>CM076575.1:1607119421-1607464299 GCA_034641835.2 Pinus albicaulis | reverse complement strand
TCCCGATTGTCAATCAGCCTTTGAAACTTTGAAAACAAGAATATCTGAAGCACCTATCTTGAGAGGACCAAATTGGAAACTCCCTTTCCATATTTCTACGGATGCTTCAGATACAGCTCTAGGAGCTGTGTTGGGTCAAATAGATTTAGTTCCTTATGCCATTTATTATACCAGTAAAAATTTGACTCCCACAGAGTTGAATTATACTGTGACTGAAAAAGAGTTTTTAGCCGTTGTTCATGCAATTAATAAGTTTAGACATTACATAACAGGCTATGAAACTTTTATTCATACTGACCATTCTGCAATTAGATATTTAATGAACAAACCTGTTACTAATGGCAGAGTGACAAGATGGCTTTTACTTTTGCAAGAATTCAATATTACCGTGTTGGATAGACCAGGAAAACAGAATACAGTAGCTGATTTCTTGTCTAGAATTCAAAATACTAAAGAAGATTCTCCTGTAGAAGATAAGTTTCCTGATGAATATTTGTTTGCAGTAACTATTAAGACCCCTTGGTATGAAGATATTGCTAACTATTTGGTTACAGGGAAACTACCTTCACATTTATTTCCAAGAGAAAAATGAAAGATTATTCAGGAGAGTTCAAGATATTCATGGATTTCTAACGAATTGTTTAAAACAGGGCCAGATCTTGTGATCAGAAGATGTGTCAGGGAAGATGAAATGCTTGATATTCTTAAGGCATGTCATGATGAACCATGCGGCGGACACTTTGCAGACAAAAGGACAGCTTATAAAATCCTTTCTTTGGGATATTATTGGCCTTCCCTCTTCAAAGATGCAAAACAATATGTCAAAAGGTGTGACAGCTGCCAAAGAGTAGGGAAACCTACCCTTTCAAATGAAATTCCATTGCAAACACAAGTACTCATTGAACCCTTTGAAAAATGGGCTTTAGATTTCATTGGACCTATTAATCCACCATCTAAGCAAAAGAAGTATATATTGGTTTGTACTGATTATGTTACTAAATGGGTAGAAGCCAAAGCATTAGTATCTGCTACTGAAAATTCAGTTGTTCATTTTCTTTATGAGGATATTTCTACTCGCTTTGGTGTTCCAAGAGAAATTGTGACAGATCAGGGGAGCCAATTCACATCCAATTTGGTGGAGAAGTTGATGGAAGAATACAAAATCAAGCACAGAAGATCTACTCCTTACCATCCACAAGCAAATGGTCAAGTGGAGTCCACAAACAAAGTTCTTAAAAGTATCATCACCAAAACTGTTCATCTACATAGAAGAGATTGGGCAGAAAGGCTTCCAGAAGCCTTGTGGGCCTACAGAACTACATGGAGGAATACAACAGGACATTCTCCCTATGAACTTGTTTATGGGAAAGAAGTCTTGCTCCCCATGGAGTTCCAAGTCAAGACCTTCAAGATAGCAGTTCAGTTGGGGATGGACTTATCAGAAGCCCAAAAGCATAGAATGGAGCAGTTGAATGAGCTAGATGAGATCAGACAAGAAGCAATTCTAAGAACCGATCTAGTTCAATATCAAAGAACTAAATGGCATGACAAATATATCAAAGAGAAGAAGTTTCAAGAAGGAGATTGGGCATTGCTATTTGACTCCAAGTTTAAATATTTTCAAGGGAAATTTCAGACTCATTGGCTTGGGCCATATGAGATTGACAAGATCTTTAGCAATGGAGCTGTAAGAATCAAGACCATTGATGAGTTTCAAACTCCTGTTATTGTGAATGGCCATAGATTGAAAGTTTATCATAAGCCACTCTCAAGAGAGGATTTTGTCAAAATGTTTCAAGAAAGTTCTGCAATCAGGCTGGTACAGAAGAATTCTTCTTCTCTACCAACCTAGTTTTTGTTCTTTTCAGTCATTGAACCCTTTGAAAAATGGGCTTTAGATTTCATTGGACCTATTAATCCACCATCTAAGCAAAATAAGTATATATTGGTTTGTATTGATTATGTTACTAAATGGGTAGAAGCCAAAGCATTAGTATCTGCTACTGAAAATTCAGTTGTTCATTTTCTTTATGAGGATATTTTTACTCGCTTTGGTGTTCCAAGAGAAATTGTGACAGATCAGGGGAGCCAATTCACATCCAAGTTGGTGGAGAAGTTGATGGAAGAATACAAAATCAAGCACAGAAGATCTACTCCTTACCATCCGCAAGCAAATGGTCAAGTGGAGTCCACAAAAAAAGTTCTTGAAAGTATCATCACCAAAACTGTTCATCTACATAGAAGAGATTGGGCAGAAAGGCTTCCTGAAGCCTTGTGGGCCTACAGAACTACATGGAGAAATACAAAAGGACATTCTCCCTATGAACTTGTTTATGGGAAAGAAGTCTTGCTCCCCATTGAGTTCCAAGTCAAGACCTTCAAGATAGCAGTTCAGTTGGGGATGGACTTATCAGAAGCCCAAAAGCATAGAATGGAGCAGTTGAATGAGCTAGATGAGATCGGACAAGAAGCAATTCTAAGAACTGATCTAGTTCAATATCAAAGAACTAAATGGCATGACAAATATATCAAAGAAAAGAAGTTTCAAGAAGGAGATTGGGCATTGCTATTTGACTCCAAGTTTAAAGATTTTCAAGGGAAATTTCAGACTCATTGGCTTGGGCCATATGAGATTGACAAGATCTTTAGCAATGGAGCTGTCAGAATCAAGACCATTGATGAGTTTCAAACTCCTCTTATTGTGAATGGCCATAGATTGAAAGTTTATCATAAGCCACTCTCAAAAGAGGATTTTGTCAAATTGTTTCAAGAAAGTTCTGCAATCAGGCTGGTACAGAAGAATTCTTCTTCTCCACCAGCCTAGCTTTTGTTCTTTTCAGTTAAAAAAAATAATAATAAAAAAAATGGTATAAGCCTAAAAACCAATCATTGATTGGCAGTCTTATACAGAAAATATAGGGTGAAAATCAGGAACACCTGACACTCTATATTTTCCAACAAAAAAAAAATCTCTCTTTCATTTCACAAGCTTTATCACCCACTCCATTTCATTCCACTTCATTCCATTTCATTTAATTTCCATTTCACTTCATTCCACTTCATTTTATCCATTTCATTCCATTCCATCAATAAAAAAAAATTTCATGACCATTTCCATCTGGTCATTTGTCATTTGATCATTTCCATTCATCCAAGTAATAGCTGTGTCAGTTTCCGCAGCTGACATCTGTTTCCGCAGCTGACTCCAGTTTCTGCAGCCAGAAGCAGATTCCGCAGCTACTACTCTGTTTTCAAAGAGAATGTACAGTCAGATGTTATTTCCATAATTATGAAATAAAATGCAGGTGAGAGGATCAAAAGAGAAGACATGGAGCATTCAAGACACCAATGGAGATCAATTAGTTGAAGACCAAAGGAAAAGGCAAAGATTCGAAAGGTATGAATAAAATTTATTTCAAATAGCATTAAAAAAACACATTTTTATATAGATTTGAACCATGAGCTCTATCCATTACGCGCAATGATTATATTGACAGTTCCGTAACCTTTCACGATCTCCATATTATCCTCTTGCATTCATTCACAAACGGTTTCATTATTAAAATTCCGATTTTCATTCATGTTCCAATATCCCACCGGAGATAATGAGACGTATTTGATTTGACCAAGGACTCTCAAAGCCGCATGAATTCATAACCGTTGATTGAAACATGCTCACATTTATTGCACAACCACCAAAAATTCAAAACGCTGCCGAATGTCGTATCTCTGCCGTGTTTATGAAACCCCACTATTGTTCTGACTCACTCCATTCCGTTACTTATGCTCATTCTCACTCCCAAATATCTACCCATAGTCTCACTCCATTCCGTTTATGATGCTCATTCCCATTTTATGATACATCCCCACAGCCATTGTGCTCGTTCCTGTGCATCAACCGTTCTATTTCCATTTGAAACCCTCACGCAGGCAAATTTGTGAAAAGCAGAAAAGAGAAATGGGTAAACTGCTAAGAGCAGAGCCGGAAGGACCTAAGTTTATAGAGGGATATCCGCAAGTAAAGGAGATATTGAAGAAAGCAAAATGGCTGCGTTTTATCCAGAAATTCAGAGGTTATCACAAAGAAGTTACGAAAGCATTTGCAAGGTCATTTGATGGCTTGGAAGCGGAAATTGGAGACCTTAAATTTGTGGTCAATGAAGCATCTGTAGCAACAGCCACGGAACTTCTTTAGGAGGGGGAGCGTTGGTTTAAAAATAAAAGCATCAATGATGAAGCATGGAGGACAATCTTACGAAACCAAGGTATGGACATAACTGTTTTTAAGAGAGGAATTCCTGTGCATGCATTGAAAGAAGAATGGGCCACTTTACTGCTAGTTGTTCAGAAATTCATTACATGTGAAGGCCGTTTTGGGTCCATGTATATGTACCATACCAGGCTATTAATGAATTTTCTAGAAAATCAAACTCTCAATCTCCCATATTTTCTATTCAATAGCTTGAAGAAAATGGTTGTGACTGTTCAGAAACACTTAGGAGATGTAGAGCCCCATCTATATCACCACGGCCTTGTAAAAATTCTAATTGAAAAGGAATTAAAGGAAAAGAAAGATACATGGGAACAATTTCTGGTTAGAAATTTCTTTGAGGAACCTCAGGAAATTCCTGAAGGTAGTTCAACAAGAAGAAGTAGAAGAAAAAGAATAAATGTTGAAACCCAAATTACTCCTACTCAGGAAATTCCTGCAGCTAGCACAGCAAGAAGAAGTAGGAGGAAAAGAACAATTGATGAAATCCAAAATACTCCTACTACTACTATGGAAAGAACTCATAGGGAAGAGAGACTGGTAAAAAGGAAGAAGAAGGAAATCAAGGGTAAGAAGCCAATAACACCAAAAGAGAGAGAAACTATTGAGGCTGTACATAAAACTCCTTCTTCTGAAGAAGAAGATAATCAAGTGTTATCTGAAAGATTAGTCTATCTTCAAAAACAATCATCTATGCCCAAGAAGACAGAGAAAGGAAAACAAAAACAAAAGGGTAGTGTACCACAGCGTGTGAGGAGAAGCAGCAGACTTAAGGGGAAATTGAGGAAAACACAAATTAAGGGTCCTCATTTCATTGATTTGGGTGAGGAGACATCTGAACAGTCCCTAGCTGACCATAGTCCATCTCAGTCAGTTAGTGAACCTGGTTCATTTCATTCCCAATCAGACATTGAGCATACTCCAACCCATTATCAGCAAGATATTGATGTGAGCCCTCCTGAGCCAGATTTTGAAGATAACTCTCCTCACGGCATTTTGGGGACAACCCAATAAAAATGACACCTGAAATAGACCCCAAGAAGCAGGAAGTATATGACTACATAGAATCTTTGGAAAAGGCAGCTACAGATCCAAGTACTTCGTCCATTCAGCCTCATACATTGTAGGATGATTTAGTTCAATCACTAAAACGAAGAAAATTTTTGGTGGAGCTTTTAAATAGGCACATCAAAATGAAAATGAGACATTGAAAGAGCAGGCAAAGTTTGGACAAGATCTCCGCAGTAATGTATATTTACATTTGGGAATATGGCGAGAAGAAGAATAAGTGAAGAAATGCCGAAATTGAGCGAACGCAGCAAATATCAAATTTAGGTGCTTAATGAAGAAACTCAGAATGTTGGCAGTACCAAGGAAGAAGAGGAGAGGATTGGATGTGTTGGCTGAAGTATCAAGGCACATGAACTGAAGAAAAATTATCAAAATTTTGGTTGCATGAGGACATGCAACACCTTCACAGTGGGGGTATGTTGAGTCTCAAATCTGCATCTTTTCCATACACTTTTCTATACCTTTTTCACTCACCTAAACCTCTCAAATTGTCAATATCATGTGCAAAAGAGCATCTAACATGGTTTTTAATTATATTTTTGTGTTTGCTATTTGATCTAGATTTTGTTCATTCAGCTGCGGAATCTTGCCACTTTCCGCAGCTGCTGCAACTTTCCGCAGCTATTTTGTGAAACTCTATGCTACAGGTATCTACAAGGAAAACGAGCCACATGGGCAGGTCAGGAATGACGTGGACATGGTTCGTGTCCTATTGGTTCAAGCAAACTCATCCAAAGAAGCCGCGGTTAAAGGCGTCCACATGGAAGTCAACCATGGAGTTTCATGTCGGCCGGACTCTGTTTCGTGTCACATGAAGATTCATACGGTCGTTTCTAAGCCTGCGGAGGATAAATCGACATCTGTACAGGGCTCCAGAGTCGAATTCAAGCATCCACCTCTCGTAGATTTACTTTCCAACACGGCCATGCTCCTATATACGTGGACGTAGTGGTCTACGTGCTCACCACCAGCTATGAACTTTCCCAGAACAATTACTATTTCTTTTGTTATATATATTTGCGTTTGCATGCGCATATGAAGTTAGTCAATATTAGTGAACGATAGTCTACGGTATCTTTTATTATGTCACAGCAGTGTGATTATTGTTTGCACTTGTCTTGTAACATTATCATTACGCAATAGCTTGCTTTTTAATATAAGAAGACTCTGTTTTACAACTTAATTCGTATTTGAGGACCGTTGCCAAGGCTGGTGTAGAGGGCCCCTGCTCAGCTAAGGTTTTGTGCATTAATGTATAATTTTAATTTCGTTTCTTTAGAGATCATTGTGTCATAATCCATTCATATGTTCATACATTGCATTTGTTTCATTTCTGTTTATAAACTTCCATAATTTCCATTTCATTTCTATCTTTCATGTTTTATGTTGATAATCACTGATCAGTGTTCTTGTTTCAGGATATAGATAGGCAGCCCGGGCATTTTCATAGCTTTTTGACTAGTGACATGGAACTAACATTGTTCTGCTGCTAATTTGCTTTTCATAGCTTTTGTTTAATTTCAGTATTTGCTTATCTGCTTCAGTAGTTAAATTTAGATATACTAAGCTGCTCATAGCATCTTCAATTGCCTCCGAAAGCCACAGTTGGACTGATGGTGAGGGATTGCATTGTGAAATGTGTAGTTTAATATTAGTTTCCTTTCTGCAAATTTAGATATATTAAATCATGCATGACATCTTCAGTTGCCTCCGAAAGCCACAGCTGGACTGATGGTGAGGGATTGAATCATGAGTGTATGGTTTAGTATTATTTTACTTTCTGCAAATTAAATATCAGCTACTCAAGTTATTTATGATTACTTCCGAAAATCATAGCTGGACTAATGATGAAGGGTCAGAAGATAAATTGATGTAACCTGATTTAGATTTATTTTGTTGCAATTTTGAATTTCCTTAAAGCATAGTTTCTTTTATGTTTAGTTGGCAGCAAGAATAATTTAGTTTTCATGCTCAATAGTTCATTATTTTGATTTACTAGACTAGCAGCACTTTTCCATTTCAGCAGCACATTTTCATTTCCTTTCAAGTCTTGTCATTGTAAATTTCAAATTTCTTATTAAATTTTCAAGTTGGTAAATCATTATAGGGGATATCACTTCCTTGAACAAACATAACCAAACTTTTTTTCATCTTAGAATTTCCATTTCACCTTAGAAAATCAAAAACGACAAAACATTAAGAGATAGGTTATCTTGCACATATAGTGCGCCACACTTCATCAGCTTACGATTCCCGGATTGACAAATTAAATGCAGCAATTTAGGACACACTAAATTGACCAAACAGTAGTCATTTATAAATAAGACATAATACATAGATTTATGCAGTGATGCAATTGACAGAGGTTCAAACACATCATTGTGCACCAACTGTAATATCCCATTTTCCCTTGCAAGACTAGATGATAATATTATACAATTTTGTGTCCCATATAAGCAGTGTTTGTGGAAAGAAAAATTCAAAGACCAATTAGACATATCTTCAACCATACCTTTATCATGCAGTACTCAAAGGACCTTCTCTCCAATGTGTCCATGTATTTAATGCCACATCACTGCCTTTTCTCCAAAGAATGTAGAGGTGTTTTCTTCTTCAACTTCACTATTAGGAACAATATAGTAGTTGAACTTGTCATTAATAGTTCCTACTAATATCTCATACACAGTTCTAATTCAAATTTCCCTTGGCAACACCATTCTCTTTGACCCGTCTTACAAGGTTCCTTTTCAAACATTATTTTTACACATGCATCACTCATCTTGATTGCAAAAGCCAAACTTTTGTCCAATTTTGGGATGTTTAAAACACTAGGAAGTGTTCTAATCCTTTCATTCATGAGCTTCGACATGAATTTTCATCGTTTTGTAATCATGGCTTTCAAGTCACCTCATAGGAAAACATCAACACAATCATACCTTTCATACACGCAAAGCCACTCCTTGTGTAGAACCCATATGAAAATACACATATGAGTCGACAATCCATGACTTGTGGTTTACATGTTTGCTTGAATAAGTGAAGTACATATCCCATCCTTCATTTGGGGAGGTTTTTTCTTCTGTAGAAGAAGCACCATCAAATCCCTTCCTTCCCTCAACACTTTTGGATCTACAATGTTTTTTTTAATGCCCTTGTTTTCCACGTATCCAACACATCTTTATGAATTTTTATGGATATTTAGATCTTATTTTGGTTTAGATCTCGCACTTGAAGAATTATTTGTATTTCTTTCTTGGGAGTATTCTCTTACATATGAGGCATTTAGAATCTAAATTTCCATGTTATTTTGTCCCATCTACTCCAGTAACAAGGATGAAATATTCCATTGAAACTTAAAGTAGTTGCATTACTACATGTGACAACAACAATACTATCCCATGAGTTTGGTAAAAAGAAAAATAAGAAGATACATTTATTTTCATTTGAAATCTGAATATCAATAGATAACAATTGACTTACCATAGTGTTGAAGGCATTCAAATTCTCTGTCATTGAGTTTCCATCCTTCATCCTTAGGTTATATAGCTTCTTTCATAGGAATAATTTGTTCATCGGGGACTTATACTGTGATTTGAATGGAAAGTGGCATCCACCCATGGTATTGTAAGTGGCATCTATCCATTGTATTCATTCTCCCATGGTATTTATCCACCCATGGTATTGTAAGTGGAATCTATCCATGGTATTGTAAGTGGCATCCACCCATGGTATTTATCCACCCATGTTATTGTAAGTGACATCTACCCATGGTATTCATTCACCCATTGTATTTACCCACCCATGGAATTTACTTGTGGTATTGTAACTAAAAAAGACTATAAGTAACAAGTCACATTTTGTAAAAGGAAAAATTGTCCACCACATTGTAACTTTTACAATTATTCTCTATTTTAATAAAAAAAAGTTTCTTTGTGGTTTTATTTACAGTGTGTTCTCTCCTTTTTTTTCCGTCTTTTCATTTTTTCAGATCTTGGGGGCCTCCCCCCAAGATCCATTTCAATTTTTTAGATCTTGGGGGCCTCCCCTAAAGATCCGGATCATACTGACACAAAGCTCCTAACTTATTCCATAATTTATTTGTTGTAGCTTCTCCTAAAACATTTAAGAACGCTAAATCTCAAAGAAAAAACCATATTGTTTTCTTTTCCTTCTAATAAAACTTGGTTCAATCTTCTGGAGTTAACCAATTGGAACATTCATTCTTGGTGTGGTGGTTGGTAGTAGAGATGGATGGTGATATAAGTTGGAAAGACAAAGAGTCATGGCTAATGCTCAAATAATGTTCAATTTTTTTTAACTAGAAAAAGAATTTATGGGGAATCGGTAAATTCAAACTTTGAAAGACTACTTGCCACTATTACACTAGATACAACTATTTCATAAATCCCACGAACGGGCCAGTTACAACATGTCTCCAAAGACTTGAACCCATGTAGTTGGGGAAACAATTATTCCTGCACAGCATTAGGGCTAAGATCATTTGACAACTAATGGTTGAATTTTCCAATTGTGATATCTTTTGTAATTGTTATTTTCTTGACTAATAAGAAATATGCTTTGTACCATGCTTTGCATGAGCCTAGTCTACTTGTTGTTTGAGAATGTATTGAATTATGTTGAAATTAATGGAATGAGGCCCTTGTTAATTATTATTTCATTCCTTTTGTGTATGGTGATGATGCATGTTTACTTTTTATTCTACAATCTTGCTAATTGATGAATCATATTTGATCTGTATGTATATTTTCTAGAGTTCAAAAGAGTTTTGACTTACTCTCAGCTATTGGATGTGCCAAAGAAGATGCTCTTAGTGATGATAATGATTTGTTGATTCTTTAATTTATTATAATGAATTGTGTCTTGATAAATGATAAATTATACAGTAGCTAAGAAAACTATGTATAATAAAATGAAGGTCAGTTGCGACATTGATGTTGCATGAGCCCCATATAATCTTTATTATTGGCACAATGATTCAAGTGAAACCTTCCCTATTTTGAGGATTGAATATGTCAACCCTTAAACTACAATAGATCCCCTTGGATGCCTATGTGGACCTTGGTTTAATATTAAGCCAATATATTTAATAAGTTTATATCAAGTCATGCTTATATTCACATGGCTAATCCTAGTTGTTGAATAAAACTAGTTTACATTCTTCTAGGTTACAAAAGCTACTCAATAAGGGTATTGTAAGTATCCACTTCATCCATTTATGTAGATTTGAATTCCTCCCAATAATAATAAGTCTACTTCATTAATTAATTACAATAGAATTACTCCCAATAATAACCACAATATTTTTTCACCAATATTGTGTTGGCTTTCTCCTCTTTGATTCTAGGCTTCTTGTGATATAAACAAGAAAAAAATTTAGTTGGGCATCCCAATATTGCATTGAAATTTCTTATTTTTGTTTTTGGGTTTATTTTAGTGTGGATAAAGAAAAGGGAAAACACTTTATTGGGCTTCCAATTGCCTTTGAAAGTAAACATTGAGTGTAATACAGATACATAATAGCCAAATTTCAGTTTGGTAGCCTCTAAAATTGGGATCTCACTTTAAACATAAAAAGTGTAATGGATGCGCAGTGGCTAGATTCAGTTCAATATCTTTGATCAACATAATTACTTTAGATATAGTTTTTTATCACAATCATAATTCAATCTCCATAATGAGAACCATGATGCACTGTTTTTTAATTTTAAATGGTTATTCAAAATAGAAAAGAGTTGTGAAATTTTGTTGTCCACTATGAGATATACTCATGTAGATCCCTCTTAACTCTAGCTTTATAAAACATCAAGAAAGATCAAATCTTGAATCTTGGAAATTTATTACCTAGAATAGTCCTTGCCATAAAAATTAATTATTGCATAGATCTACTGAATAAAAGCACATATAGGATTTTAACAAATATAAAAACCAAAGAAAAATTAAACACCATCTCACAATCACATGCACATAAGATTTATGCATTTCAAATCATTTATTCATTCAAATAACTGCATATCTTAGAAGGGTTCCCTTCCTAGGTTAATGAACCTTGAGAGTAAAATACATACAACAATAAACATGGAATTAGACCTAGCCAATCAAACCCTTTATCTCTCCTTTAATCTGCTAGTTGATCTAGATCCTTCCCTTAGTACTCCTTTCACTCTTGCTTGAACCTTGCATACCTGAATGTAATGTTTTCTCCTCCAAATAATTGGTATCTAACTTTCTTTTTTTCTTGTGCTCAATATGTGTGTGTTCTCCCTCAGCCTAAAATTCCTTTTATAATTTTGAGTCATTAACTAAATCCACAACCCTAATATCCAAAGCGATCGATGGTTGAGAATAGATATCAACATCACTTGAGATCAATGGTTTAGATTCATCTAATCACTAATGTAAATAACCTCTACATTTCATTAGATTAACTCGCCATATCTTATAAAAGTTATCCCTTTAATACTTAAATAAATTGCTAAGGTTAAAGGTAAACTAGATGAATTCCACGGACTCGCACACTCAATCCTATGTGGAAATACTTGTATGAGATATAAATATCAACACTCCTCTTAGCAAAGAAGGTAATTTTGGAATAACCATGTAGAACTGCCTTGCCCTTCGGTCATGGCACGATGTCCCATGCATCATCCTTTAAGATGGATTTCCTCTAAACCACTTGGTATGTTGCCTCTTCAAGTATGTTTCTTGTTAGTTCCATGTAGTGTGTAAACTTCTTTAGAGGCTCGGTCTTCCTAAATGTGCTCCTAGGAGCCTCCATATGCTCATGATCATACCCAATTCCTACTAAAACCACCTAAGTCTTCTAACATAATTGTAAGGTGTTATTGACTCCTCCCTACCTTAAGGTTGAATCCCTAAAATAGAAGTCTTTGGATAGTGTTCTACCTTTAGATCCTCTTGTTCTTCTCCCTCTATCATTATTGATGGCAACTCATGAGACTTACTGGGATGCCAATTTCTCCTCGAACCTAACATCCTTGCTCACAAATGTCTTCCTATGTGCTGGTATGGAAATCTTATAAGCCTTTAAGGTATCACTATACATGACAAAAGTCCCCTTCTGTCCTAAGGGTTTAAATTCATATTATTCTTCATAGGAACATGGATCTATATTAGACAACCAAATATATTCAAGTGCCTTATCTTTAGCATCACCCTTATTAATACCTCCTAAAGAGTTTTGTCCCCCAATATCTTCCTATGAGGACTCTTGTTTCACACATATACTATATCATTACATGCCTCTACATAAAGAAACATAAGAAACTCATGTTCATGTAGCATAGCCTTGGTAGAACTGATGATGGAATGATTCTTTCTCTATGCAACCTTATTCAGCTAAGGGTTGTGTGAGACTATCATCTTCGTCTTGATCCCTACCACCTCAAGAAAATACTTGAAGTCGTTGGATGTGTATTGTCCCATATTATTTGACCTCAAGACCTTGATATTATTGCATGTTTAGTTCTCCACATAGGCTTTGAACTCTTGGAACCGACTAAAGATATCATCCTTAGTCTTCATGAAGAAGATCCATATTTTCTTAGAGTAGTCTGTTACACCATTTTTTGGTAATCTAGCCTATTATCATTAGATGGACCCAAGTACACCATGTAAGACCAATTTTACCCTAAGTAAAATTTCTTTCACTATGAAAATAACTTAGTAAACCACCTTTATTAAGTTGTTTATGGTCTAAACAGGAAACCCCATGAAAAAATATTAAAGAAATCTACATTTGTTTGATTTTTCTCAAGGAATAATTAGTTAAACAACAGATTAATTAATATTCCTGGTTATATTTAACCCAAAACAAGGAAATTAATTAGATAAATCATTATTTATCTTATTATTTTCTAAGAACAATTATTTAAACCTTATTTAAATAATATTCTTTGTTAAATATGACCAAATCACCCATAAATAATTAAATAAATCATTATTTATTTGATTATTACTCAACCACATCCTTAAAATGATAAATAAATCATTTATTTATTTATTATTTACAAATAAAGGGATTTGACCCAAGTCAAATTCCTTTTCCCTCCAACAAATATAATAAAATATTCCATAAAATTTAGATCTTGATTTGGTTAACAATATTTTAATTATGCACCAACATCTAGACTAACTCAATATTTTGTTATAAATAGAAGGGTTTTCCCATTCATTTACCACCTTTTGTTGCCTAAAGATCACTCTGGATCTATACTTTTGGTCTGACTTTGATCCACCATCATTGTCACATTTTGCTACAATTTTTTGTCTGGGTTTTCTACACCATAAAGAGAGAGGGATCTTAGATATGAAGTGCTGAGGACTTACAAGAACCCATCTCATTGAGGAGAACTGGTAACACCCTTCTGTTTTTTCCTCCCAGGTGCCATTAACACAAAATTCATTCAACATATTCTTGTCTTCTCTATTGGATGCATGGAGTAAATCTTGTTTTTTATACTGCTTAATGTCTTTTGATGCATAGATCTAGATTTTTGCAGAATTTATCTTGACCACCTAACTGTAGATCTGAAGATATTGACAGCCATCTTTACTGTTAGGATTGTTTGTTATGCACAACTAAAGTGGTATTTTTTCGTACACTTGGAATTAAGATTCATACTAACAACTGGTGACTCCACACGGGTTTATGATTACGACCTCTGTCGTTTTTCTGATCCTTGCATATCCAGCTGCTTCAAACCCTAGGATTTCTCTTCAGCCTCTTGTTTTTATCTTTTCTTGATGTTTTTTTAACCTATAAAACCTTAAAACGATAAAAATTCTAACTTCCGTGCGTTTTCGGACCTATTGCGCAGGCGACAGACATCAGCCGCAGCTGAGACGACAATTTTTTTCTGAAATCTGCCACCGAAAGTGTCGGAAGTACAGGTCGCACTTTTTGGCCCAAAAAACACAACCTGGACCTTTAGGACGCACCTTTCAGCCCAAAAATGACGACCTCTGCTAAAAACAGGCCGAAAACTGCGACCTAGACTATTTGCGGGAATTTTTCTGAAAGTTTTATGGGTTTGTCTGAGCCTCTGTTCAGGGTTTTCTGACCTCCATCTTCGCCCGTTTTAGATCTTTATAAGGCCTGGTGATCTGCAACCCCAACTACTCCATGATAGACAATGGAAAAAGATTATGTGAAGCCCTACAATCTAGCATGCAGTTGTGCAATAACAGGTCATGTATAACTAGAGTCACATAGAATGGGGGAGTGGTTGAGTCCAACTCTTCTACATGAGGTCCAAAAACTAACATGGGTCTTTCTTCTTGGAGATTGAGGTTGTCAGGCAGAGGGCCTACGCCATGGGGCAACATAAATTGGGACACTTGAGCTTTGTATGAAGGTTGTTTTAGGAGCTCGATCAGGGGAACCAGGATCTTGACCTTTTGTAATTCTTTATGGAGGTTAAAGGTCGTGGGAGATTTTTCTACAATGAATTATTTGGACTGCTCTTTAGGGTGGTCAGGTAGGTTCAAGGCTACAAATGATGACTTCTCGTTTGCGGGAGGATCAAAGCATTTCTTTGTGGAAGTGGACACAACGGCTTTATGATGGGCATACTCTTCTAAAGGATTTTCCCCCTTACTGGCAGAACTAGAAGGGATCTGCTCTTTTGGTATTGACTCTTCATTTTGTTCTTGCACTCGGGTTCTCTTCCTGGAGGACCTGAGGTCATACTTCTTGTGGAGTTGAGTTTTCATGAAATCCACAAACTGTCCACAATAATTGTCAATATCTCAATCCTCTGGGGTGACTTCCTTCTCTTCTTGCTCTTCTTGCAGGGTGAGTTAACCTTCCTCATCCTCGGAGTAGGCGAGGAATTGATCTTGTTGGTTGTCTGTGACTTCTTCGGCCTGTCCTTCCATTTCCCCTTCCAGGAATAGAGGAGGTTGGATGTGATATTGCTACTCCTTCCTTTCTCGTTGCAACAACTATAGAGGGCGCTTCCAGTATTAGGGATTAAACCCACGGTTTGGAATAATTTGGTTAGGATGAAGAGGGGAATTCTTGGCCTCCAATTCAAGCTTCACCAGCTTATTTGAGAGGTTCTTGATCAGCTTATTCATTTCTTCAATTTTGTACTCCTGTGATTCCCTCTCCTGATTAGAAGTAGAAGCCTCCTCCCTGCTCTTTATTCTGTCTTCGTGCTCTATCTTCCCTTTGAATTTACCAATAGAATAAAAGTTTTCTTTTGCCTCCAATGCATCAGTCTGGATCTAATCTAGAGATGTGGATTTTCTTTCTCTTAGGGTGAACCAAAACTCCGATTCGAAAGCTCCTTCGAAAACCACCTTAACAGCTGCTTGGGGAGGCCTTATTTCAGCAGGGAGATTATGTAGAGCTTATTGAACCTCTTTATGAATTTTGTTACATCCTCATTGTGTCTCTTTTTAAGAGCATTGAACTCTGTGAGGACATATCCATGGTCCCTCTTTTCTCCCCATTTTAGTGTGAAGAAATTCTCCATTTCTTCCCAAGTCGTGACTGTGTGATCAGCAAGATATTTGAACCACTTTTGAGCCTCTCCATCCAAGGATTGGATGAAAACCCTCAACACCACATCTAGGTGCTCCACGTTCACATTCTCAACAAAGGCACAAATTTTTCAATGTTTCTACACAGAAGTACTATCTTCCCCGGTGAACCAAGGCAAGAGCTTTAGATAATCTTGAGGCATGTCATTCAATACTTGAGGTAAAGCCAATGGAGCATATTTGTTGAGGAGGAAACCGGGTACATCCATGAGGGGTGGTGGTGGTAAGTTATGAGGATGATTTGGCTGTGGTACAATGGGTATATGCTGAGTAGAGGTTTGGATATTTATCTGTAATGAGCTTTGGAGTGTTGTAACTTCTTTGACTTCTTCAGTCTCTAGAGTAGGGTGCACGATAGTCAAAGAAGTATTAGTGGATTCGGCTTCATCTTTTATGGCTGAACTGGCTAAAGCAGAGGCTTTTGGAGGATAATAAAGTACACAGGCTGTGGATCCATGACCACGGATGTCATCTTTCTGAGCTTAGGAAGGCGAATATTCTAGAGAAAATGAGGTTAGATCAGCCTGGTTGGGTTGCTTCCCCTTCCATATTATCTTAAATATGATTTTTTTAGGATTAGATATATAAGGGGTTCTCTGCTGAGAAGTATCTGACCAATTATGAGGCCTTGTGTAAGTTAGGATTACACTTGATTTAAACTTTGATAATAGTGGAGTCACCAAGGTGAGGGCTATGTAACTCTCAACCCTTCGTGCCCACCTAATTGAAGGGTGAAGATAATGTCGTATCCTAGGGAAAATCTTTTCTAATTCGGTCCCCAGCAACGGCACCAAAAATATGTTGTAGCTCCTAGAGACAACCTTGAGTTTCAAAAGACCAGAGCCTAGGACATCTTAAAATTAGAGTTTAAATGTGGACAATTGTATAAATGCCTCTAACAAAATATGGGTCAATAGAGTAATGGTTTTGGTGGTTCAAGAATGGAGAGGACCATTTGAGCCCGATTCATGTGAAATCCCCAATCTGTGAGAGGGCTCAGGAGACTGTGAGGCTGATGGATTTTAGATGGGCCAAGTATAAAACATTGATCAAAAGCTTTAAAAATATGTATAGGCGTTGAGAAAGAACAAATAAGGAACCCACAAGAGATAGGCTTAAGTGATTTAATAATTTGTCCCCCTGTGAACTCAGAGGAAGCAGATATGTATGAGATATGGACAACAACAGAGGTTCATGGAGAGCGAATTAAGGGAGTGCAGCAAGCTTAATACATGAGTGTTAACACCTGAGCATTATACAGACACAAATTCATGAATAAAATTGCAGACCACTGGCAGCTACATTACACAAACCATCAAAGCAGCATAGCATGAAAGATGATTACACATAAAAAGGAGATTAATGATAACATAAGGAAAAAGATACATACTACTCATTGCTCCATCTGGAATCCAAATAATAGCTTTGTATCATATTAAGTTTAAACAACTCTCCTAAATATGTGTCTAAGAGCACACGGAGCACAATCATACAAAACTACAGAAAAATTCTTCAAAATTCCAAAACCCTTCTTTCATCTTAGAACTCACTACATATAGAGTTCTCCTTGAGGGTTTACGATCGAATATTCTGTCATGATCGACCCACACAAGTGAAAACCAAAATATCCTAACAAACTAGCAGGGTGTGCATCAAGCAATCACTCTTGCAACATAAAAATCAAAACAGAATTGGGTAAAATTGGGATTTTACCAGCAAAACATCACTATATAACAGTAAAAATAAATAAAATAGTTGGCCATGGAGGCCAAATTCCAGAAAATTCAAAAGGGAGTGGCGAAAAGTGGCTAAGAATAGCTGGGCGGTCTGCCCTTCATCATATGATTCCACCTATTGTTTGAAAACATCCATTCTCTAATTCTCATGATTTCCTGTGGAATAGCCAATTGTGTTATGCATGTTGAACTTTTTAGCATAACTTTTTAGCAGAGGTTTCCCAAGAAATTGAATAAACCATAATTGCATGTTCCACCCAAAAGCCCATGTTGTGTTTGAATTGCAAACCAGAAACCAGATTTCGGAGGGGAGCATGGATGGTTTGTGGTATTGGATTTGGGGGGGGGGGGGGGTGCGAAATCACTACAAGTTTCCACATAGCACCAGAGGCGGTATTAGAAACCGACCATTTTGGAACTCCTCCCCCCCGCATTAACCTTCGGGAGGTGGAGGGGATGTGAAATCAATTATGAGTTGTTTCCGATGCATCGATGTGGAGCGAAGTTGAAGGCGGTGATGGCAAATGGGTATGATTTAGCTAGACTCATTAACACCGAAAAGAGGAACAAAGGCCATGGGAATGACGTGGCAATGTGGTGGGACCCAACTCTTATCGCATATCGCATATTAGAGGTTTTTCTTATGAGAAAACGAAGGGTAAACAAGAATGATCGTGATGTGTGAAGTGTGATGGGCAGATGAGTGACGTGGTAGGACGAAGGTGGGACCGCGCTCGACACATCGCATGTCGGCGAGGGTTCAGTTGGGAGTAGCAAGGGCTAAATGTTATATATTGCGAAAAGTGCAGGGGCGTGGAAGGTGATGTGGAATGGACGGAGGTGGAGTCGTACCGCATCGTATATCACAAGATTTAGTTGGGAGCAAGCGAGGGTTAAGTGTTATATATTGGGCGGGCACGAAGTGTGGGGGCGGGGAAGGTGACATGGAATGGATGGAGGTGGATCCGTGCCGTGCATCACATATCGCAAGATTTAGTGGCGTACAGGAAGGTAAGAGTTAAGACTTGTCAGGGGAGCGATGTACGATGAGCAAGGGGATGAGGTGTGAAAAGGTAATTGACTGCCGAACAAGGTTTTGAATGGAGAGGAGTGGATTGTTCACGATAAAGGCTCGTGTGGGAAGGTGGGTCCTCATATCGCACGTTGCACTATGCTTAAAATGGTGTTATGAATGGTTTATGGTTTTGCGATGAAGGTAAGGAAGGGGTGGTGCGTATATGCCATATATATATATATATATATATATATATATATATATATATATATATATATATATATATATATATATATATATATATATATCAAGCGGCCTAAAGTGGGGGGAGGAGCTGTGAATAAATAAATGTAGTGCGAGACTTTAGAGAAGGGAAAATGAAAGGTAAATGAGGATAAATGAGATGAAAGAGGGCAGAAATGAAGTTTGCTCACCATTACACCTTATCAACAACACTATCCCCTTTCTACTGAAATGAAAGGTAGATTGATTCCTTTGAAGCTCTTTGATAGTCAGGATTTCCCTTCCCTTCTCCTTCTCCACTTTGGGTGCGGTCACATGCCAACACTAACATTGATGAGGGTGATTGGTTTACAAAGTAACATGTCGTATCCACTGCCTCTTCCAAAAATTAATGTACTAACCCAACATCATTGAGAATGCTCCTTGCTTTATCCATCAACATAATATTCTCCCCTTTTGCAGCTCCATTCTACTAAGGTGTGTATGGAGTAGTATTCTACCTTGCCATACTATAATTCTTACATAATTCCTCGAAATCATCTCACAAAATTCTCCAACATTTTCCAACTTTAGCACCTTAATTTTCTCCTATATATGATTCTTCATAAGAGTCTTAAACCATTTAAACTTGTCAAATACTTCATATTTCTTCTTGAGGAAATAAATCCATGTATTCCTCAGGTAGTTGTTGAGTCCCAAATTTGCATCTTTTCCATACACTTTTCCATACCTTTTTCACTCACCTAAACCTCCTAAATTGTCAATATCATGTGCAAAAGAGAATCTAACATGGTTTTTAATTATATTTTTGTGTTTGCTATTTGATCTAGATTTTGTTCATTCAGCTGCGGAATCTTGCCACTTTCCGCAGCTGTTGCAACTTTCCGCAGCTATTTTGTGAAATTATATGCTACAGGTATCTACAAGGAATACGAGCCACATGGGCAGGTCAGGAATGACGTGGACATGGTTCGTGTCCTATTGGTTCAAGCAAACTCATCCAAAGAAGCCGCGGTCAAAGGCGTCCACATGGAAGTCAACCATGGAGTTTCATGTCGGCCAGACTCTGTTTCGTGTCACATAAAGGTTCAAACGGCCGTTTCTAAGCCTGCGGAGGATAAATCGACATCTGTACAGGTCTCCAGAGTCGAATTTAAGCATCCACCTCTCGTAGATTTACTTTCCAACACGGCCATGCTCCTATATCCGTGGACGTAGTGGTCTACGTGCTCACCACCAGCATGAAACAGTTATATTTCTTTTGTTATATATATTGCGTTTGCATACACATATGAAGTTAGTTGATATTAGTGAATGAAGTCTCTGTTATCTTTTGATTAGTCTGCTCTGTAGTGATTACGCTGCACTTGTGCCGTAACATTACCATTCTGTAATGACTGCTTTTTAATATGAGAAGACTCTGTTTTTCAACTTAATTCGTATTTGAGGACCATTGCCAAGGCTGGTGTAGAGGGCCCCTGCTCAGCTAAGGTTTTGTGCATTAGTGTATAATTTTAATTTTGTTTCTTTAGAGATCATTGTGTCATAATCCATTCATATGTTCATATATTGCATTTGTTTCATTTCTGTTTATACACTTCTATAATTTCCATTTCATTTCTGTCTTTCATGCTTTATGATTGTTAATCACTGATCAGTGTTCTTGTTTCAGGTTATAGATAGGCAGCCCGGGCATTTTCATAGCTTTTTGACTAATGACATGGAACTAACATTGTTCTGCTGCTAATTTGATTTTCATAGCTTTTGTTTAATTTCAGTATTGCTTATCTGCTTCAGTAGTTAAATTTAGATATATTAAGCTGCTCATAGCATCTTCAGTTGCCTCCGAAAGCCACAGCTGGACTGATGGTGAGGGATTGCATTATGAAATGTGTAGTTTAATATTAGTTTCTTTTCCGCAAATTTAGATATATTAAATCATGCATGACATCTTCGGTTGCCTCCGAAAGCCACAGCTGGACTGATGGTGAGGGATTGAATCATGAGTGTATGGTTTAGTATTAGTTTACTTTCTGCAAATTAAATATCAGTTACTCAAATTGTTTATGATTACTTCCGAAAATCATAGCTGGACTAATGATGAAGGATCAGAAGATAAATTGATGTAATCTGATCTAGATTTATTTTGTTGCAATTTTGAATTTCCTTAAAGCAGAGTTTCTTTTATGTTTAGTTGGCAGCAAGAATAATTTAGTTTTCATGCTCAATAGTTTACTGTTTTGATTCATTAGATTAGTAGCACCTTTTCATTTCAACAGTACATTTTCATTTTTCTTTCAAGTTTTGTCATTGTAAATTTCAATTTGCTTTTTAAAGTTTCAAGTTGGTAAATCATTATAGAGGATATCACTTCCTTGAACAAACATAACCAAACTTGTTTTCATCTTAGAATTTCCATTTCACCTTAGAAAAACCAAAAACGACAAAAAGTTAAGAAATAGGTTATCTTGCACATATAGTGCGCCGCACTTCATCAGCTTACGATTCCCGGATTGACAAATTAAATGCGGCAATTTAGGACACACTAAATTGACCAAACATTTTGGCGCCGTTGCCGGGGAAGTGTAACTAGGTAGCCAATTTCTTAAAAAAAAAACATAAAATCATAAAAAAAGGGAAAACTTGATAACTTCTTGAAGTATGCTCTCCTCTTGCACCTAGTGTGATCTGGAGGATCAGAAAAGAGAGTTATTGGTTTAGTAATTTCTTAAGTATGCTCTCTTCTTGCACCTAGTGTGATCTGGAAGATCAGAAAGAGAATTATTATCCCAACTTTAAAAAAAAAAATAAAAAAAAAAAAATGACATGCATAGAGCGAGAGATTCTAGGGGAAGGTTTATAGCTAAAGCCAAGAGTTCGATTTTCACAACTCCATCTTCTTCAAGGCATAGACCAGATTCACCACCATCTACCCCTAGCCTTAAGATTTTTGGAAGTCAAGGAACAGCTGAATTAGAGGATTCTCCTATACCACCTACTAAAACCTACTTAGAAAACAAAGAGACTCTCTCTCATCCTCCCTTGGTAGAAGAATTAGAGGACTATAAGGACTCTAAAGAAACTATCATGGCAGAGGAAGTAATAAATAGAGGTGGAGGTAGAAGAGGAGGAGACAATGGACACAACAATGGTGAAGGAAATAATGGTAGAAATAGGGAAGGAGACAATTTGTTTGGATTCCCTATAGTTGATGAGGAAACTCATGCAACAATGAAAAATATCTCACCATCTATTCTCCCTAACTTTTATGGATTGCGAAGTGAGGATCCTGAAACATTTCTGTTTGAGTTTGAAGTCGTGTGCCGAACTTATGACTATATGGAAGACTCTCAAAAACTCAAACTGTTTCCTTCAACATTGAAGGGAGCTGCTTTGAAATGGTTCATGGGATTAGCCACTCAATCTATAAGGACTTGGAATGATATGAAACAAACATTTTTGGATAGATACTTGGACTATTGTATGCCCACCAATCACAAGGATGAGGTATTCAAAATGATGCAAAAAGAAGATGAAAATTTGGAAAATTTACTTGAAAGATTTCAATACAACTTGAAAAGAGCAAAGATGAGCAACTTAGATGATGAAACCTTAAAATCCCTCATATTAAAAGCCATTAGAGATGAATGGATAGATATTTTAAACATGATGGGGAAAGGAGACATTTCTCAACTTCCACTTCGTGACATAACAGAACTATGTGTCCATCTCTCAAGAGGAAAATCTAAAACAGGAAAAGGGCCTAGGGATCCTTCTCTTATTAGGGCTAAGAAATCTGCAACTGGATCAGTAAGTAGGGCAGAGATTGGTAATATGCTTGATGAGTTCAAAACTGATATCTTAGGGAGCCTTAGTGAACAACTAGACACCCTTAAAATTCAAAACAAGCAGAAAGCAGAAACAGATGCTTTAGCCATCTTTTGTCAGAAATGTAGGAAGAAACATGCTTTAAGGGAATGTCCCTTGGATGCAAAAGTTGTAGAAACATGTATGATTTGCTCAGAAAATCATGAGATCAAGGATTGTCCTTCAATTCCTGGACTCAAAGCTGTTTTTCAAGAAGATCCAAATTCGGTAGAATCTCTCTGTTTTGTCGCAAGGAGACCTTGGCAGGGACAACAATCTCAAGGGTTTAACAACCCTATGAATCTTCAAACCCAACCAAATTGGAATCCTTGGCAACAACCTTGGCCCCAACATCAAAATTCATATCAGCCATGGGTACAAGGGATGCAAAATACTTATGGGAGATTTGCTCAATTTTATCAATATCCTCCATCTTTTCAAAATCAACAAGCTCCACAACTTCCAAACCCAAATCCACAACTTTCATTGCCATTTCCACAACAACAACCTTCTCAACAAAATACAAATCCTCAACTCATGCTCCCATACCAACAGAAGACAAATCAACTTCCAACTCAGCCATTGCCAAATCCTAATAATAAAAATCCTCAGAATACTTATATGGTAGAAGGACAACAATTTCCTACCTATATGATTGTTCCTCTCAACGATGTACAACTCAGATCTGGTAGAGTTTTAGAAAAACCTTCTATAGATATTCTAGAGCAAGATACCTCTGAGGAGGACTCTCTTCAAGTTAATAAGGGTTCTGAAGAAGAATCTCTTCAAAACTCAAGCATGCAAAAAGGAAAAGAAAAGTTAACCCCCACAACTCCTATAGTTGAGCAACCTGTATCTTCATCTACACCTCCTTTTCCGGAAAGACTACAAATTGATAAGGGAGTGGAAAAACAAATCTTGTTGCCTAACTATGACTTTCTAGATGAATTGAAGAATGTTTGTATCAAGATTCCCTTGCTACAAGCCATTCGAGAGATTCCTATTCTAGCAAAAACCATAAAGGAGTTGAGTTTCAAAAGACCAAGAAGGAAACTAAAAGACACAAGAAGAATCCACCTGGTAGGAAAGATTGCAGATATTATGATGGGAAAAATTACCATGCAGAAGTATGTAGATCCGGGAAGTCCAATTGTCAAGACACATATAAATGGGATAGAAATTCCAAACACATTGATTGACTTAGGGGCTGCTATCAACATTATGAGTAGATAGACTATGGACCAGCTAAAACTTCCTAACCTTCTTTTTACACCTACTTTACTGCAACTTGCAGATCGATCAATTATTAAACCAGATGGTGTATTGGAAGATATTTCCGTCTCCTTAGATTCTTGGGAATATCCAGTAGATTTTATGATTTTGACTCCCAAGAGTAATCTAGGAGGGCATCCACTTATCTTAGGAAGACCTTGGCTAGCCACAGCTGATGCTTTTATTAGTTGTAGATCTGGGAATATGTACATTTCTAATGGTAATTCGACAAAGAAATTCAATTTGTATCCTCCAGCAAAAGCAATCACAGAAGTAGGAGACAATGAATGGGTCGATGATGAGGACATTATAAAACCTGTCTTTACCATTTCTGAAATCAGTGAGGATAGTCAAATTCTGAACACATTAGAAAATTTTGAGACATCTTCAGAATATGACCCCACACAATTTCAGTTGGAATCTGACATAGAATATTTATCACCAAGACAAATGTCTCTTTACTCTATGGAAGAGTTTGGTAGTTCTACTATTGAGATTTTTCCAGGAAAAACATTGAATATCAACAAACATTTGGAAAAGTCACAACAAGAAGAACTAACCAAAATCTTACAAAAACATTCTACTGCATTTGCATGGGAGTATACTGACATGAAGGGTATTGATCCTAAGACTTGCATCCATCATATCTATATTGAGGAAAATAGTAGACCAATCGGACAACCTCAAAGAAGGATGAATCCAAATCTTAGGGAGATAGTGAAAGAAGAGCTCCAAAAACTTCTCAATGTAAACTTCATTTATCCAATTTCAGATAGCCGATGGGTTTCTCCTTTGGTTATAGTACCTAAAAAGAATGGTAAATGGAGGGTATGCATTGATTACGGGGAATTGAACAAAGCAACTTTGAAGGATCACTTTCCTTTGCCTTTTATCGATCAGGTATTAGATACATTAGCAGGTAAAAAGTACTTTTCATTTTTGGATGGTTTTAGTGGCTATAATCAAATTCAGGTAGCACCTGAAGATCAAGATAAGACCACATTTACTTTTCCATGGGGAACTTTTACCTACCGAGTGCTTCCTTTTGGGTTATGTAATGCACCAGCAACATTCCAAAGAGCAGTACTAGGAATTTTTTCTGATCTAATCCATGATTGTGTAGAGGTTTATATGGATGCTTTTACAGTTTATGGTAATTCATTTGAAGAGGCATTAGAAAATTTGGAAAAAGTTCTCATAAGATGTAAAGAAACAAACCTTTCATTAAGCCATGAAAAATGCTTTATGATGTTTATTGAAGGGATTGTTTTAGGACATCATATTTCAGGAGATGGGATTAAGGTTGATAGATCAAAAGTTGAAGTCATCTCCAAGTTACCTATTCCAAATTGTCGAAGAGATGTTAGAAGTTTTCTAGGATTTACTGGTTACTATAGAAGATTTATAGAAAACTTCACTAAAATAGCATCTCCACTCTTCAAATTGCTTACAAAAGACTGTGAATTTAAATGGGATCTTGATTGTCAATCAGCTTTTGAAACTTTGAAAACAAAAATATCTGAAGCACCTATCTTGAGAGGACCAAATTGGAAACTCCCTTTTCATATTTCTACGGATGCTTCGGATACAGCTCTTGGAGCTGTGTTGGGTCAAAAAGATTTAATTCCTTATGCCATTTATTACACCAGTAAAAATTTGACTCCCACAGAGTTGAACTATACTGTGACTGAAAAAGAGTTCTTAGCTGTTGTTCATGCGATTAATAAGTTTAGACATTACATAACAGGCTATGAAACTTTTATTCATACTGACCATTCTGCAATTAGATATTTAATGAACAAACCTGTTACTAATGGCAGAGTGACAAGATGGCTTTTACTTTTGCAAGAATTCAATATTACTGTGTTGGATAGACCAGGAAAACAGAATACAGTAGCTGATTTCTTGTCTAGGATTCAGAATACTAAAGAAGATTATCCTGTAGAAGATAAGTTTCCTGATGAATATTTGTTTGCAGTAACTATTAAGACCCCTTGGTATGCAGATATTGCTAACTATTTGGTTACAGGGAAACTACCTTCACATTTATTTCCAAGAGAAAAACGAAAGATTATTCGGGAGAGTTCAAAATATTCATGGATTTCTAACGAATTGTTTAAAACAGGGCCAGATCTTGTGATCAGAAGATGTGTCAGGGAAGATGAAATGCCTGATATTCTTAAGGCATTTCATGATGAACCATGCGGCGGACACTTTGCAGACAAAAGGACGGCTTATAAAATCCTCTCTTTAGGATATTATTGGCCTTCCCTCTTCAAAGATGCAAAACAATATGTCAAAAGGTGTGACAGCTGCCAAAGAGTAGGGAAACCTACCCTTTCAAATGAAATGCCATTGCAAACACGGGTACTCATTGAACCCTTTGAAAAATGGGCTTTAGATTTCATTGGACCTATTAATCCACCATCTAAGCAAAAGAAGTATATATTGGTTTGTACTTATTATGTTACTAAATGGGTAGAAGCCAAAGCATTAGTATCTGCTACTGAAAATTCAGTTGTTCATTTTCTTTATGAGGATATTTTTACTCGCTTTGGTGTTCCCAGAGAAATTGTGACAGATCAGGGGAGCCAATTCACATCCAATTTGGTGGAGAAGTTGATGGAAGAATACAAAATCAAGCACAGAAGATCTACTCCTTACCATCCACAAGCAAATGGTCAAGTGGAGTCCATAAACAAAGTTCTTGAAAGTATCATCACCAAAACTGTTCATCTACATAGAAGAGATTGGGCAGAAAGGCTTCCAGAAGCCTTGTGGGCCTACAGAACTACATGGAGGAATACAACAGGACATTCTCCCTATGAACTTGTTTATGGGAAAGAAGTCTTCCTCCCCATTGAGTTCCAAGTCAAGACCTTCAAGATAGCAGTTCAGTTGGGGATGGACTTATCAGAAGCCCAAAAGCATAGAATGGAGCAGTTGAATGAGCTAGATGAGATCAGACAAGAAGCAATTCTAAGAACTGATCTAGTTCAATATCAAAGAGCTAAATGGAATGACAAATATATCAAAGAGAAGAATTTTCAAGAAGGAGATTGGGCATTGCCATTTGACTCCAAGTTTAAAGATTTTCAAGGAAAATTTCAGACTCATTGGCTTGGGCCATATGAGATTGAAAAGATCTTTAGCAATGGAGCTGTAAGAATCAAGACCATTGATGAGTTTCAAAATCCTCTTATTGTGAATGGCCATAGATTGAAAGTTTATCATAAGCCACTCTCAAAAGAGGATTTTGTCAAAATGTTTCAAGAAAGTTCTGCAATCAGGCTGGTACAGAAGAATTCTTCTTCTCTACCAACCTAGTTTTTGTTCTTTTCAGTTAAAAAAAAATAATAAAATGGTATAAGCCTGAAAACCAATCATTGATTGGCAGTCTTATGCAGAAAATATAGGGTGAAAATCAGGAACACCTGACACTCTATATTTTCCAAAAAAAAATCTCTCTTTCATTCCACAAGCTTCACCACCCACTCCATTTCATTCCACTTCATTCCATTTCATTTCATTTCCATTTTACTTCATTCCACTTCATTTTATCCATTTCATTCCATTCCATCAATAAAAATCTTTTTCATGACCATTTCTATCTGGTCATTTGTCATTTGATCATTTCTATTCAGCCAAGTAATAGCTGTGTCAGTTTCCGCAGCTGACATCTGTTTCCGCAGCTGACTCCAGTTTCCGCAGCCAGAAGCAGATTCCGCAGCTACTACTCTGTTTTCAAAGAGAATGTACAGTCAGATGTTATTTTCATAATTATGAAATAAAATGCAGGTGAGAGGATCAAAAATGAAGACATGGAGCATTCAAGACACCAATGGAGATCAATTAGTTGAAGACCAAGGGAAAAGGCAAAGATTCCAAAGGTATGAATAAAATTTATTTCAAATAGCATTGAAAAACACATTTTTATATAGTTTTGAACCATGAGCTCTATCCATTACGTGCAATGATTATATTGACAGTTCCGTAACCTTTCACGATCTCCATATTATCCTCTTGCATTCATTCACAAACGGTTTCATTATTAAAATTCTGATTTTCATTCATGTTCCAATATCCCACCGGAGATAATGAGACGTATTTGATTTGACCAAGGACTCTCACAGCCGCATGAATTCATAACCGTTGATTGAAACGTGCTCATATTTATTGCACAACCACCAAAAATTCAAAACGCTGCCGAATGTCGTATCTCTGCCGTGTTTATGAAACCCCACTATTGTTCTGACTCACTCCATTCCGTTTCTTATGCTCATTCTCACTCCCAAATATCTACCCACAGTCTCACTCCATTCCGTTTATGATGCTCATTCCCATTTTATGATACATCCCCACAGCCATTGTGCTCGTTCCTGTGCATCAACCGTTCTATTTCCATTTGAAACCCTCACGCAGGCAAATTTGTGAAAAGCAGAAAAGAGAAATGGGTAAACTGCTAAGAGCAGAGCCGGAAGGACCTAAGTTTATAGAGGGATATCCGCAAGTAAAGGAGATATTGAAGAAAGCAAAATGGCTGCGTTTTATCCAGAAATTCAGAGGTTATCACAAAGAAGTTACGAAAGCATTTGCAAGGTCATTTGATGGCTTGGAAGCGGAAATTGGAGACCTTAAATTTGTGGTCAATGAAGCATCTGTAGCAACAGCCACGGAACTACTTCAGGAGGGGGAGCGTTGGTTTAAAAATAAAAGCATCAATGATGAAGCATGGAGGACAATCTTACGAAACCAAGGTATGGACATAACTGTTTTTAAGAGAGGAATTCCTGTGCATGCATTGAAAGAAGAATGGGCTACTTTACTGCTATTTGTTCAGAAATTCATTACATGTGAAGGCCGTTTTGGGTCCATGTATATGTACCATACCAGGCTATTGATGAATTTTCTAGAAAATCAAACTCTCAATCTCCCATATTTTCTATTCAATAGTTTGAAGAAAATGTCTGTGACTGTTCAGAAACATTTGGGAGATGTATAACCCCATCTATATCACCACGGCCTTGTAAAAATTCTGATTGAAAAGGAGTTAAAGGAAAAGAAAGATACATGGGAACAATTTCTGGTTAGAAATTTCTTTGAGGAACCTCAGGAAATTCCTGAAGGTAGTTCAACAAGAAGGAGTAGAAGAAAAATAATAAATGTTGAAACCCAAATTACTCCTACTCAGGAAATTCCTGCAGCTAGCACAACAAGAAGAAGTAGGAGGAAAAGAACAATTGATGAAATCCAAAATACTCCTACTACTACTATAGAAAGAACTGACGGGGAAGAGAGATTGGTAAAAAGGAAGAAGAAGGAAATTAAAGATAAGAAGCCAAAAACACCAAAAGAGAAAGAAACTATTGAAGCTGTACATAAAACTCCTTCTTCTGAAGAAGAAGATCACGAAGTGCTATCTGAAAGAATAGTTTATCTTCAAAAACAATCTGTAATACCCAAAAAGGCGAGAAAAAAGAAACAAAAACAAAAGGATAGTGTACCACAGCGTGTGAGGAGAAGCAGCAGACTTAAAGGAAAATTGAGGAAAACACAAATTAAGGGTCCTCATTTCATTGATTTGGGTGAGGAGACATCTGAACAGTCCCCAACTGACCATAGTCCATCTCAGTCAGTTAGTGAGCCTGATTCATTTCATTCCCAATCAGACATTGAACGTACTCCATCCTATTCTCAGCAAAATATTGATGTAAGCCCTCCTCGGCCAGATTTTGAATATACCTCTCCTTCACAGCATTTTGGGGACAGCCCAATAAAAATGACACCTGAAATAGACCCCAAGCAGCAGGAAGTATATGACTATATAGAATCCTTGGAAAAGGCAGCCACAGGTCCAAGTACTTCTTCTATTCAGCCTCATACATTGCAGGATGATTTAGTTCAATCACTAAAACAGGAAATTTTTGAGCTGGAGCTTTTAAATAGGCACATCAAAAATGAAAATGAGACATTGAAAGAACAAGGCAAACTGGACAAGATCATCCATGATAATACTATGTTACATTTGGGAATATGGCAGAAGAAGAATAAGAAATTGAAAAGGAAATGCCAGAAATTGAGCAAAGCACTTGTAAATATCAAATTTAGGTGCTTAATGAAGAAACCCAGAATGATGGCAGTACCAAAGAAGAAGAGAAGGGGATTGGATGTGCTGGCTGAGTGCTGGCTGAAGTATCAAGGCACATGAACTGAACAAAGAGTATCAAAATTTTGGTTGCATGAGGACATGCAACACCTTCACAATGGGGGTATGTTGAGTCCCAAATTTGCATCTTTTCCATACATTTTTCCATACCTTTTTCACTCACCTAAACCTCCCAAATTGTCAATATCATGTGCAAAAGGGCATCTAACATGGTTTTTAATTATATTTTTGTGTTTGCTATTTGATCTAGATTTTGTTCATTCAGCTGCGGAATCTTGCCACTTTCCGTAGCTGCTGCAACTTTCCGCAGCTATTTTGTGAAACTCTATGCTACAGGTGTCTACAAGGAAAACGAGCCACATGGGCAGGTCAGGAATGACGTGGACATGGTTCGTGTCCTATTGGTTCAAGCAAACTCATCCAAAGAAGACGCGGTCAAAGGCGTCCATATGGAAGTCAACCATGGAGTTTCATGTCGGCCGGACTCTGTTTCGTGTCACATGAAGACCCATACGGCCGTTTCTAAGCCTGCAGAGGTTAAATCGACATCTATACAGGGTTCTAGAGTCGAATTCAAGCATCCATCTCTCGTAGATTTACTTTCCAACACGGCCATGCTCCTATATCCGTGGACGTAGTGGTCTACGTGCTCTCCACTAGCATGAACTTTAGGAAACAATTATAGTTTGTTGTTATATATAATGCGTTTGCATACGCATATGAAGTTAGTCGATATTAGTGAATGTAGTCTCTGTTATCTTTTGATTAGTCTGCTCTGTAGTGATTACGCTGCACTTGTGCCGTAACATTACCATTCTGTAATGACTGCTTTTTAATATGAGAAGACTCTGTTTTCCAACTTAATTCGTATTTGAGGACCGTTGCCAAGGCTGGTGTAGAGGGCCCCTGCTCAGCTAAGGTTTTGTGCATTAGTGTATAATTTTAATTTTTTTTCTTTAGAGATCATTGTGTCATAATCCATTCATATGTTCATACATTGCATTTGTTTCATTTCTGTTTATAAACTTCCATAATTTCCATTTCATTTCTGTCTTTTATGTTTTATGTTGATAATCACTGATCAGTGTTCTTGTTTCAGGTTATAGATAGGCAGCCCGAGCATTTTCATAGCTTTTTGACTAGTGACATGGAACTAACATTGTTCTGCTGCTAATTTTCTTTTCATAGCTTTTGTTTAATTTCAGTATTGCTTATCTGCTTCAGTAGTTAAATTTAGATATACTAAGCTGCTCATAGCATCTTCAGTTGCCTCCGAAAGCCACAGCTGGACTGATGGTGAGGGATTGTATTGTGAAATGTGTAGTTTAATATTAGTTTCTTTTCTGCAAATTTAGATATATTAAATCATGCATGACATCTTTAGTTGCCTCCGAAAGCCACAGCTGGACTGATGGTGAGGGATTGAATCATGAATGTATGGTTTGATATTAGTTTACTTTCTGCAAGTTAAATATCAGTTACTCAAGTTGTTTATGATTACTTCCGAAAATCATAGCTGGACTAATGATGAAGGATCAAAAGATAAATTGATGTAATCTGATTTAGATTTATTTTGTTGCAATTTTGAATTTCCTTAAGCATAGTTTCTTTTGTGTTTAGTCAGCAGCAAGAATAGTTTGGTTTTCATGCTCAATAGTTCATTGTTTTGATTTATTAGACTAGCAGCACCTTTTCATTTCAGCAGCACATTTTCATTTCCTTTCAAGTCTTGTCATTGTAAATTTCAAATTTCTTTTTAAATTTTCAAGTTGGTAAATCATTATAGGGGATATCATTTCCTTGAACAAACATAACCAAACTTGTTTTCATCTTAGAATTTCCATTTCACCTTAGAAAACCAAAAACGACAAAAAGTTAAGAGATAGGTTATCTTGCACATATAGTGCGCCGCACTTCATCAGCTTACGATTCCCGGATTGACAAATTAAATGCAGCAATTTAGGACACACTAAATTGACCAAACAGTAGTCATTTATAAATAAGACATAATACATAGATTTATGCAGTGATACAATTGACAGAGGTTCAAACACATCATTGTGCACCAACTGTAATATCCCCTTTTCCCTTGCAAGACTAGATGATAATATTATACAATTTTGTGTCCCATATAAGCAGTGTTTGTGGAAAGAAAAATTCAAAGACCAATTAGACATATCTTCAACCATACCTTTATCATGCAGTACTCAAAGGACCTTCTCTCCAATGTGTCCATGTATTTGATGCCACATCATTGCCTTTTCTCCAAAGAATGTAGAGGTGTTTTCTTATTCAACTTCACTATTAGGAACAATATAGTAGTTGAACTTGTCATTAATAGTTCCTACTAATATCTCATACATAGTTCTAATTCAAATTTCCCTTGGCAACACCATTCTCTTTGACCCGTCTTACAAGGTTCCTTTTCAAACATTATTTTTACACATGCATCACTCATCTTGATTGCAAAAGCCAAACTTTTGTCCAATTTTGGGATGTTTAAAACACTAGGAAGTGTTCTAATCCTTTCATTCATGAGCTTCGACATGAATTTTCATCGTTTTGTAATCATGGCTTTCAAGTCACCTCATAGGAAAACATCAACACAATCATACCTTTCATACACGCAAAGCCACTCCTTGTGTAGAACCCATATGAAAATACACATATGAGTCGACAATCCATGACTTGTGGTTTACATGTTTGCTTGAATAAGTGAAGTACATATCCCATCCTTCATTTGGGGAGGTTTTTTCTTCTGTAGAAGAAGCACCATCAAATCCCTTCCTTCCCTCAACACTTTTGGATCTACAATGTTTTTTTTAATGCCCTTGTTTTCCACGTATCCAACACATCTTTATGAATTTTTATGGATATTTAGATCTTATTTTGGTTTAGATCTACTTTACTTGAAGAAGAATTATTTTTTTATTTCTTTCTTGGGAGTATTCTCTTACATATGAGGCATTTAGAATCTAAATTTCCATGTTATTTTGTCCCATCTACTCCAGTAACAAGGATGAAATATTCCATTGAAACTTAAAGTAGTTGCATTACTACATGTGACAACAACAATACTATCCCATGAGTTTGGTAAAAAGAAAAATAAGAAGATACATTTATTTTCATTTGAAATCTGAATATCAATAGATAACAATTGACTTACCATAGTGTTGAAGGCATTCAAATTCTCTGTCATTGAGTTTCCATCCTTCATCCTTAGGTTATATAGCTTCTTTCATAGGAATAATTTGTTCATCGGGGACTTATACTGTGATTTGAATGGAAAGTGGCATCCACCCATGGTATTGTAAGTGGCATCTATCCATTGTATTCATTCTCCCATGGTATTTATCCACCCATGGTATTGTAAGTTGAATCTATCCATGGTATTGTAAGTGGCATCCACCCATGGTATTTATCCACCCATGTTATTGTAAGTGACATCTACCCATGGTATTCATTCACCCATTGTATTTACCCACCCATGGAATTTACTTGTGGTATTGTAACTAAAAAAGACTATAAGTAACAAGTCACATTTTGTAAAAGGAAAAATTGTCCACCACATTGTAACTTTTACAATTATTCTCTATTTTAATAAAAAAAAGTTTCTTTGTGGTTTTATTTACAGTGTGTTCTCTCCTTTTTTTCCGTCTTTTCATTTTTTCAGATCTTGGGGGCCTCCCCCCAAGATCCATTTCAATTTTTTAGATCTTGGGGGCCTCCCCTAAAGATCCGGATCATACTGACACAAAGCTCCTAACTTATTTCATAATTTATTTGTTGTAGCTTCTCCTAAAACATTTAAGAACGCTAAATCTCAAAGACAAAACCATATTGTTTTCTTTTCCTTCTAATAAAACTTGGTTCAATCTTCTAGAGTTAACCAATTGGAACATTCATTCTTGGTGTGGTGGTTGGTAGTAGAGATGGATGGTGATATAAGTTGGAAAGACAAAGAGTCATGGCTAATGCTCAAATAATGTTCAATTTTTTTTAACTGGAAAAAGAATTTATGGGGAATAGGTAAATTCAAACTTTGAAAGACTACTTGCCACTATTACACTAGATACAACTATTTCATAAATCCCACGAACGGGCCAGTTACAACATGTCTCCAAAGACTTGAACCCATGTAGTTGGGGAAACAAATTGTTCACCAAACCATTCAGGCTAAGATCATTTGACAACTAATGGTTGAATTTTCAATTGTGATATCTTTTGTAATTGTTATTTCTTAGGCTAATGAGAAATATATGCTTTGTACCATGCTTTGCATGAGCCCTAGTCTACTTGTTGTTTGAGAATGTATTGAATTATGTTGGAAATTAATGGAATGAGGCCCTTGTTCAAAATTATTATTTATTCCTTTTGTATGGTGATGATGCATGTTTACTTTTATTCTACAATCTTGCTAATTGATGGATCATATTTGATCTATATGTATATTTTCTAGAGTTCAAGAAGTTTTTGACTTACTCTCAGCTATTGGATGTGCCAAAGAAGATGCTCTTAGTGATGATAATGATTTGTTGATTCTTTAATTTATTATAATGAATTGTGTCTTGATAAATGATAAATTATACAGTAGCTAAGAAAACTATGTATAATAAAATGAAGGTCAGTTGCGACATTGATGTTGCATGAGCCCCATATAATCTTTATTATTGGCACAATGATTCAAGTGAAACCTTCCCTATTTTGAGGATTGAATATGTCAACCCTTAAACTACAATAGATCCCCTTGGATGCCTATGTGGACCTTGGTTTAATATTAAGCCAATATATTTAATAAGTTTATATCAAGTCATGCTTATATTCACATGGCTAATCCTAGTTGTTGAATAAAACTAGTTTACATTCTTCTAGGTTACAAAAGCTACTCAATAAGGGTATTGTAAGTATCCACTTCATCCATTTATGTAGATTTGAATTCCTCCCAATAATAATAAGTCTACTTCATTAATTAATTACAATAGAATTACTCCCAATAATAACCACAATATTTTTTCACCAATATTGTGTTGGCTTTCTCCTCTTTGATTCTAGGCTTCTTGTGATATAAACAAGAAAAAAATTTAGTTGGGCATCCCAATATTGCATTGAAATTTCTTATTTTTGTTTTTGGGTTTATTTTAGTGTGGATAAAGAAAAGGGAAAACACTTTATTGGGCTTCCAATTGCCTTTGAAAGTAAACATTGAGTGTAATACAGATACATAATAGCCAAATTTCAGTTTGGTAGCCTCTAAAATTGGGATCTCACTTTAAACATAAAAGTGTAATGGATGCGCAGTGGCTAGATTCAGTTCAATATCTTTGATCAACATAATTACTTTAGATATAGTTTTTTATCACAATCATAATTCAATCTCCATAATGAGAACCATGATGCACTGTTTTTTAATTTTAAATGGTTATTCAAAATAGAAAAGAGTTGTGAAATTTTGTTGTCCACTATGAGATATACTCATGTAGATCCCTCTTAACTCTAGCTTTATAAAACATCAAGAAAGATCAAATCTTGAATCTTGGAAATTTATTACCTAGAATAGTCCTTGCCATAAAAATTAATTATTGCATAGATCTACTGAATAAAAGCACATATAGGATTTTAACAAATATAAAAACCAAAGAAAAATTAAACACCATCTCACAATCACATGCACATAAGATTTATGCATTTCAAATCATTTATTCATTCAAATAACTACATATCTTAGAAGGTTTCCCTTCCTAGGTTAATGAACCTTGAGAGTAAAATACATACAACAATAAACATGGAATTAGACCTAGCCAATCAAACCCTTTATCTCTCCTTTAATCTGCTAGTTGATCTAGATCCTTCCCTTAGTACTCCTTTCACTCTTGCTTGAACCTTGCATACCTGAATGTAATGTTTTCTCCTCCAAATAATTGGTATCTAACTTTCTTTTTTTCTTGTGCTCAATATGTGTGTGTTCTCCCTCAGCCTAAAATTCCTTTTATAATTTTGAGTCATTAACTAAATCCACAACCCTAATATCCAAAGCGATCGATGGTTGAGAATAGATATCAACATCACTTGAGATCAATGGTTTAGATTCATCTAATCACTAATGTAAATAACCTCTACATTTCATTAGATTAACTCGCCATATCTTATAAAAGTTATCCCTTTAATACTTAAATAAATTGCTAAGGTTAAAGGTAAACTAGATGAATTCCACGGACTCGCACACTCAATCCTATGTGGAAATACTTGTATGAGATATAAATATCAACACTCCTCTTAGCAAAGAAGGTAATTTTGGAATAACCATGTAGAACTGCCTTGCCCTTCGGTCATGGCACGATGTCCCATGCATCATCCTTTAAGATGGATTTCCTCTAAACCACTTGGTATGTTGCCTCTTCAAGTATGTTTCTTGTTAGTTCCATGTAGTGTGTAAACTTCTTTAGAGGCTCGGTCTTCCTAAATGTGCTCCTAGGAGCCTCCATATGCTCATGATCATACCCAATTCCTACTAAAACCACCTAAGTCTTCTAACATAATTGTAAGGTGTTATTGACTCCTCCCTACCTTAAGGTTGAATCCCTAAAATAGAAGTCTTTGGATAGTGTTCTACCTTTATATCCTCTTGTTCTTCTCCCTCTATCATTATTGATGGCAACTCATGAGACTTACTGGGATGCCAATTTCTCCTCGAACCTAACATCCTTGCTCACAAATGTCTTCCTATGTGCTGGTATGGAAATCTTATAAGCCTTTAAGGTATCACTATACATGACAAAAGTCCCCTTCTGTCCTAAGGGTTTAAATTCATATTATTCTTCATAGGAACATGGATCTATATTAGACAACCAAATATATTCAAGTGCCTTATCTTTAGCATCACCCTTATTAATACCTCCTAAAGAGTTTTGTCCCCCAATATCTTCCTATGAGGACTCTTGTTTCACACATATACTATATCATTACATGCCTCTACATAAAGAAACATAAGAAACTCATGTTCATGTAGCATAGCCTTGGTAGAACTGATGATGGAATGATTCTTTCTCTATGCAACCTTATTCAGCTAAGGGTTGTGTGAGACTATCATCTTCGTCTTGATCCCTACCACCTCAAGAAAATACTTGAAGTCGTTGGATGTGTATTGTCCCATATTATTTGACCTCAAGACCTTGATATTATTGCATGTTTAGTTCTCCACATAGGCTTTGAACTCTTGGAACCGACTAAAGATATCATCCTTAGTCTTCATGAAGAAGATCCATATTTTCTTAGAGTAGTCTGTTACACCATTTTTTGGTAATCTAGCCTATTATCATTAGATGGACCCAAGTACACCATGTAAGACCAATTTTACCCTAAGTAAAATTTCTTTCACTATGAAAATAACTTAGTAAACCACCTTTATTAAGTTGTTTATGGTCTAAACAGGAAACCCCATGAAAAAATATTAAAGAAATCTACATTTGTTTGATTTTTCTCAAGGAATAATTAGTTAAACAACAGTTTAATTAATATTCCTGGTTATATTTAACCCAAAACAAGGAAATTAATTAGATAAATCATTATTTATCTTATTATTTTCTAAGAATAATTATTTAAACCTTATTTAAATAATATTCTTTGTTAAATATAACTAATTCACCCTTAAATAATTAAATAAATCATTATTTATTTGATTATTACTCAACCACATCCTTAAAATGATAAATAAATCATTTATTTATTTATTATTTACAAATAAAGGGATTTGACCCAAGTCAAATTCCTTTTCCCTCCAACAAATATAATAAAATATTCCATAAAATTTAGATCTTGATTTGGTTAACAATATTTTAATTATGCACCAACATCTAGACTAACTCAATATTTTGTTATAAATAGAAGGGTTTTCCCATTCATTTACCACCTTTTGTTGCCTAAAGATCACTCTGGATCTATACTTTTGGTCTGACTTTGATCCACCGTCATTGTCACATTTTGCTACAATTTTTTGTCTGGGTTTTCTACACCATAAAGAGAGAGGGATCTTAGATATGAAGTGCTGAGGACTTACAAGAACCCATCTCATTGAGGAGAACTGGTAACACCCTTCTGTGTTTTCCTCCCAGGTGCCATTAATACAGAATTCATTCAACATATTCTTGTCTTGTCTATTGGATGCATGGAGTAAATCTTGTTTTTTATACTGCTTAATGTCTTTTGATGCATAGATCTAGATTTTTACAGAATTTATCTTGACCACCTAACTGTAGATCTGAAGATATATACAACCATCTTTACTGTTAGGATTGTTTGTTATGCACAACTAAAGTGGTCTTTTTTCGTACACTTGGAATTAAGATTCATACTAACAACTGGTGACTCCACACGGGTTTATGATTATGACCTCTGTCGTTTTTCTGATCCTTGCATATCCAGCTGCTTCAAACCCTAGGATTTCTCTTCAGCCTCTTGTTTTTATCTTTTCTTGATGTTTTTTTAACCTATAAAACCTTAAAACGATAAAAATTCTAACTTCCGTGCGTTTTCGGACCTATTGCGCAGGCGACAGACATCAGCCGCAGCTGAGACGACAATTTTTTTCTGAAATCTGCCACCGAAAGTGTCGGAAGTACAGGTTGCACTTTTTGGCCCAAAAACCACAACTTGGACCTTTAGGACGCACCTTTCAGCCCAAAAATGACGACCTCTGCTAAAAACAGGCCGAAAACTGCGACCTAGACTATTTGCGGGAATTTTTCTGAAAGTTTTATGGGTTTGTCTGAGCCTCTGTTCAGGGTTTTCTGACCTCCGTCTTCGCCCATTTTGGACTTGTACTTGTTCTGTTTTTCTCAAATAAGTGGGAACCTAGCCCCCTGGGGCTTCAGTACCCTCCACTTTTGTGGAAGAGTTTTTGCTGTTGCAGGTTTTCTGAAATTTCAGAGTCTTCAGCCTTTTTTTTCAAATCTGATAGCTCACCTTCAGATCCACTTCAGATTGGCTATTTATCCATCCACAACACCTCATTTAGTTTTGTTTGGGTTTTCCTCTAGGGTCCCCTCCACTTCCCTCCAGGATATAGCCTTTTGCCACCTCTTTTACAACAATTCTTCCTCTGATTTGTTGTTGTCTTCTGCACCACTTTCCAGCAGATTTGACCTTTAGATCCCTGTCCCTCCTGACCTTAGATCTATTGGCTATTTTAGTGTGTTTTGATTAGTTTTTTACCCGCCTATAGACTAGTTGTTGAGAGACCCGCCTCCTTGGGTTTAGATTATTGCATTATTATATGTTTATTTTCTATTTTTGTAGGTTTATATACTGTTATTTGCAGGTTTATTTGCAGCTATACAACACACTCTTTTTTTTCTCTACAAACGTCTAGGTTTAAAAATTAAAATTTACACACTTCACACGCACACCCTAAGCGAAAAAGGGCTTGGTTAACACCGCCAAGCAAAGACTCTAAAACATTGAAATCAATTGACCCTGCACATCTCTGCCCTTGTTTCGACATTGTAATCAGTTGATCCTGCACCTCCCTGCCCTTGTCGGTCTCTTTTTCCTTTATGTCGTGTTTGTGTCATCATCATTGCGCCACCAAGGCGTTTATCCCGGAGACTTCTTGGCCTTCATCCTTAGTTCCGGTAGGAAGAATTACTCCTCTGCGTAGGATTCGAGTTAGTCCTCCATCGAGTTTGCACTCCGACTCTTCTTCTGGTTCATTGGGTTCTCCTTCTCATTCCGCCTTCGGTTCTCCCCATGTCACCTTCACCATGTCTCGTGCAGGACCTAATGCTGGTGGTAACCCCAGACCTCATGCTGGGAATACCACTAGTGGGAATGCAACGGACACTACCCCGGCCGCGCCCTTGCTCCCCTTCATGGTAGGCCTCAGCCTTCCCGATTTTGACCAATTGATAAATGACCCTATACACCATGATGTTGCTTGGCCTACTATGCCAACCAAGCTCCCTTCCGACATCCCCAAGTTTGAAGGTCTTGCTGGTGAATATCCTACAAATCATGTTCGATCTTTCCACATGTGGTGTTCGTCTAACTCTATTACCAACGACTCTGTCCGTCTTCGGTTGTTCCAACGTACGCTTACTGGTGAAGCTTCTAAGTGGAATGTTGATCATGCCCCTTCCTCTCATACCACCTTTATGACTCTTTCCCGGGATTTTTTGTCTTACTTCTAGCTTCCCCTTCGTTATGACACTAGTACCAAACTCTTGACTTCTTTACGTCAATCGTCTGCGACCCGCCTATCTGACCATGTCCAGGAATGGCGGAGAAGAAAGAGCCTATGTCAATCCCCTACCTTCGAAGACTGTGTCTACATGAACTGGTTCCTTAGATCTCTCTTTCCGCCTATCGAGAAAGATGTTGCATCGCATTTTCCTCAAACCAAAGAAGCCACTCTCCAAATTGCGTTAAAATATGACCTGATCTACGCTCAGTCGGGTTATGTTTATACCATTCTACCTGATCTTCCCAGACCCAGTGGTGCTAATGCACCGGGGGCATCTCACGCCGCCGACGGTATTGTTGGAGCTCTCTCTAATCCATACTCTCAACCTCCTATGGGCTATGGCTTTCCTCAGGGGGGGGCCAACACCTCCTAGACTTTTACCCCTCCCAGTAGCATGTATCCAGGATACGACATGCCTCCTCTTTTTTCCCAACCTCCTTTTTACCACACTGTTACCCAACCTCCTTATTATCCATATCCACATCCTAGTGCTCTAGCTCCTCCAGCATTAGCACCACCACCTCCCTTGCCTTCTCAACCCCCGCAACAGCAACCACCACCCCCTTAGGGGTAAGTATATGCACAGTAGGGTGCGACTAATCCTCCTCCTTCCAAAAAGAGGAGGAAAGGCACTCAAATTAAATCTTCCTTTAGTAATTTTGCACCTAATCCGCAAACTAATGCCCCTAACACTGCTAACCAGCAACAAGGCACTCAGCCCAAGCAGGACAGGCCTGTTCGTATGAATAAGCCTTGTTCTTGTTGTGGTGTTTATGGTCATTACACGCATGATTGTCCTCTATTACCACAGATGAAGCAGATGTGACAGTCTCAAACAGCATTGCGAGGACAACAAGCCTCCCCTTTCGTCCCTCCCAGTGCTGCGCGTAGTCAGCCGGCTGTGCTTACTAATCCTTTCCCTTAGCAAGGATTTGTGGCTACCCATCCACCTGAAGGATAGGGAGTCACTCAACCTCTTCCATCTGGTACCCCCGATTACCAAATCCTCATGATGGACACTGACCAACCTATTATCGTTGACCTCAACCTTCAGACTCAGTTCCGTCAGTACAAAAAGCCTCCCGTTACGTCTATCCCCGAGCCACCTCCTTCGGTTTCTACAGAGCCTCTTTCGACACCTAATGGTTCCTTAAAGATCCCTTAGCCTAAAGTAGAGGTTCATACCAATATCGCTAAGGGACCACTACGCCAAAATACTACTTCTAGCAAAGTTGCCCATTCATATAGTATAGTAGATGATTTGGCGCAATCTCCTGATGCCATCTCAACGTTGGAACTCCTCTAGTCATGCACTTCACAAAGAAAAGCTCTACTATCTGCTAGGGGAACTATAGATCCTGCCGATGATCGCTTGATCGTCTTCGATGCTGACCGGTTAGAACATCCTCCTCTTCCTGTTTCCGTCGCCTTCCAAATGCTAGTCAAAATCCGGAACGCCAAAGTTTCCCGGTGTATTAATGATGAGGGGGAATCCACCTGTGTGATGTCTGCTTCAGTTTAGAAGCAACTCGAATCACCTGAATTGGCTCCTTCCATGATCACTCTCCGAGCATGGGATGGCCACGCCTCCCAGCCCATTGGCCTGTTCTGCAATTGCCGTATTACTATTGTGGGCAAGACTGTTTGCGTTGACGTAGAAGTCATTGATGCCCCCTTAGATTACAACATTCTATTGGGTTGTAGCTACATCTATGTGATGTCTGTTGTCCCATCTGCAGTTCACTGCAAGATGTCCTTCCCTCATAACGAAAATATAGTCAACATTGACCAATTGACATATTACGAACCAAAGTCTCAGACCTCCCCTGAGTCCACCATATCTTCGGTGGCCAATAAGCAAACCGTCGATCCTTTAACCAATTTCTCACTCGGAGTCTACAAATATTCCTCTCTACTTGGTACATTCTCTGGTCTCCCTCCTCCTTTCTCTGATCCCAGCTCATCAAATGTTTGCATGATGAAATCATCTTGGGCTGCCCTCAAGCGGCTCGCTTTGACTAGTCAGAAACCTCCTTGCCCTCCGCAACTTGCTCCTAGCCCTTTGATTCAGCCTTCTGGACCCTCCTGGCCCTTCACCTTCAGCTGGTATTCATGAGCCTCTTTATCCTCCTGGAACAGTTCCTCCAGGCCTTAACCATCTTGGAGCTGTCCCGCCTGGCCATTACCCCTCCAGTCAGATACTGTTCCTAGCTCCTCCTCCTGGACTCTACATGGCACCTGTTATGGCTACCCTCTCTCTTCCTAGCCTGACCTTGGGGATTCCCATCTGGTACCTTGATCCCCCAATCGCTACCCCGCCTGGTCAACCCAAACCTTATCTTGCTTTGACCCCGGTTCAACCAGTCCCTTTGACTTCTCCCACTGTTATAGTGCCTCAGTCACCTCAACAGGAACCACCTACTGTTCCTACCGCTTTGGGTAAGAAGGGCAAAGCTCGCAAGAGGGCCTCAAAGGACAAGGCCGCCCCGACTGACCCTATACCTCCTCTACCTCCAAAGCCCCGTGCTTTGTGTGATGTCGTCGGTCACGCCACCCATACCTGTCCTGAGCTACCCCACATCAAGCCCATGGTTAAATTTGTGTTCCTTGAGTCTACGGTCCCTGAAGCCTCTACTTATTTCTCGAATGCAGCCAAGAACACCAAGACTATTCACACCAACCAACCTTGTGCTTTGTGTGATCTCCATGGCCATTACTCTCACCATTGTCCTCGCCTTACATATTATCACACCTCTTTAGAGGTAGTTTGGGAGTACGAGGTTGAACAGAATCAATCTGCCTCTCCTGTACTTGCGCAGTATGCTGCGGGCCAACCTGAGGATTTACCTGCTCCCATTGACATTCCCCCTCCTGATGTTGAGATGACGGAGCCTGTGGACACTATCCTCTACCTGTCATCATCCATGAGACCCTTGGTGGAAGCTCCCTTTGAACCTGCCCCTGCTATTTCGCTCGACCTCCCTTCAGTGATCAACCTAGGCTCAACATCAGTAAATCCCTTATTTGCTTGTTCTTTTGTCATCCTCTATGACAATGCGCATGTGAACCTCTCTTCTCATGATGATGAGTCAGGTAGCTTCACCGCGTCATGTGGTCTCCCTTCCTCCCGTCACTCCATCTTCTATTGTAATGATGACATCATGGAAGCCTTGTCCACCCCTGACCCCATCTTTCCCTCCCATAAGCGGGATGACACCATTCGTGTCTATGGTGACTTTCACGGCCTGAGAACAAGCTACACCTCCAGTAGCTCTCATAGCCCACCTACCCATCGGCGGGTGAGTAGTAGACATCATACCCAGATCACTCGCAGTGTTCGTTCAGTCTCTACTTTGCACTCAGGTTGCCAGCATTGTTCATCATCCTCCCATTTGTTGTCTTGTGGCACTTTTTAGATGGACCTCCTGTCCACACCCTATATCGGTTATGCCGATGGTGCAAGTCGCTACTCCTGGAATCTAGCCTCGGCAGGTTGGGCCATTTTTATCCTCTTGCATTCCCTTGTTCTCTTGAACAATGTATGCATTGGTACTGCTACCAATAACTAGGCCGAATATGATGCAGTGCGAGGCTTGTTAGCCAATGCCCTTTCCCATCGCATCCTCCACCTTCATGTTCATTTAGATTCCCTTCTTCTTGTCATGCAATTGAATGGTGTCTATCGTGTGCATAATCCTATCCTTTTTAGAAGATATGTATGAGTGAAGCTTTTGATGCGTGAATTTGAAATCATTACATTCAGTCATGTACCTAGAGCACAAAATCACTATGTAGATAGCATTGCAAACAATATTCTAGATTAGCATTTAGCACACACATTTAACACAAGACAATAATATCACATAAAACCATCAAAACGATGCATATCCATAATATGTGTCGTATAACATGTTTTAGAGTCCAACTCTGATACATATGACACGCCCATAACATGTTGCAAAAAATCAAAACTAGGGGGCACCACCTACCCCTACACCTAATCACTATCTGGAGGATCCCGAGCTAATGACTCTACTCCTGTAGCTTGTAGATCGCGCATCCCCTGTCCGTCCATCACCATGCGTAGCATGACCCCTCGCCACTCCGAGGGTAGACCAATACATGGCTCTATGCACTGGTCATCCAAGTCTTTCCAGCCGTGCTTTGAAACACCGCTCATAAGCCTCTCACATATACAACGGATATCCTCTAGGAGGGCTGTCGCATCCTCATTTTGTGGTGCTCTCAATCCACTATGTCCTACAGCTCCTGATTCTGTAGGTCGTCCCATATACCTAGCCATTTTTACCGGTGCTGTATCTGCATACCAAAAGTGAAAGAATTAGTACCATATACAATATTCCGAAACTCTACATGCACATAAAATATTAGCAAATTTTCACTTACCATCGGGCCCCCATATTTGACTAGGCGACAGTGGCAGATCCGGGTCCCCATGATAACTCATCCCACTATAGGGATATTCATCTATATATAGTGGCATATGATCTGAATGAGCAAAGAACTCGGGTCGGAACACTTGTCCGACCGCCCCACCTCCTCCTCTGCACAGTAGTTGCTCCCACCGGCGCATCATAGGCTCTCTTGGGCCCCCATCTTGGAGTTGTATGTGAGGTCAAAGTGTCGAGATCTTCTCAAAGAAAAACGAGCACAAAACTGTACCATATGCACAGTCATGGTTCAATTTCCGCTTGCATAGCGACAACTGTCGTTTCAATGACGACAACATAATCTGGGCCCACCCATAGTAGGTCCCACTCAACACACTCTCCACAGGCATCATCTACCCTCCAGTGATGTGGTGGAGTGCCTGGTTGCCCAGGATCCGCAGCACCACTGCGGCCACAACACGAGTCTCTAACCTCTCCAGATCCCCGATGGGTATTCGAGTCCCCTTGACTTGGAGACCTGGTTGACAATGGCGCTCTACAAACTCCATGATGTTCTGCCCCCATGGTAACACTGGTTGAGTATTCCCTACCATCCCAAGTGGTGGGAGACCAGTCAGGAAATAAATATCTTGGATTGTCAACTTGATTCGGTTCCCCTGCACTATGAAGACCTCATGGTCTGGATCCCAATAACTGATAATCTGGGCCAATAAGGGCTCTCCATCTCTCATTAGAGTGTTCTCCACAAACTTCAGAACCCCAAACCTAGCCAATGCACTACGGACACCCTGATCCTCCCGAAAATCTAGTGCTCAGCCAAAAAACAACACAGAAAAACCTCTCCCTGTCAGGTTGCACTTTTCAGACCCAAACCTAGGATAGGTCACAGTTTTCTACCCAAAACCTGCTACCCAGGTTGCAGTTTTTGCCCAAAAATGTGCGACCCAGCCGTGAATAGGAGTAGGGGTCTATTCCTGAGCTCTGGGGACCTAAAATAAACTTTCAATCCACTGAAATGAAAGAGTAGGGTTAGGCCTCTTACTTGCAACTGACAGATCTTGATTCCAACGGTCGGTTTGTCTGCTACGATCGCCGCAAGATTTAGGGCCTTCTCTCCTCTCTACATTCACCATAGCTCCACATGCAAATGAGTGAATTTGGAGGGAAAACGCCTTATTAAAAGATAAACCCCTGATTTTTCTTTCTCTTGTTGTGGCCAAACCGTAGCTCAGTTTCATGAACCATTTGTACCGTTCGAAAGATCTCACCGAGCCCTCAAATGGGTCCCTCATTTGACCTTTACTGTGTGGCAGCACCATCGAGTCGTCCTTGTTTCGAGCATCTGAGTTGAGTCATCATCGCATTCATGGAGTCTATCCCGAGACCCTTTGTATCCTGCTATAGTCCTCCATCCTTCATTTCTTGGTCCCTGTCTCGTGTCGCCCATTATGGCCTCCAGTCCCAATGTCCCCTATCCCTCCTGATATTGTATCAGTAGCTGCCAGGTCATCCATGACCTTTATGCTCTAACAAGGGAAGTTGTCCATCTGCTACTCAGTACACCCCCCCCCCCATTTCATCATCACCCCTAGTGTCTGTCTGTCAATCGCTTTACTATTTTCTCTTGTGCCATAGATGAGGACCCCTTATTGCCTCACCTATGGCGGACCTCCTTCTATCAACATCAGATCATTTATTCCAGAAGACAGGTCTAGAGAGAGGTGTACCTTGGTTCTAGCTTCCACTCTGGTTCGATGCCTCATATTAGGCAAAGGGACTCCTTATAGCCCTTTGACTTGATTGTTTCTCAGCTCCAGCTCCTTTCAGCATGATCGAGATTCGTATACTCGATGGTTCAATAATGCAGCAGATTGGACCAGTGATTCTCGGGTGTGTGTGAGATATCTCAGCCCTCATGAGGGGGTGGCCCTACAAGTAGCCCCCCAAATGCCCGGATGACCTCTTCATCTCAGCCTTCGATGCAGCTCCATAGATTTGATGATGTCGGCCTGAGCCACTTGCAGCACCTTTTTTATTGCATGTATCGGTCAGATTTTTAGAGCCCTTTCCTGTTTACAGGGGCATCTGGGTTGTATTTGTATCTCATGTACAAAAATATTATTGTACAAGTATTGACTGTTATCTCAGGCACGATATGTATGTGGGATTCATTATCATGTTTTTTATCTGGCTCATGTTTATGCCAGCATGTACTATTTTGTTCAGTCCCTTGTTTACTAGACGCCTTATTCTTTGTACTTTGTCTCAACGGGCATAGGTATGCCTCCCCCACCGCCTACAACACAGGTACTCACTCATAAAAGAGAATTGTCGCACTTGGAAGTCTCACCTCTTCAGGGTCTAGTCCTTTCAGCACTTTGGTCTACCTTATACTTCTCTCTCTCTGACTTCCCCTTCAATGTCTAGTGATTGAGTTCGTACAATGTACTTCAGTCATACAATTAGCTCCTAACGCTCGCACGCTGGGGGCAATCTGTTACACCATTTTTTGGTCATCTAACCTATTATCTTATATGGACCCTAGTACACCATGTAAGACCAATTTTACCCTAAGTAAAATTGCTTTCACTATGAAAATAACTTAGTAAACCACCTTTATTAAGTTGTTTATGTTCTAAACAAGAAACCCCATGAGGAAATATTAAATAAATCTACATTTGCTTGATTTTCCTCAAGGAATAATTAGTTAAACATCAGTTTAATTAATATTCCTGGTTATATTTAACCCAAAACAAGGAAATTAATTAGATAAATCATTATTTATATTATTATTTTCTAAGAACAGTTATTTAAACACTATTTAAATAATATTCTTTGTTAAATATGACCAAATCACCCATAAATAATTAAATAAATCATTATTTATTTGATTATTACTCAACCACATCCTTAAAATGATAAATAAATCATTTATTTATTTATTATTTACAAATAAAGGGATTTGACCCAAGTCAAATTCCTTTTCCCTCCAACAAATATAATTAAATATTCCATAAAAGTTGGATCTTGATTTGGTTAATAACATTTTAATTATGCACCAATATCTAGACTAACTCAATATTTTGTTATAAATAGAAGTTTTCCCATTCATTTACCACCTTTTGTTGCCTAAAGATCACTCTGGATCTATACTTTTGGTCTGACTTTGATCCACCATCATTGTCACATTTTGCTACCATTTTTTGTCTGGGTTTTCTACACCATCAAGAGAGAGGGATCTTAGATCTGAAGTGCTGAGGACTTACAAGAACCCATCCCATTAAAGAGAACTAGTAACACCCTTCTGTGTTTTCCTCCCAGGTGCCATTAATACAAAATTCATTCAACATATTCTTGTCTTGTCTATTGGATGCATGGAGTAAATCTTGTTTTTTATACTGCTTAATGTCTTTTGAAGCATAGATCTAGATTTTTGCAACATTTATCTTGATCACCTAACTGTAGATCTGAAGATATTGGCAGCCATCTTTGCTGTTAGAGTTGTTTGTTATGTACAAATAAAGTGGTATTTTTTCGTACACTTGGAATTAAGATTCATACTAACATAGTCATTAATGAACATGGCATATTATGGTGCTCCCTATATGGATGCCACTAACATCATTCCACATACATTTGAGTGAATTAGATATAAAATCCACATGGACCTACTTTCACTGCTTGGATAGTAGACTCGACATTATTTTAAAGTGCACACCCTCTACACACACCCCATTACTCAATGTTGAACTATAGGAGACCAATGGCAATCTCCCTAAGAATAAAAAATGACGTGTAGTGTAGGTGTCCCAACCTCTCGTGTCATAGCTCACACAAGTTATCATTGTCATGTACCTATGCTCGAATATGTTTTCCCATCAACTTGTATAAGTTTCTCTCTCTAATCTTGATGGACACTACTATGTCCATGTTAGACATGTCTAGATGAATGAGAACTTGCACATTCTTTAACATGGCCCTATATCCTCTATCCTCGATCATTAATACTGAAATCAAGTTCTTCTTAAATCATGCTACAAATAACACATTGTTGGCTTCCAATGTCCTTCCTAAATTTAGTTGGGAACTTAATGGTTCCAAGCCCATTCACTTCATACCTAACATCACTACTAAGCTCCATAGATAAATCTAAGTCACTATTTTTAAAATTGGTAAATAGCTCTCGTGCCTTTGTCATATGACATGTTGCATCATTATCTAAGTACCAATCACTCCTAATGATGGTGCTAGTAGATAGACATGAAACAAATGAGAATTATTTCTCAAAATTCATTATAAACTCATCAAGTTGAACCTCTATTGATGCTACAATATACTACGAATTCCTTTTCCTCTTGTTCTTCTCCATAAATTGTGATGCATAAGTCTCATTCTTGTGGAAAATAAAGTTGATCTTGCTCAAGTCCTTCTTCCCTAAATGAGAGGTTTCTCCCTCACTGTTACCCTTGGAACCTTCAACTTGGTTGTTGGTCAGTGGCTTGACATAATCCTCAGCCCCGTTGCTCCCTTTTTCCTTGTTGTTTGTGTCTACTACCAACCCTGCCACCATGTCTTGAAGGCTCTATCTTGTCCTATGACTGGATTCTTCAATGAATGTCCTATGGAACCCTAATGACCGATGGATATTTGTTGCTAGGAAATAGCTCATGAACTTGTCTCTTGCATGGTTGATTCACCTGGTGCATTGCGTGACTACACTTTTCCACCATTGTTTCCCTATTTTCCACCATTGGCTATTATGGCATCAATTGTGTTATGCTTTTGTCCTCCATGCGACTCCACATCGACAACTGACGCTCGAGGCCATGGTATTTGATTTACTTGTAGCCTTACAACTGTTAGTAAATGACTCCAATGATGGGGTTGCCTATGCTAGTGGTTGTGCCTTCTATTGACTGCTTCCTTTTTTATTTATTTTTTCTCTCTCTTGCTCCCATGTGTCTCTGTCATTGATCTCACTCAACCTTATTTTAAAAAGATTTATCTTAGTCGTGCTATGTCCTACAATGATATTTGTTGGTCGATCCTCCTCATACTCTGCCTATATGGCTTCTCTTAGCTATCATATGACATTCGATTGAACCTACAATTAGTTGCCTATTTGTTACATGCACTTTTCCCATATCTGCTACTCCTATGTGAAATTATTTAAAAATGGGTCTCTCTCAAAGAAAACACTCTCATACCATGTTAATTTAATTTCATATCCTGGCAACCTGACAATTTATTACCTAGCAGACTCCTTGTTAAAAAAATCAATTATTATGTAGATCTACTAAATAAAAGCAACAAGGATTTTAACAAATATAATAGTGAAGAAAAATTAAATACCAATTGCACAATCACATGCACACAAGATTTCTACCCTTCAAATCAATTTTTCATTCAGAAAACATTTGAACTTATAAAGGCTTCCTTCCTAGGATAATGACATTATGAGGAAAATACTTGCAACAAATAATCCATAAATTTTTGTGGATATTCCACTAGATAGTTCATCACAAAAAATCTGATAAATTATACTTAAAAATATGAAATCTGCACTATGAGGGTTTATTTCTATTTAGATTTCTAGATATGTAAATTATTGTTTTTTGTGTGTGCATGCAAATTATAATTATGTATAAAATACAAAATAACGAAATAAAAACTCACAAACCATGATTTGACACAAGATATAACCTGGGAAATGTTGAATTATGTAGCTTGGGAGGTACTCCACAAGCCTAGGAGTTGGGTTTGTGAGAAGTTTGGTAACAAAAGGCTTTGTGGGAAAATAACCCAAGCATAGGGGTTTTAGACCCAAGAAGGGGTTAAAAATTTAAAAATGAAATTAAAAGGAAATTATATTTCCTAAGGTATAAGAGGAATAAAACCCTAAGATCTAGAGGGTTCCTAAGAGGCCTAAGGAAAAGTTATTTAAAGAGACCTAAGGAAAATCTAGAGAAATCAATTGAGAGGGAGTTCATTTGATCAAAGAGGCTAGTTGAGATGTAGCCAAGGAGAGGTTGAGTTAGAAGGTTGAGGAGGGATGCTAGGGAGGATGAGTTCACCATCCAATAACCTATTCTCAAGGGAAAATCAAGTCAAGAATGGATTGATCTATATCAAGAATAAGGTTGAGCTTGACAAAGCAATTAAGGTAAAAAAGGGAGGATGAGATATGAAGTAAATCCCCTGGGTTATTTATCTTGTTTCAGGTCAGTGCTGAAGGGAAATGGAGGTATGAGAAGAAGCACTAGCTAAGGATTTTTGTTCCAAGTATTTTGGGAGAAGGATGAGCTTAAAAGGAGGAAATTTCAAGCCTTGGATCTCTTGCCAAGTAAGGTTGCATGGTCCTAGGTCTGCGCAAGTGTTTTTAGGAGAGGCTAAGACCTAAAAGGAGGTTAGATTTGACCTTAGTTTCTAAACAAAACCCAACGGTTCCTATATGAGCTGTAAAGAGATCTAAAACAAGATTGAGGCTTTGTTTGCGTGGAGAAAAAATGTTAGGAGATGGTCAGTCCTAAGGGTTTAGAACATAAATTGTTTGAGCCCTAGCTAGGGCTTCCTCCTAAGAATGCATTGCTCCAAGTTTGGTGTATCCAAGAGGCTAAAAAACTCGCTCAAATATGCACATGAATGGAAGGGTCGAGACCCTAGTAATAGTGTTGACATGTGTTTATCCCTGTGATGAGGGCTGTTGGGCTGCATTAATTGTGTAGGGGCTTCTAAGTGTCCACAAATCACAAAGAGGGTCACGAATACCCTAACTCATGCATGTAAGTAATAGTGAGTTGGAAAAAAGTATGGGAAAATTTTGGCATGGAGGAAGGGAGAAGGAAGATTAACAGAGGATTTTGGAGATTTGTTCATAGGTTTGAATAACATAGAAATTAGTGCTCAAGAACAATGATTTTAAGAGTGTTGATTTTTGGGTAGTATCGGATGTGCTCTAAGTCTTAAACTTTGTTCCTCTTGTCCAACAACAGCAGGGGGAAGAACCAGCAGATGGACGGACATTTGGGTCAAGCACTGTGACCAGCACTATTATTTCCTCTAGTGAGGGAAGTCCAGATAGTTCACATCAGATGGGATAGCAGGAAGAGGAACTGATTAAGCCACCCACTACCAGTGGTAGAACTAGTAGAGAAGTACGAAAGACGCTAAGGGAGGCAGAGGATTTTGTTGGAGCTCCTAGAACCAAGAAAAGGTAGAGTAGACAACCTGACAAATACCAAGCCTTGGTAGCAAAGGTTGAAGGACCCTCTAGCTTTCAGGAGGTCGTACAACATCAAGTTTGGGTGGATGCCATGGTAGAAGAATACAATTCTATCATGACAAATGATGTCTAGGAAGTTGTACTTAGACCATAAGACAGATCAGCCGCAGGTTCAAGGTGGATCTACAAGATCATATATGTTGTAGATGGAAAGTACAAGGCTAGGTTCATGACTAAGGGATATGCACAAAAGGAGGGAATAGATTAAGAAGAGACCTTCACCCCAATATCTAGATATACCTCTATCAGATCCATTATATTCCTTATAGCACATATGGGATGGGAGTTTCACCAGATGGATGTCAAGACAACATTCCTAAACGGGGTGATAGAAGAAGAAGTATACATCAAACAACCTAAAAGCTTCGAAACACATGAAAAGTGAACTCATGTATGCAAGATGAAGAAAACATTTATACCTTAAACGTTTCCTGCTTTGGTAGCATGGTGGAATTGATGGTTATTTGCAACGATTGGGGATACGTGAGTGATGTCGATCCGAATATTTACTATTTGAAGAAGTAGAGAATGTAACCACACCACTAATTTTAGTATTGTATGTGGATGACTTGTTTTTAATAGGATCATCTAGGCTCATAAAATACTGCAAGAAGAATCTTGAAGCAAAGTTCAACATGAAGGATATGGGGTTGATGCACTATTTTCTAAGACTTGAAGTTTGGCAACAAGATGGGGATATCTTCCTTGGACAAGGGAGATATGCTATAGATATTCTGAAGAGATTCAAAATGCAGGATTGTCGACCCATGGATACTCCCGTGATTACCAACTGGAAGAAAATAGATGCATCTGAAGACAAAGAAGTGTACCCCACCTTGTATAGGCAACTCATAAGATCCCTCATGTATCTGGTCAACACTAGGCCATACATTTTCTATATTGTCAACACCATTAGTCAGTTCATGGTGGAACCAAAAAGGGCACATTGGGCAGTAGCAAAGCACATTCTTAAATATGGGCAAGGAACAGTTGGTTATGGATTAAAGTACAACCGAGGAGATGATGTCAAATTGAGTGGATTCACGGATGCAGACTGGGTAGGAAGTTCAATAGATCAGAAAAGTACCACAGGGTATTGCTTCTGTATCGGATCAAGAATGACCTCCTGGTGCAATAGGAAGCAGAAGTTTGTAGCACTGAGCTCAGCAGAAGTGGAATATATGGCAGCTAGCACAGCTTCGTGCGAGGTCATATGGCTTAGAAAACTTCTTGTGAATTTATTCAAAAGGAAGATAGAAGCGACCAGTATCTTCTATGACAATTAGATTTGTATTAAACTCTCTGAGAATCCAGTATTTAGAAACCGTGTTCAGCGTGGGGCAATACATTGCAGTACATCCCCACTGGAAATCAAGTGGCAGACATACTCAACAAAGCTCTAGGAAGGACCAAGTTTGTTCACTTTAGGGAGTAGATGGGTATGGTAGAGAATATGTTTTAGTAATAGAAATAGGTGATGTCTTAGCCTCAGATGCAACACTTGAGAGGGATTTTTAGTATGGATGTAGTGTTGGAAGTGGTAGTGTTAATAACCGTACAGTTGTAACAATAGCGCAGCAGTTGGTGGACAGCATGTCAGACATCAGCAGCGTAGAGGGAGATGTTTCAGAGTCAGAGTAGTATGTAGCAAGGTGTATTGCTAGAGCACATTCCTCACTAAGAGGGAGTGTTGATTTGGGGTAGCATCGGATGTGCTCTAAGTCTCAAATTTTTTGGAGAGGCTTAGACACATGTATTCCAGATAACCCATAAATCGTTTGGGAAAATTCCACCTCGAGAAAATTTTATTTAATAAATTAATTATTTTTAATGCAACCCTAAGTCTAAACTTAGGAAACTAAAATAATTAATGTGTATTAATCTAAACTGTGGGTGAAACTTCTAGAAGAAGAAGAGGATCAAGACGAAATGATATTATCCATTTATTAGCTTCTAATATGGGTCATTGAATGTCAACTAGAAGATTATTTAAGGAATCTTGAGGATCATTTGGAAAATACACCAGTGCATGTACTCAATTTCCCAAGCAAATCGATTTTCTCAGTGGTTGAATTTCAGTAAGAGAAAATCGATCCAGGGGAGAGTTGCAGGTGGAGAGGAGAGAGGGTATCAACATCAGTCGGGAGTGCAAGAGCAGGTGATGCAGTGCATGGAATGGAAAAAAAAAGTTGCAGAAGAGGGACAACGTAGATCAGTGACACAATATTGTGCAGTCCTCATGCAGTACTGACGCGATGGTTAGGCAGTAGGGCCAACAGGGCCTTTCAGATATCAGATTCTCATCAAGAAAATTATGAGAAACATTTCTCCTATGTTATCACATAGATTTATCTTCATAACTATTGATTTTTATTTGTACAATAAAATTTTGCTGAAGAATAATAAATAAACCCTCATCTGTTGCACTGGTTTTCCCACATTGGGTTTTTCCGTCGACAATTGTCCAAAAATAATTGTCACTCCTGTGCTAGTATTTCTTTATATTTTGCTTATTATTTTAATTGTGAAGGACACGGTAGAATTAATTTTGATATTTACAGAAGTAATTTTTGTAAATAACTTATTGCTATAATTATAAGTATAAGAAATAATATCAGACACTGCAGTAGGATTTCGATTTAGAATTTTTTACACTCAAGATTGGACAAGTATTTGTAGCAATAAATATTTTGAAAGGGAAAATCAGACAATAATATCTACATAAAGGAAAAGCAAGACAATATGATCATCATTGAAGTATAAATTGATGACATCATATTTGGAAGTGAAGACAATAGATTAAGTCAAAACTTTGCAAAAGATATGCATAATGAATTTGAAATGTCTTTTCTTTGCTTGGGGAGTTGAATTTATTTTTGTGACTCTAGATATCTCAACTAGATGGAGGCATTTTCATCTCTCAAACCAAGTACATAGAAGAAATGTTGAAGAAGTTCAAAATGGAAGAGTGCAAGCCTGTGAGCACTCCTTTGGTCATTGGATGTAAGTTGAGAAAAGAAGATGAATCCAAGGAAGTGGATCAAAGACTCTATAGATCAATTATTGGTAGCCTCCTCTATGTCATAGCTCTAAGATTGGATGTAATGCAATCGGTTGGATAGGTTGCAAGATTTCAAGCAACATTGAAGAACAATCTTGTTCTAACAGTGAAAAGGATCTTCAAATATATCAAAGGAAAAATAGAATTTGGGCTGTGTTATCTGAAAGGAAAGGAATTGACACCGATAACTTACATGGATGTATATTGGGTAACAAGTATAGATAAAAAAAGAAATACAAGTGGAGAAACTTTCTACTTTGGATATTGTTTAGTATCCTAGTTGAGTAAGAATCAATCTTCAAGATACTTGTCTACAATAGAATAAGAATATATTGCAACAAAAACATGATGTACTCAAGTCCCCTGGATGAATCAAACCTTTCAAGACATACAAGTAAAATATGACAAGCCTATTTCAATACTCTGTGAAAACACTAGTGTAATAAACATCTCCAAGAATCCAATGATGGATTCCAAGACTGAGCATATTCCTATAAAGTTTCACTTTCTAATGGAGCAAGTCAGAGAAAGAGAATACCAAGCTAGAGTATGTTGGGATGAATGAAAAAATTGCAGGCATCTTCACAAAACTATTTCCGAGAGAGACATTTGAGTATCTCATAAGGAAAGTAGGAGCAATTTTTGCTTCAAATTTATTTGCACAATCTTCAACAAAGAAATACAAGGGGTGATACAATGTCAGGGGGAGTCACCCTTTGTCATTAATGTCAATGGGGTAGAGAATGATTAAGAAGCACAAAGACAGGGGGAACGTGATCATAGGGGGTGTTATGGCTCATTTGCATTTACTTTCTAAATATTTCTCAAAACACCAAAAAAATCATATATATTAGAAAATGTAAAATTTTTGTATACCGAAAAAAGAATTTTTTATTTATATGTTGGTGTATTAACATTATGTGCAAAGATGTGAAGGCGGGTCGAGTCGTGCTTATTCGCGTGCAGAACAGTTCAAGATTTTGGTCGATTGATGCGTTCAGAACATTACATGAGGGTTGAGTCAGGTGTCCCCACCTCCACTTGCCACGTCATCCCTACCTTTATCACACATCGCACATCGCAAGCTCAGTATGAATGGCGCTCATGAATATGTAATGAATGCTGAAATGCAAAGTTCAACAAGGGCCGGATGTGATGCAACTCAAAACAATGAGTTAATATATTCCAATCGCACATCGCACATCACAGGCTCAAGAGGAATGGCGCTCATGAATATGTTATGAATGTCGAAGTGCGAAATGCGACAAGGTTTTATATCACCGATTGCGTTTTGTGATTGGCCCCACCTCCACTTGCCACGTCATCCCTACCTTTATCGCACATCGCAAGCTCAAGAGGAATGGGGCTCATGAATATGTTATGAATGCCGAAATGCGAAGTGCGACAAGGGTCGGATGCGATGCATCTCAAAACTATGACTTAATATATTCCAATCGCACATCGCACATCACAAGCTCAGGAGTAATGGCGCTCATGAATATGTTATGAATGTCGAAATGTGAAATGCGATAAAGGGACGGACACAATAGTGTTAAAAGGAAAATTTGAATTTATTTAAAGTCTAGGATTATGTGCAGTTGTGTTGTTTTACGAAGAAACGTGAATGCGGGCAATGGACTCAGGTAAGTGACCCAACGCAAAGCAAAGGAGAAGAGAAGATGAAATGTTGTGGGCATGAGAAAAAGAGGCAAAGTTGGGCAAAAGGAGACATGATAACATTGGTTGAAATGTACAGGCATAGGCAGAGTCGGGCAAAGGGAGCACATAGCGGCATTGTTGGAAATGCAACAATTGGGTTAAGTCGATCAAAGTTGTGTAATTACATAACTGTTCAAATACCACATCAGAAACCTAAAATACATGACAGCAAGCCGAAAAGACAAATATTGAACTCTGGAAGAAATGCAGGGCAAGGATGTCCAATCTGTCAGGGAGACACATCAACACTTCAGGGAGACAAATAAGCAACAAATCAAATTCAGAAAAAAGAATAATATTTCAAGTTTTAATTTGTTTTATTTGTTTGTTAAAATCAAAGCTATAGTGATGTCCTCAATTGCAATGCAATAAGTAGTTTTAACAGTTTAGGTAGTCAAAGCATTTTCAAGAAGTTCTAGCAGTTACAAATTGTTTTTGATGTATTTAAGAAAGATAGAATGAAAGAATAAGGGTTCCGAGTTTTGGACCTCTCGAAGACTAAAACTTTGGTACTTACTTTTATGAGGAATTAATGAAAGAAGCATCAAGTTTCCTGCAACTATTGGTGGTGATTCATTTTTCCTGTGCCATTTTGTGTTCCTTCTTCCTTGAATGAAGTGAAGTAAAGTAGCTACCGGTCTCTTAATTACATATGTGATTAAGATTTAAATAAACTTAATTTCCACTCCTTCACTCCAGCTTTTCTTTCTACATAAATTAATTCTGAAATTTAAAGTGATAGATTTAGTGTTACAACATATTATTTTGAGTTTCTTCTACAGTTATTCTTTTCCATTCAGGTATCAGGAATTAATGGCATTGTAGAGTATTTCATTATACCATATTATTAAGGGTTTTAAAGAATTAGTTTCCAAAGGGATTGAACGAATACCACCTGATATAATTACTTCTGTGACACTTTTTTTAAATGTCTTAAGCATTGATTCCTTTCCACAGCCAAGGAATTGTCTCTTAAGATACAACAGGGGGAATATGATGGTTATCATTAGTGACAAAGGGGGATATTCTTGAAAGGAGTTGTCATCGATGTTCAAGGATGTCCAAATGAAATAGAAAGTTATATATTCAAATAACACATTTGAAATATTTTTTTTGGATTTTTGATGCCCCATTTGGATACCATATCTTTGAATGAATTTTTAGTACATTTACCTAGCTCAAATAAAGGATAACATATATGGTTGGAAATATTATTCCAATACCTTTCCAATGGTAGATGGAACTTCGTCTAACTCCTCATGGTCGACGAGAAATTAGTTTTTGAATATTCACTATACATTTTTCCTATTGCACAAGCTAGTCCAACCAGTGGGCAAGTTAGCCCAATTTAGACCTTGAATGCACTATATATAGGTGCAAGAAGGAGAATTTCAAGTCACTTTCTCAAGAAAAATTGGATATGTTCAAACAAACAAAGAAAAGAAGGAATTATAAGATTCATACCTCATGAAATAGAAGTGAAGAGGAGTTGATTTGGAGAGATTTTGTGGGAAGGGATTGTTTGCACATTTTGAGTGGTTTTTGGCTTATTTTGAAAAAGATTTTTAGATTATTTTGGAAGGATTTTTGGCACACTTTTTAAAGGTTTCAGTCTTGGTTTGGGGCCCATTGAGGCCGATTTCTACTGATAAGGAGGTTGAGTTCAAGGATCATTTGTTGAGGGAAATATTTTTTGCTAAGAAGGTTATGTTTAGGAAACCAAGTGCTTGTTTGAAGGACAGAGGAGCAACTGCTAAGAAGAAAACTTTGTTTGACTAACATTGACTCTGGTATAAGTTTTGGTGCCGATAAATCAAGGAGATGGAAATTAATTTTAATTGGTGGTGATATAGCAAGGATTTGGAGCTTCCTTTCAATTGTTTTTGATAGACCATGGAATTTGTGCTTCCTTTTAGTTGATGTTGATAAATTTGAATTGTACTCTTTATACATATTAAGAAAATATTTTTGTGATTTTCACATAAAAATCTCAGTGATCAAATCATTTATTTGCTTTGCTTTATACCTATGGATGAATTTGCAAGTTTTTGAAGTTAAAACTTGTTAATACTAATTCACCCCCCTCTCTTGATATCATTGAATATTCCAACACTGAAGAAATATTAAATCTCTATAAATAATACATGTTGACTATATGCAACCTTCTTATTTTTTGGGTTTCAAAACTTATAACCTTTTATACCATCCTTATAACAATAAAGATACACTTTTAAGCTTTATTATCCATCTTACTCCTAATTTCCTTTGGAACGTGCAGATACAAATCACAACCAAATACCTTGATATGTTTAAGAGAGGTTTTCTTACTAGTCCATACCTCCTATGGAGTCTTGTGATCTAACTGTTGTAGCTCCTAAAGATAGCCTTGAGTTGCAAAAGACCAATGCCTAGGACATCTTAAAATCAGAGGTCAAATGTGGACAATTGTATAAATTCCTCTGACTAAATATGAGTCAATAGAGTAATGGTTTTGGTGGTTCAAGAATGGAGAGGACCATTTGGGCTTGATTCATGTGAATTCCCAAAACTGTGAGAGGGCTCGAGAGGTTGTGAGTATGATGGATTTTATATGGACCACGTATAAAACAATGAGCAGAAGCTTTAAAAATATGTAGAGGCATTGAGAAAGACTAGAGAAGGAACCCACAAGAGACAGGCTTAAGTGATTTAAGAATTTGTCCCGTTGTGAACTTAGAGGAAGCGGATATGTATGAGATATGGAAAACAACAAAGGTTCATGGAGCATGAATTAAGGGAGTGCAGCAAGCTTAATACATGAGCGTTAACACCTGAGCGTTATACAGACACAAATTCATGAATAGAATTGCAGACCACCGGCAGCTACATTACACGAACCATCAAAGTAGCATAGAATGTGTTAGTGTCAGTCTTTGCAGCCTTCCTCCAGTGATCAAACATGCTCTTACAAAGTGATTTTAAGGTGTCAAGGTCAAATTTTGTCATTTCAGTGAGTCTTCAAGTAAAATTTGGTCACTAGGTATTAGGTCTAGGGTTTGCTAACACTCCTTTCAAAGTTGTCCAAATGTATGTCCATGTCACCATTCAGCTGAGTGTACCATCATTCAAAGGGTTTTCATCATCATGTCAAGTTCCACTGGGTCATTTTACACCTTGTTCATGCTTCAGTTGTGCCTAGGTAAGGTTCATTTCCCTCTCCTAGGGTTTTGAAGGTAATTTCTCTTGGATGGTCAAATCATCCGAAAAAATTGTATCCTGATGTTCATACACCTTTCCCTATCCTTAATGTACCTTATTAAACACTTCCCATCACTGAGATCCCCCAAATTCCTCATTTTCACACAAACCCTAGTTTCTTGCTATAACTTGGCAATTTTCTAGGCTAGGCCTGTGTTTTGCCCTTTTGGACCCCTTCCCCTCACTCAATATTTGAAATTCCACTTTCCCCTAATTTCTAACATCCCTCCCTACTTCCGAAAATTTTCTCAAGAATTTAGAAGCCCCTTATCCCTTTCATTTCGTTTCATTTTGACAAATCCCTTGTTCCACACATCGGGATAGGTTTTATTCCAATGATGTTTCTGAGAAATAAAAGATGAATTCGAAAAAACTGAGAGAGGTTTTTGTCCACAATAGGCCAAGGAAGAAAAAACTCCTTCAAGTTTTACACAAGTGTTATGGTTTTAGAGAAATGTCAAAAATACCGTTGCCTCAGGAGAATAGATGCACCTCTGAAGTGACCTTGGGAAAATCAAGATTTCTCCTAGCTTGGTTGGCACAATGATTTTCTTGATGAGTCAAATGATAACTATACACAAATATATTTCCAATGAGCTATCATGAGCTCAATTTGGATTTGATTAAGACCTTCAAAATTTGATTGCAACAGCAATCTGCCTTGAGGCAGCCTCATTTTGCACATTTTGACCAGTCTTGGGAGATTTGATTTTTGACAGGGAAAATGAACTCCAAATTGAAAAATTCCAGTTGGGTTGGAAATTAGACTCAATAAGATTTCCAACGAGCTATCCTGTGCCTAATTTGGATACCGGGAAGGTCTCAAAAAGTCTCCTGCAAAAGGGCACGACGCATTGGGTTTATGGAGCTACACGTTGGGTTTGTGGCGCGACGCGTTGGGTTCTGGTGCGGCGCATAGAGTTGCAAGCTCTTTTCACCACAATTTCATTCAAAAATTCAATTTTCTTGGTTTCCTCTGGTCTAAAGTAAGTCAAAAAACTCTTCCATTTCCAATAAACGTGTGTCTTATGATGTCTATGAGGATTTAATAAAACAAATTCAAACCCCACTTCCTTGCTTAAGAAATGATCGTTTAGGGTTTGCAAATTAGTTTTTTGTGCCATCACTCCCACATCCTTTAGTTCTTCACTATTTTTCTATCATCAACCCATTTCCATATCCCCCATATCCCTAAATTTGTCTACTCCTATCCTAATTCCCATTATCCCAAACCCTAGCTACAAGATTCCCAAATCCCAAATGCTATCCCAAAAGCCTAGAGATTGTTCCTAAAACCCTTTAATTCCCAAAATTTAAAATGACAATATTCCTAACACACCCCTTACCCTCTCCCTTCATAGTCCCTCACACACTTTCCTACACTTGGCAGCAAACCAAAGACACATAAAACTCCTCATACTCATCTAAGACAATATAGACTTTGGTAAACATGGAGACAGATTCCTCTTATGACAGAGATGAAGAAGGCATCGAGGAGGCGTGAAAAGGAATGATAGACTTAAAATCTTGGATGAGGCTTCATTGGCCCAGCATAGTACATAATGGAGGACATTCAGCCCAAATTTCAAGAAATTTGGGACACATTTTGCAAATTTTGTTTTTTTTTTGGCCTAAACATAGATTTTTCAGCTCTACGCGTTGCGCCACTTGGCGCGCGCTTATGATTGGGAGCTCCTCTTGGGGAAAATTTTACATTTTTGGATTTTTCATGGAAAATTATGCATGCCTACTCATGGCCAAGAGATTTTGACAGGTTTTGGGCTTCTAAAAGGGTCAAAAACACCCTAAAAATGACCTTTCTGCCCCTTTTTGGGCCCACTTGGAGCTAATTTGGACACTGGGAAGGCCTTCAAAATCAGCTCCAAACTGTCGTGACGCATAGAGAAATCAGGCGCAGCACATTGGGGATTTTTGCTCATTTTGGACTCAGTAACTCTGTTTTTCACCTAGTTTTGGATAGTTTGACTTTATTACTCCCAAATGTTAAACTCATGGTGTAATTTGATGTAATTTGACGGGTCTTGATGTAATTTTGTTAAATTTTAACTCATGGAGGTAGATTCATCCATCAAAAGGTGAATTGCAACTGAATGAATTAGTTTCCTATCTTATAGAGGCAAGCTGTTCCACTGCCTATTTTCCAGTTCTTAGTTTAGATCTTGTTGAAACAGCTCCTGAACTTGTGAGCTCGACCCCTAGAGGCTGGGATGAGTTTTTGGTTGCTTATATCTTGTAATTTCTTAGTCATTAACAGAGGTTGGACACTTGGGATTGCTTTGAGCATCATTGTACATTTCATCTCTGCAGTTTGGCAAAGGAATAGACCAGGGTTTGTAGCACTCCTTGGGATTCATGTGGCTATTTGTTTTGATGATGTGTTTCTCTCTGTTAATGTAAGTTTACTGGTGCTTTATGTGTATCATATTCCCTCTTATTTCTTCTTAAGTTAAACAAACAAGGATAAAGGTGGAATTCATTAGATTTGCAGTGCTCTACCTAGAGTTTGTTTAATTTTATATGTTTTCGACTGTTTGAAGAGGATTCCTGAAAGTCTCTTTCCCTCTTCAACTCCTCACCAGTCTGAGCTATCCATTTCATTCAAAATTAAAGTGTCAAAACAATTGCCTACCTTGCCCCATTCAGATCTCTACAAAAACTAGGTCTCATTCTCGAGACCCAAAATCTACCCTTCCCTTTGATCCAACAAACACCCTCAAAATCAAATCAACTCTTTTACATATATACCTAGCCTAAAATTAGCCTTTATTCAAGTCATCTAGAGCCTCACTGATCATTTTTTGCTGATATTGACCAAGAGAGAGCCCTCTCCCGATCTGGTAGGGCTAGCTACCAGGTTAAGCATGGTTTGATGTTACCCTAGATTCTGCCTTTCTCAGCCTGAGGTAGATTTAGGCAATAACAACATGAAAGATGATTACACATAAAAAGGAGATTACTGATAACATAAGGAAACAGAAACATACTACTCATTGCTCCATCTGGAATCCAAATAACAACTCTGTATCATATTAAGTTTAAACAACTCTCCCAAATATGTGTCGAAGAGCACAGGGAGCACAATCCTACAAAACTACAGAAAAATTCTTCAAAATTCCAGAACCCTTCTTTCATCTTAGAAATCACTATATATAGATTTCTCCTTGAGGGTTTACGATCGAATATTCTATCATGATCGACCCACAGAGGTGAAAACCAAAATATCCTAACAAACTAGTAGGGCGTGCATCAAGCAATCACTCCTGCAACAGAAAAATAAAAACATAATTGGGTAAAATCGAGATTTTACCAACAAAACATGACTATCTAATAGTAAAAAGAAACAAAATAGTCGGCCATGGAGGCCAAATTCCAGAAAATTCAAAAAGCCGTGGCGCAAAGTGGTTGAGAACAGGTGGACGGTAACCTTCATCATATGATTCCACCTGCTATTTGAAAACATCCACTCTCTAATTCTCAAGATCTCCACTTCTCGTTGTGGAATAGCCAATTGTGTTGTGTGTGCTGAACTCTTTAGCGGAGGTTTCCCGAGAAACTGAATAAACCATAATTGCATGTTCCACCCAAAAGCTCGTGTTGTGTTTGAATTGAAAACCGGAAATTGGATTTCGAAGGGGGGAATGGATGGTTTGTGGTATTGGATGGCAGGGGGGGGTGGGGTGTACGAAATCACTACAAGCTTCCACGTAACACTGGAGGCGGTATTAGAAACCAACCATTTCAACCCCCCCCCACCCCGGCATTAACCTTCGAAAGGTGGAGGGGATGTGAAATCAATTATGAGTTGTCAGATGCATTGATGTGGAGCAGAGCTGAAGGCAGGATGGCGGAAGCGGAAGTGGAGTTAGCAGGACTCATTAACACTGAAAAGAGCAGAACAAAGGCCATGGGAGAGCCATGGCAAGGCGGTGGGACCCAAACTCTTATCACATATCACAGATCAGAGGTTTTTCATATGAGCATCGAAGGGTAAACAACAAGGATTACGATGTGCGAAGTGCGATGGGCGGAGGAGTGACGTGGCAGGACAGAGGTGGGACCGCGCCCGCAGATCACATGTCGCAAGGTTTAGCTGGGAGCAGCGAGGGTTAAATGTTATATATTGTGAAGTGGAAAGTGCAGGGGGGAGGAAGGTGATGTGGAACGGACGGAGGTGGGAGCCGCACTCGCAGATCACATATTGAAAGATTTATTTGGGAGCATCTAGGGTTAAATGTTATATATTGCGAAGTGCAAAGTGCGACGGGTGGGGAAGGTGACATGGAACGGACGGAGGTGGGAGCCGTGCCCACAGATTGCATATTGCAAGATTTAGTGGCGCGCGGTGGAAGGTAAGAGTGAAGAGTTGTGGGGAGCGATGTGCGGTGAGCGAGGGTATGAGGCGAGAAAAGGTAATTGAGTGTCAAGCGAGGTTTTGAACGGAGAGGAGTGGATTGTTTATGATAAAGGCTCGTGCGGGAAGGTGGGTCCCTTTATATCGCATTGGCATAATTATAAGCTACAAATGGTGTTATGAATGAGTTTATGGTTTTGCGATGTGGGAAGGGGTAAGGTGTGGTCTACGCCATATATATATCAAGCGGCCTAAAGTGGGGGACAGAGCTGTGAATAAAGAAATGTAGCGCAGGACTTTAGAGATGGGAAAATGAAGGGTAAAAGAGGGTAAATGAGATGAAAGAGGGTAGAAATGAAGTTTTCTCACCATTACACCTTATCAGTGATACTTTCCCCTTTCTACTGAAATGATAGGCAAATTGATTCCTTTGAAGCTCTTTGACAGTCAGGATTTCCCTTCCTTTCTCCTTCTCCACTTTGGGTGCTGTCACAGGCCAACATTGGCTCCATCTGGGGACAACGTGTTGTTCTTAGGCGTTGAGAACCTGCATACCTAATGCTTTTGCTTTATTGGGCACATGAAGTCACAAATGCATTAGACAAAGCCTTATACCAATGGTCAATGGACACAAAATGGAAGATGAAATGGAAAATGAAAGCAGTGGATGAAACAAAATGAGAACAGTGGAAGATGATATGGAAAATGAAATGGAAAAATGCAAATAGTGGAGGAATACAAATGGAGTATAAATAGTGAAATGATGTATACAGTGAGTTGGATCAGCCCTCGTGAGTGATGAAAATATAACTTGAGGAACTGCCCATTCACGGGCGCCTCAAGTATGTCTCCTTCTAAGTTCTCCAGCGCAAAAGTATTGTTGCCTTTGACCTCTACCACCCTAAAAGGACCAAACCAGAGGGGGTCAAACTTCCCATGTTTCTCTTTTTCCACCCGCCTAACATCCCATCGTAGCACCAAATCCCCAACTTGGATTTCTCTGCCTTTAGCTCTTTGATCAAATAAGCCTTTCATTTTTTCTTGATACTCTGTTAGTCTGAGGCTTCCCTATTCCCGTGTTTCATTTAGCTCCACCATCTGATTCATTCTTCAGATAAGGCCGTTTGGCTCTTCCTCACTTTCTTGTAAGAATTAGGCCACAGGTAATGCAAGTTGAATAGGGAAGACTATGGCTCTACCATACACCAAATCATAAGGGGACTTTCTTGTGGATCTTTTAGAGGTGATGCGATTTTCCCAGACTACAAACTTGAGTTGGAATCCCAATTCTTTTGATTTTCATCGATGGTCTTCTTCAAGATCCTCACCAGTGTCTTGTTAGATGATTCTGCCAGCTCGTTGCCCTATGGGTAGTACGTAGTGGAGTGTCCCAGCAGGATGTTGTAACGTTGACAGAAATTTACAAATTTAGCCAACTTGAAAGCCTGGGCATTATCTGTAATGATTTTAGCTGGGCATCCAAACCTAGCCATTGTGTTCTCCTCAAGAACTTGATCACCATCGAATCTGTAGCATTTCTTGCGGGCACGACTTCTACCCACTTAGTGAAGTAATCTGTAGCAATGAGGATCCATTGATGTTGATTGGTAGAGGCCAGGTGAATCTCTCCTATGAAGTCAATTCCACATTGTTTGAAAGGTTATTCAACATATATTGGGATCAATGGGAGAGGTGCATACCTTTTCTTTTCAGTGAACGTCTGGCACTTCTCGCAGGCCTGGACACGAGCATGTATATCACTAAACAATTTAGGCCAGAAGAAGCCCGCCCTCAGGATCTTGTCTGCAGTGGATTTCCAGCTATAATGTCCTTCACATATCTCTTCCTAGAATTTGGTCATCATTGGGTTAACTTCTTGCTCTGTTAAACACAATAATAGGATCCCTGCTGGGTCCTTCCAATACAGTCGCCCATTTTCCACGATGTACTTTTGAGACCTTAGCCTCAAGGTGCGGTACTTGGTCTTATCATAGTTAGGATGGAATCTCAACACTAAAAGATATTCCACTATATCTTTATACCACAAGGATAGAAGGTACTTCACATGTGTTTTTTGAGTGGAAGATTCTATGCCTTGATGTGCACATGTATCCTCTTATCATAGATAGATTTATCCTCAAAGCTTGACAGTTGGACTCAGACAAGATTTTTTCCAGCCCTTGGCCTTTAATGAGCTTGGTAGGCTTTATCTCCAGTTCATACTCATGAATCTTGGCTATCCACTTGCCCCTTTTTCCTTCACTATCGCCTTGCACCAGGATATCCTTCACCGCTGTTGTGGGACATAGGCAGTTATGGAAGATTGTAACACATACACTCGGAATGACTTTATAGATTTTACCAGAGTGTAAGCTTGCTTCTCCAGGATATCATCTTTCCGTTCAGCATCTCCCGGGACTTGGATGAAGAATGCAATGGGTTTTTCATGCCCCTCGACATTTTTTTGTAAAAGTAATGCAGCTATTATGTGAGGAGAGATGAAAGAGAAAATCATGAATGACTTCCCATAATCTGGATTGACCAGCACTGGAGCTTCTGCAAAGGCATGTTTGAACATGTTGAAAGAGTCCCTAGATTCGGGAGTCCATCTAACTTCACTATTCTTCTTCAGCATCCTGGTGATGTTTCAGACAATCTCAACATAGTTGGGGATGAACCTTCTGAGTAAATTTATTCTCCCCAGGAACACCTATACTTTCTTTTTGTTTCTTGGTAGGGGAACGTCGTTTATCACCTCTACCCGCTTCGGGTCAATCTTCACTCCCTCCTTATTTAATATGTGCCCCAGTAACTTTCCTTCCTCCAAGGCAAACATGGAGTTTTGAGGATTCAGAGACAGGCCATACCTGCGGCATTTATCAAAGGTTCGTCGAAGGTGCTCTATCTATTCAGCGTCACTCTTTGAAAAGACAATGATGTCGTCCAGGTAAATCACCACAAAATTATATTACTCTCCTATGAAAGCAATTTCCCCAGGTAAATCACCACAAAATTATCTTACTCTCCTATGAAAGAAATGTCCATCACATGTTGGAATGTGGCACTGACATTTATCAGGCCAAAGGGCATTCAGGCGTACATGAAGGTTCCTCAAGGCGTGGTGAACGCCGTCTTCTTTTGGTCTTCCGAGAGCACTGCCACCTGATTATATCTTGAGAAGCCATCCATCATGGACATGCGGGAGGATCCCACCACCTTTTGTAGGATGTGGTCCATCTTTGGGAGGGGATAGTTATATTTGAGTGAGGCTCTGTTAAGATTGTAGAAATCCACACAAAATCTGATTTCACCATTCTTCTTTCTTACAGGCACCAGGTTCACCACCTATTCAGAGTATCTTAAAGGGACAATGATCTTGGCCTGCAACAACTTCTTTATTTCCTTCTCGATAGCTGAGAGAAGAAGAGGGTTGATATGTCTTAGCTTCTACTTATGAGGCTTAGTGTCTTCTTTCAGAGGTATTTTTTGTTGTATAATGTCCATGTCAAAAGTCTTCAGATCCTGGTATGACAAGGTGAAGACGTCTTCATACGATTGAAATAGCGTGAGGTACTGATCTTGGTATTCTTCAGGGACCCCTTTTGACAGCTTCACCACCTTCGGATCTTCTTCTATCCCAATACTCACATCCCTGACAACCTCGTAGAGGGTCATTTTGAGGGGGTTCACTGGGATATCATTCTTGTCAAACAATCTCTCCAATGGCACAAGGCCCTTGGGAATGACATTTCCCTTTAATTGCAGAACATTGTGTCCAGCCAGTGTATCTTCCAATCTGGTTTTTGGCTCTTCATTGTCATCCTCAGTGACTGATTCGATCACCATATTTGAGAACTCGCCAACTGTTTCCATAAAACGTTGGACCTGCTCTTCATCTTCGAAGACTTGCCTATGCTTTACGTTGTCTGGAATGGAGGGGCAGTATCGCACTTCAACCTCATATCTGAGAAAAGGATTTTGCGGAGGGCATAAATTACTAGCAACAACAGCTAGTGAGTCTGCCATTCTGTTTTGATCCCTTGGCATGAACTGAATGTTAAAAGCAGAAAAGAAGTTCTCAACCAAATCCCATACCTCATTCCTGTAAGCTCTGAGTCGCGGGTGTTTAGTTTGGCATTGGCTCTTGAATTGTCTCACTACAAGATCTGGATCTCCAAACACCTTGAGGTTTTGTATGTTCATGTTCCACGTTGTCTGCAACCCCAACAACAGGGCTTCATATTCAGCCACATTATTTGTGGCTTCGAATTCCAGCTTAAAGGAGAGGGGAACCAAGCATCCTTTTGGTGATATCAAGAGTACCCGAGTCTCGTTTCCTTCTCGTGAGTAAGCTCCATCAAACTGCAAGGTCCATATCTTGTTTTCCTCTCTGCTCATAATATTCTTCTGTATTAGAGGACACACCCTTGTTTCTTGCAGGAAATTTTCGTCCTCCTCGAGCATAAGACAAGAGAATTTTCCCTCCTTACTATATACTGGAGAATTTATGGAACCATCAGCTTTGGTGACCATCTTCACGAATCTGGATTCACAGTATAATTTTCTTTCCTCCCCATCGAATATTGGAATAGTGGCATAGGTGAGGTCCAATTTTATGGATCCTCCAATCTTGGATCCCCAAGATTTGGACAACAACATTCCAAAGCAAGCTGGGATATCAGCTAAAACAATGTCCATTACCATGCTTTTGGCTGGAATCTGGGCTAATTTTACTACCATGTCTTTTATCATGCCCAAGCATTTTACCCTCTTGGAATCAAAAGAATATAGATCTTTATAAGGCCTGGTGATCTGCAACCCCAACTGCTCCATGATAGACAATGGCAACAGATTATGTGAAGCCCTAGAATCTAGCATGCAGTTGTGCAATAACAGGTCATGTATAACTAGAGTCACATAGAATGGGGGAGTGGTTGAGTCCAACTCTTCTACATGAGGTCCAAAAACTAACATGGGTCTTTCTTCTTGGAGATTGAGGTTGTCAGGCAGAGGGCCTACGCCATGGGGCAACATAAATTGGGACACTTGAGCTTTGTATGAAGTTTGTTTTAGGAGCTCGATCAGGGGAACCAGGATCTTGACCTTTTGTAATTCTTTATGGAGGTTAAAGGTCGTGGGAGCTTTTTCTACAATGAATTATTTGGACTGCTCTTTAGGGTGGTCAGGTAGGTTCAAGGCTACAAATGATGACTTCTCATTTGCGGGAGGATCAGAGCCTTTCTTTGTGGAAGTGGACACAACGGCTTTATGATGGGCATACTCTTCTAAAGGATTTTCCCCCTTACTGGCAGAACTAGAAGGGATCTGCTCTTTTGGTATTGACTCTTCATTTTGTTCTTGCACTCGAGTTCTCTTCCTAGAGGACCTGAGGTCATACTTATTGTGGAGTTGAGTTTGCATGAAATCCACAAACTGTCCACAATAATTGTCAATATCTCAATCCTCTGGGGTGACTTCCTTCTCTTCTTGCTCTTCTTGCAGGGTGAGTTCACCTTCCTCATCCTCGGAGTAGGCGAGGAATTGATCTTGTTGGTTGTCTGTGACTTCTTCGGCCTGTCCTTCCATTTCCCCTTCCAGGTATAGAGGAGGTTGGATGTGATCTTGCTACTCCTTCCTTTCTCGTTGCAACAACTATAGAGGGCGCTTCTAGTATTAGGGATTAAACCCACGGTTTGGAATCATTTGGTTAGGATGAAGAGGGGAATTCTTGGCCTCCAATTCAAGCTTCACCAGCTTATTTGAGAGGTTCTTGATCAGCTTATTCATTTCTTCAATTTTGTACTCCTGTGATTCCCTCTCCTGATTAGAAGTAGAAGCCTCCTCCCTGCTCTTTATTCTGTCTTCGTGCTCTATCTTCCCTTTGAATTTACCAATAGAATAAAAGTTTTCTTTTGCCTCCAATGCATCAGTCTGGATCTAATCTAGAGATGTGGATTTTCTTTCTCTTAGGGTGAACCAAAACTCCGATTCGAAATCTCCTTCGAAAACCACCTTAACAGCTGCTTGGGGAGGCCTTATTTCAGCAGGGAGATTATTGTAGAGATTATTGAACCTCTTTATGAATTTTGTTACATCCTCATTGTGTCTCTTTTTAAGAGCATTGAACTCTGTGAGGACATATCCATGGTCCCTCTTTTCTCCCCATTTTAGTGTGAAGAAATTCTCCATTTCTTCCCAAGTCGTGATTGTGTGATCAGCAAGATATTTGAACCACTTTCGAGCCTCTCCATCCAAGGATTGGATGAAAAACCTCAACACCACATCTAGGTGCTCCACGTTCACATTCTCAACAAAGGCACACATTTTTCAATTTTTCTACACATAAGTACTATCTTCCCCGGTGAACCAAGGCAAGAGCTTTAGATAATCTTGAGGCATGTCATTCAATACTTGAGGTAAAGCCAATGGAGCATATTTGTTGAGGAGGAAACCGGGTACATCCATGAGGGGTGGTGGTGGTAAGTTATCAGGATGATTTGGCTGTGGTACAATGGGTATATGCTGAGTAGAGGTTTGGATATTTATCTGTAATGAGCTTTGGAGTGTTGTAACTTCTTTGACTTCTTCAGTCTCTAGAGTAGGGTGCACGATAGTCAAAGAAGTATTAGTGGATTCGGCTTCATCTTTTATGGCTGAACTGGCTAAAGCAGAGGCTTTTGGAGGATAATAAAGTACACAGGTTGTGGATCCATGACCACGGATGTCATCTTTCTGAGCTTAGGAAGGCGAATATTCTAGAGAAAATGAGGTTAGATCAGCCTGGTTGGGTTGCTTCCCCTTCCATATTATCTTAAATATGATTTTTTTAGGATTAGATATATAAGGGGTTCTCTGCTGAGAAGTATCTGACCAATTATGTGGCCTTGTGTAAGTTAGGATTACACTTGATTTAAACTTTGATAATAGTGGAGTCACCAAGGTGAGGGCTATGTAACTCTCAACCCTTCGTGCCCACCTAATTGAAGGGTGAAGATAATGTCGTATCCTAGGGAAAAGCTTTTCTAATTCGGTCCCCAGCAACGGCACCAAAAATATGTTGTAGCTCCTAGAGACAACCTTGAGTTTCAAAAGACCAGAGCCTAGGACATCTTAAAATTAGAGTTTAAATGTGGACAATTGTATAAATGCCTCTAACAAAATATGGGTCAATAGAGTAATGGTTTTGGTGGTTCAAGAATGGAGAGGACCATTTGAGCCCGATTCATGTGAAATCCCCAATCTGTGAGAGGGCTCAGGAGAATGTGAGGCTGATGGATTTTAGATGGGCCAATTATAAAACAATGATCAGAAGCTTTAAAAATATGTATAGGCATTGAGAAAGAACAAATAAGGAACCCACAAGAGATAGGCTTAAGTGATTTAAGAATCTGTCCCCCTGTGAACTCAGAGGAAGCAGATATGTATGAGATATGGACAACAACAGAGGTTCATGGAGAGCGAATTAAGGGAGTGCAGCAAGCTTAATACATGAGTGTTAACACCTGAGCATTATACAGACACAAATTCATGAATAAAATTGCAGACCACTGGCAGCTACATTACACAAACCATCAAAGCAGCATAGCATGAAAGATGATTACACATAAAAAGGAGATTAATGATAACATAAGGAAACAGATACATACTACTCATTGCTCCATCTGGAATCCAAATAATAGCTTTGTATCATATTAAGTTTAAACAACTCTCCTAAATATGTGTCTAAGAGCACACGGAGCACAATCATACAAAACTACAGAAAAATTCTTCAAAATTCCAAAACCCTTCTTTCATCTTAGAACTCACTACATATAGAGTTCTCCTTGAGGGTTTACGATCGAATATTCTGTCATGATCGACCCACACAAGTGAAAACCAAAATATCCTAACAAACTAGCAAGGCGTGCATCAAGCAATCACTCCTGCAACATAAAAATCAAAACAGAATTGGGTAAAATTGGGATTTTACCAGCAAAACATCACTATATAACAGTAAAAAGAAACAAAATAGTTGGCCATGGAGGCCAAATTCCAGAAAATTCAAAAGGGAGTGGCGAAAAGTGGCTAAGAACAGCTGGGCGGTCTGCCCTTCATCATATGATTCCACCTATTGTTTGAAAACATCCATTCTATAATTCTCATGATTTCCACTTCTCGTTGTGGAATAGCCAATTGTGTTATGCATGTTGAAATTTTTAGCAGAGGTTTCCCAAGAAATTGAATAAACCATAATTGCATGTTCCACCCAAAAGCCCATGTTGTGTTTGAATTGCAAACCAGAAACCAGATTTCGGAGGGGAGCATGGATGGTTTGTGGTATTGGATTTGGGGGGGGGGGTCACGAAATCACTACAAGGTTCCACATAGCACCAGAGGCGGTATTAGAAACCGACCATTTTGGAACTCCTCCCCCCCCGGCATTAACCTTCGGGAGGTGGAGGGGATGTGAAATCAATTATGAGTTGTCGGATGCATTGATGTGGAGCGAAGTTGAAGGCAGGATGGCAGAAACAGAAGTGGATTTAGCGGGACTCATTAACACTAAAAAGAGTGGAACAAAGGCCATGGGAATGACATGGCAATGTGGTGGGACCCAAACTCTTATCGCATATCGCATATTAGAGGTTTTTCTTATGAGAAACGAAGGGTAAACAGTAAGGATTGCGATGTGTGAAGTGTGATGGGCAGAGGAGTGACGTGGTAGGACGAAGGTGGGACTGCGCCCATAGATCGCATGTCGCGAGGTTCAGTTGGGAGTAGCGAGGGCTAAATGTTATATATTGCGAAGTGCGAGGGGCAGGGAAGGTGATGTGGAATGGACGGAGGTGGGAGTCGTGCCTGCAGATCGTATATCACAAGATTTAGTTGGGAGCAGCGAGGGTTAAGTGTTATATATTGCGAAGTACGAAGTGTGGGGGGGCGGGGAAGGTGACATGGAATGGATGGAGGTGGGATCTGTGCTCGCAGATCACATATCGCAAGATTTAGTGGCGTGCGGTGGAAGGTAAGAGTTAAGACTTGCGGGGAGCGATGTACGATGAGCAAGGGGATGAGGTGCGAAAAGGTAATTGACTGCCGAACAAGGTTTTGAATGGAGAGGAGTGGATTGTTCACGATAAAGGCTCGTGTGGGAAGGTGGGTCCCTTTATATTGCATCAGCAGAATTATAAGCAGAAAATGGTGTTATGAATGAGTTTATGGTTTTTCGATGCAGGAAGGTAAGGAAGGGGTAAGGTGCGGTCTATGCCATATATATATATATATATATATATCAAGCGGCCTAAAGTGGGGGGAGGAGCTGTGAATAAATAAATGTAGCGCGAGACTTTAGAGAAGGGAAAATGAAAGGTAAATGAGGGTAAATGAGATGAAAGAGGGTAGAAATGAAGCTTGCTCACCATTACACCTTATCAACAACACTATCCCCTTTCTACTGAAATGAAAGGTAGATTGATTCCTTTGAAGCTCTTTGATAGTCAGGATTTCCCTTCCTTTCTCCTTCTCCACTTTGGGTGCGGTCACATGCCAACACTAACATTGATGAGGGTGATTGGTTTACAAAGTAACATGTCGTATCCACTGCCTCTTCCCAAAATTAATGTAATAACCCAACATCATTGAGAATGCTCCTTGCTTTATCCATCAACATAATATTCTCCCCTTTTGCAGCTCCATTCTACTAAGGTGTGTATGGAGTAGTATTCTACCTTGCCATACTATAATTCTTACATAATTCCTCGAAATCATCTCACAAAATTCTCCACAATTTTCCAACTTTAGCACCTTAATTTTCTCCTATATATGATTCTTCATAAGAGTCTTAAACCATTTAAACTTGTCAAATACTTCATATTTCTTCTTGAGGAAATAAATCCATGTATTCCTCAGGTAGTCATTTATAAATAAGACATAATACATAGATTTATGCAGTGATGCAATTGACAGAGATTCAAACACATCATTGTGCACCAACTGTAATATCCCCTTTTCCCTTGCAAGACTAGATGATAATATTATAGAATTTTGTGTCCCATATAAGCAGTGTTTGTGGAAAGAAAAATTCAGAGACCAATTAGACATATCTTCAACCATACCTTTATCATGCAGTACTCAAAGGCCCTTCTCTCCAATGTGTCCATGTATTTGATGCCACATCACTGCCTTTTCTCCAAAGAATGTAGAGGTGTTTTCTTCTTCAACTTCACTATTAGGAACAATATAGTAGTTGAACTTGTCATTAATAGTTCCTACTAATATCTCATACACAGTTCTAATTCAAATTTCCCTTGGCAACACCATTCTCTTTGACCCGTCTTACAAGGTTCCTTTTCAAACATTCTTTTTACACATGCATCACTCATCTTGATTGCAAAAGCCAAACTTTTGTCCAATTTTGGGATGTTTAAAACACTAGGAAGTGTTCTAATCCTTTCATTCATGAGCTTCGACATGAATTTTCATCGTTTTGTAATCATGGCTTTCAAGTCACCTCATAGGAAAACATCAACACAAGCATACCTTTCATACACACAAAGCCACTCCTTGTGTAGAACCCATATGAAAATACGCATATGAGTCGACAATCCATGACTTGTGGTTTACATGTTTGCTTGAATAAGTGAAGTACATATCCCATCCTTCATCTGGGGAGGTTTTTTCTTCTGTAGAAGAATCACCATCAAATCCCTTCCTTCCCTCAACACTTTTGGATCTACAATGTTTTTTTTAATGCCCTTGTTTTCCACGTATCCAACACATCTTTATGAATTTTTATGGATATTTAGATCTTATTTTGGTTTAGATCTCGCACTTGAAGAATTATTTTTATTTCTTTCTTGGGAGTATTCTCTTACATATGAGGCATTTAGAATCTAAATTTCCATGTTATTTTGTCCCATCTACTCCAGTAACAAGGATGAAATATTCCATTGAAACTTAAAGTAGTTGCATTACTACATGTGACAACAACAATACTATCCCATGAGTTTGGTAAAAAGAAAAATAAGAAGATACATTTATTTTCATTTGAAATCTGAATATCAATAGATAACAATTGACTTACCATAGTGTTGAAGGCATTCAAATTCTCTGTCATTGAGTTTCCATCCTTCATCCTTAGGTTATATAGCTTCTTTCATAGGAATAATTTGTTCATTGGGGACTTATACTGTGATTTGAATGGAAAGTGGCATCCACCCATGGTATTGTAAGTGGCATCTATCCATTGTATTCATTCTCCCATGGTATTGTAAGTGGAATCTATCCATGGTATTGTAAGTGGCATCCACCCATGGTATTTATCCACCCATGTTATTGTAAGTGACATCTACCCATGGTATTCATTCACCCATTGTATTTACCCACCCATGGAATTTACTTGTGGTATTGTAACTAAAAAAGACTATAAGTAACAAGTCACATTTTGTAAAAGGAAAAATTGTCCACCACATTGTAACTTTTACAATTATTCTCTATTTTAATAAAAAAAAGTTTCTTTGTGGTTTTATTTACAGTGTGTTCTCTCCTTTTTTTCCGCATTTTCATTTTTTCAGATCTTGGGGGCCTCCCCCCAAGATCCATTTCAATTTTTTAGATCTTGGGGGCCTCCCCTAAAGATCCGGATCATACTGACACAAAGCTCCTAACTTATTCCATAATGTATTTGTTGTAGCTTCTCCTAAAACATTTAAGAACGCTAAATCTCAAAGACAAAACCATATTGTTTTCTTTTCCTTCTAATAAAACTTGGTTCAATCTTCTGGAGTTAACCAATTGGAACATTCATTCTTGGTGTAGTGGTTGGTAGTAGAGATGGATGGTGATATAAGTTGGAAAGACAAAGAGTCATGGCTAATGCTCAAATAATGTTCAATTTTTTTTAACTGGAAAAAGAATTTATGGGGAATCGGTAAATTCAAACTTTGAAAGACTACTTGCCACTATTACACTAGATACAACTATTTCATAAATCCCACGAACGGGCCAGTTACAACATGTCTCCAAAGACTTGAACCCATGTAGTTGGGGAAACAAATTGTTCACCAAACCATTCAGGCTAAGATCATTTGACAACTAATGGTTGAATTTTCAATTGTGATATCTTTTGTAATTGTTATTTCTTAGGCTAATGAGAAATATATGCTTTGTACCATGCTTTGCATGAGCCCTAGTCTACTTGTTGTTTGAGAATGTATTGAATTATGTTGGAAATTAATGGAATGAGGCCCTTGTTCAAAATTATTATTTATTCCTTTTGTATGGTGATGATGCATGTTTACTTTTATTCTACAATCTTGCTAATTGATGGATCATATTTGATCTATATGTATATTTTCTAGAGTTCAAGAAGTTTTTGATTTACTCTCAGCTATTGGATGTGCCAAAGAAGATGCTCTTAGTGATGATAATGATTTGTTGATTCTTTAATTTATTATAATGAATTGTGTCTTGATAAATGATAAATTATACAGTAACTAAGAAAACTATGTATAATAAAATGAAGGTCAGTTGCGACATTGATGTTGCATGAGCCCCATATAATCTTTATTATTGGCACAATGATTCAAGTGAAACCTTCCCTATTTTGAGGATTGAATATGTCAACCCTTAAACTACAATAGATCCCCTTGGATGCCTATGTGGACCTTGGTTTAATATTAAGCCAATATATTTAATAAGTTTATATCAAGTCATGCTTATATTCGCATGGCTAATCCTAGTTGTTGAATAAAACTAGTTCACATTCTTCTAGGTTACAAAAGCTACTCAATAAGGGTATTGTAAGTATCCACTTCATCCATTTATGTAGATTTGAATTCCTCCCAATAATAATAAGTCTACTTCATTAATTAATTACAATAGAATTACTCCCAATAATAACCACAATATTTTTTCACCAATATTGTGTTGGCTTTCTCCTCTTTGATTCTAGGCTTCTTGTGATATAAACAAGAAAAAAATTTAGTTGGGCATCCCAATATTGCATTGAAATTTCTTATTTTTGTTTTTGGGTTTATTTTAGTGTGGATAAAGAAAAGGGAAAACACTTTATTGGGCTTCCAATTGCCTTTGAAAGTAAACATTGAGTGTAATACAGATACATAATAGCCAAATTTCAGTTTGGTAGCCTCTAAAATTGGGATCTCACTTTAAACATAAAAAGTGTAATGGATGCGCAGTGGCTAGATTCAGTTCAATATCTTTGATCAACATAATTACTTTAGATATAGTTTTTTATCACAATCATAATTCAATCTCCATAATGAGAACCATGATGCACTGTTTTTTAATTTTAAATGGTTATTCAAAATAGAAAAGAGTTGTGAAATTTTGTTGTCCACTATGAGATATACTCATGTAGATCCCTCTTAACTCTAGCTTTATAAAACATCAAGAAAGATCAAATCTTGAATCTTGGAAATTTATTACCTAGAATAGTCCTTGCCATAAAAATTAATTATTGCATAGATCTACTGAATAAAAGCACATATAGGATTTTAACAAATATAAAAACCAAAGAAAAATTAAACACCATCTCACAATCACATGCACATAAGATTTATGCATTTCAAATCATTTATTCATTCAAATAACTACATATCTTAGAAGGTTTCCCTTCCTAGGTTAATGAACCTTGAGAGTAAAATACATACAACAATAAACATGGAATTAGACCTAGCCAATCAAACCCTTTATCTCTCCTTTAATCTGCTAGTTGATCTAGATCCTTCCCTTAGTACTCCTTTCACTCTTGCTTGAACCTTGCATACCTGAATGTAATGTTTTCTCCTCCAAATAATTGGTGTCTAACTTTATTTTTTTCTTGTGCTCAATATGTGTGTGTTCTCCCTCAGCCTAAAATTCCTTTTATAATTTTGAGTCATTAACTAAATCCACAACCCTAATATCCAAAGCGATTGATGGTTGAGAATAGATATCAACATCACTTGAGATCAATGGTTTAGATTCATCTAATCACTAATGTAAATAACCTCTACATTTCATTAGATTAACTCGCCATATCTTATAAAAGTTATCCCTTTAATACTTAAATAAATTGCTAAGGTTAAAGGTAAACTAGATGAATTCCACGGACTCGCACACTCAATCCTATGTGGAAATACTTGTATGAGATATAAATATCAACACTCCTCTTAGCAAAGAAGGTAATTTTGGAATAAACATGTAGAACTGCCTTGCCCTTCGGTCATGGCACGATGTCCCATGCATCATCCTTTAAGATGGATTTCCTCTAAACCACTTGGTATGTTGCCTCTTCAAGTATGTTTCTTGTTAGTTCCATGTAGTGTGTAAACTTCTTTAGAGGCTCGGTCTTCCTAAATGTGCTCCTAGGAGCCTCCATATGCTCATGATCATACCCAATTCCTACTAAAACCACCTAAGTCTTCTAACATAATTGTAAGGTGTTATTGACTCCTCCCTACCTTAAGGTTGAATCCCTAAAATAGAAGTCTTTGGATAGTGTTCTACCTTCAGATCCTCTTGTTCTTCTCCCTCTATCATTATTGATGGCAACTCATGAGACTTACTGGGATGCCAATTTCTCCTCGAACCTAACATCCTTGCTCACAAATGTCTTCCTATGTGCTGGTATGGAAATCTTATAAGCCTTTAAGGTATCACTATACATGAAAAAAGTCCCCTTCTGTCCTAAGGGTTTAAATTCATATTATTCTTCATAGGAACATGGATCTATATTAGACAACCAAATATATTCAAGTGCCCTATCTTTAGCATCACCCTTATTAATACCTCCTAAAGAGTTTTGTCCCCCAATATCTTCCTATGAGGACTCTTGTTTCACACATATACTATATCATTACATGCCTCTACATAAAGAAACATAAGAAACTCATGTTCATGTAGCATAGCCTTGGTAGAACTAATGATGGAATGATTCTTTCTCTATGCAACCTTATTCAACTAAGGGTTGTGTGAGACTATCATCTTCGTCTTGATCCCTACCACCTCACAAAAATACTTGAAGTTGTTGGATGTGTATTGTCCCATATTATTTGACCTCAAGACCTTGATATTATTGCATGTTTAGTTCTCCACATAGGCTTTGAAATCTTGGAACCGACTAAAGATATCATCCTTAGTCTTCATGAAGAAGATCCATATTTTCTTAGAGTAGTCTGTTACACCATTTTTTGGTAATCTAGCCTATTATCATTAGATGGACGCAAGTACACCATGTAAGACCAATTTTACCCTAAGTAAAATTGCTTTCACTATGAAAATAACTTAGTAAACCACCTTTATTAAGTTGTTTATGGTCTAAACAGGAAACCCCATGAAAAAATATTAAAGAAATCTACATTTGTTTGATTTTTCTCAAGGAATAATTAGTTAAACAACAGTTTAATTAATATTCCTGGTTATATTTAACCCAAAACAAGGAAATTAATTAGATAAATCATTATTTATCTTATTATTTTCTAAGAACAATTATTTAAACCTTATTTAAATAATATTCTTTGTTAAATATGACCAAATCACCCATAAATAATTAAATAAATCATTATTTATTTGATTATTACTCAACCACATCCTTAAAATGATAAATAAATCATTTATTTATTTATTATTTACAAATAAAGGGATTTGACCCAAGTCAAATTCCTTTTCCCTCCAACAAATATAATAAAATATTCCATAAAATTTAGATCTTGATTTGGTTAACAATATTTTAATTATGCACCAACATCTAGACTAACTCAATATTTTGTTATAAATAGAAGGGTTTTCCCATTCATTTACCACCTTTTGTTGCCTAAAGATCACTCTGGATCTATACTTTTGGTCTGACTTTGATCCACCGTCATTGTCACATTTTGCTACAATTTTTTGTCTGGGTTTTCTACACCATAAAGAGAGAGGGATCTTAGATATGAAGTGCTGAGGACTTACAAGAACCCATCTCATTGAGGAGAACTGGTAACACCCTTCTGTGTTTTCCTCCCAGGTGCCATTAATACAGAATTCATTCAACATATTCTTGTCTTGTCTATTGGATGCATGGAGTAAATCTTGTTTTTTATACTGCTTAATGTCTTTTGATGCATAGATCTAGATTTTTACAGAATTTATCTTGACCACCTAACTGTAGATCTGAAGATATATACAACCATCTTTACTGTTAGGATTGTTTGTTATGCACAACTAAAGTGGTCTTTTTTCGTACACTTGGAATTAAGATTCATACTAACAACTGGTGACTCCACACGGGTTTATGATTATGACCTCTGTCGTTTTTCTGATCCTTGCATATCCAGCTGCTTCAAACCCTAGGATTTCTCTTCAGCCTCTTGTTTTTATCTTTTCTTGATGTTTTTTTAACCTATAAAACCTTAAAACGATAAAAATTCTAACTTCCGTGCGTTTTCGGACCTATTGCGCAGGCGACAGACATCAGCCGCAGCTGAGACGACAATTTTTTTCTGAAATCTGCCACCGAAAGTGTCGGAAGTACAGGTCGCACTTTTTGGCCCAAAAACCGCAACCTGGACCTTCAGGACGCACCTTTCAGCCCAAAAATGACGACCTCTGCTAAAAACAGGCCGAAAAATGCGACCTAGACTATTTGCGGGAATTTTTCTGAAAGTTTTATGGGTTTGTCTGAGCCTCTGTTTAGGGTTGTCTGACCTCCGTCTTCGCCCGTTTTGGACCTGTACTTGTTCTGTTTTTCTCAAATAAGTGGGAACCTAGCCCCCTAGGGCTTCAGTACCCTCCACTTTTGTGGAAGAGTTTTTGCTGTTGCAGGTTTTCTGAAATTTCAGAGTCTTCAGCCTTTTTTTTCAAATCTGATAGCTCACCTTCAGATCCACTTCAGATTGGCTATTTATCCATCCACAACACCTCATTTAGTTTTGTTTGGGTTTTCCTCTAGGGTCCCCTCCACTTCCCTCCAGGATATAGCCTTTTGCCACCTCTTTTACAACAATTCTTCCTCTGATTTGTTGTTGTCTTCTGCACCACTTTCCAGCAGATTTGACCTTTAGATCCCTGTCCCTCCTAACCTTAGATCTATTGGCTATTTTAGTGTGTTTTTATTAGTTTTTTACCCGCCTATAGACTAGTTGTTGAGAGACCCGCCTCCTTGGGTTTAGATTATTGCATTATTATATGTTTATTTTCTGTTTTTGTAGGTTTATATACTGTTATTTGCAGGTTTATTTGCAGCTATACAACACACTCTTTTTTTTTTCTCTACAAACGTCTAGGTTTAAAAATTAAAATTTACACACTTCACACGCACACCCTAAGCGAAAAAGGGCTTGGTTAACACCGCCAAGCAAAGACTCTAAAACATTGAAATCAATTGACCCTGCACATCTCTGCCCTTGTTTCGACATTGTAATCAGTTGATCCTGCACCTCCCTGCCCTTGTCGGTCTCTTTTTCCTTTATGTCGTGTTTGTGTCATCATCATTGCGCCACCAAGGCGTTTATCTCGGAGACTTCTTGGACTTCATCCTTAGTTTCCGGTAGGAAGAATTACTCCTCTGCGTAGGATTCGAGTTAGTCCTCCATCGAGTTTGCACTCTGACTCTTCTTCTGGTTCATTGGGTTCTCCTTCTCATTTCGCCTTCGGTTCTCCCCATGTCACCTTCACCATGTCTCGTGCAGGACCTAATGCTGGTGGTAACCCCAGACCTCATGCTGGGAATACCACTAGTGGGAATGCAATGGACACTACCCCGGCTGCGCCCTTGCTCCCCTTCATGGTAGGCCTCAGCCTTCCCGATTTTGACCAATTGATAAATGACCCTATACACCATGATGTTGCTTGGCCTACTATGCCAACCAAGCTCCCTTCCGACATCCCCAAGTTTGAAGGTCTTGCTGGTGAATATCCTACAAATCATGTTCGATCTTTCCACATGTGGTGTTCGTCTAACTCTATTACCAACGACTCTGTCCGTCTTCGGTTGTTCCAACGTATGCTTACTGGTGAAGCTTCTAAGTGGTATGTTGATCATGCCCCTTCCTCTCATACCACCTTTATGACTCTTTCTCGGGATTTTTTGTCTTACTTCTAGCTTCCCCTTCGTTATGACACTAGTACCAAACTCTTGACTTCTTTTCGTCAATCGTCTGCGACCCGCCTATCTGACCATGTCCAGGAATGGCGGAGAAGAAAGAGCCTATGTCAATCCCCTACCTTCGAAGACTGTGTCTACATGGACTGGTTCCTTAGATCTCTCTTTCCGCCTATCGAGAAAGATGTTGCATCGCATTTTCCTCAAACCAAAGAAGCCACTCTCCAAATTGCGTTAAAATATGACCTGATCTACGCTCAGTCGGGTTATTTTTATACCATTCTACCTGATCTTCCCAGACCCAGTGGTGCTAATGCACCGGGGGCATCTCACGCCGCCGACGGTATTGTTGGAGCTCTCTCTAATCCATACTCTCAACCTCCTATGGGCTATGGCTTTCCTCAGGGGGGGGCCAACACCTCCTAGACTTTTCCCCCTCCCGGTAGCATGTATCCAGGTTAAGACATGCCTCCTCTTTTTTCCTAACCTCCTTTTTACCACACTGTTACCCAACCTCCTTATTATCCATATCCACATCCTGGTGCTCCAGCTCCTCCAGCATTAGCACCCCCGCCTCCCTTGCCTTCTCAACCCCCGCAACAGCAACCACCACCCCCTTAGGGGTAAGTATATGCACAGTAGGGCGCGACTAATCCTCCTCCTTCCAAAAAGAGGAGGAAAGGCACTCAAATTAAATCTTCCTTTAGTAATTTTGCACCTAATCCGCAAACTAATTCCCCTAACACTGCTAACCAGCAACAAGGCACTCAGCCCAAGCAGGACAAGCCTGTTCGTATGAATAAGCCTTGTTCTTGTTGTGGTGTTTATGGTCATTACACGCATGATTGTCCTCTATTACCACAGATGAAGCAGATGTGACAGTCTCAAACAGCATTGCGAGGACAACAAGCCTCCCCTTTCGTCCCTCCCAGTGCTGCGCGTAGTCAGCCGGCTGTGCTTACTAATCCTTTCCCTTAGCAAGGATTTGTGGCTACCCATCCACCTGAAGGATAGGCAGTCACTCAACCTCTTCCATCTGGTACCCCCGATTACCAGATCCTCATGATGGACACTGACCAACCTATTATCGTTGACCTCAACCTTCAGACTCAGTTCCGTCAGTACAACAAGCCTCCCGTTACGTCTATCCCCGAGCCACCTCCTTCGGTTTCTACAGAGCCTCTTTCGACACCTAATGGTTCCTTAAAGATCCCTTAGCCTAAAGTAGAGGTTCATACCAATATCGCTAATGGACCACTACGCCAAAATACTACTTCTAGCAAAGTTGCCCATTCATATAGTATAGTAGATGATTTGGCGCAATCTCCTGATGCCATCTCAACGTTGGAACTCCTCTAGTCATGCACTTCACAAAGAAAATCTCTACTATCTGCTAGGGGAACTATAGATCCTGCCGATGATCGCTTGATCGTCTTCGATGGTGACCGGTTAGAACATCCTCCTCTTCCTGTTTCCGTCGCCTTCCAAATCCTAGTCAAAATCCGGAACGCCAAAGTTTCCCAGTGTATCAATGATGAGGGGGAATCCACCTGTGTGATGTCCGCTTCAGTTTAGAAGCAACTCGAATCACCTGAATTTGCTCCTTCCATGATCACTCTCCGAGCATGGGATGGCCACGCCTCCCAGCCCATTGGCCTATTCTGCAATTGTCCTATTACTCTTGTGGGCAAGACTGTTTGCGTTGACATAGAAGTCATTGATGCCCCCTTAGATTACAACATTCTATTGGGTTGTAGCTACATCTATGCGATGTATGTTGTCCCATCTGCAGTTCACTGCAAGATGTCCTTCCCTCATAACGAAAATATAGTCAACATTGACCAATTGACATATTACGAACCGAAGTCTCAGACCTCCCCTGAGTCCACCATATCTTCGGTGGCCAATAAGCAAATCGTCGATCCTTTAACCAATTTCTCACCCGGAGTCTACAAATATTCCTCTCTACTTGGTACATTCCCTGGTCTCCCTCCTCCTGTCTCTGATCCCAGCTCATCAAATGTTTTCATGATGAAATCATCTTGGGCTGCCCTCAAGCGGCTCGCTTTGACTAGTCAGCAACCTCCTTGCCCTCCGCAACCTGCTCCTAGCCCCTTGATTCAGCCTTCTGGACCTCCTCCTCCTGGCCCTTCACCTTCAGCTAGTATTCATGAGCCTCTTTATCCTCCTGGAACAGTTCCTCCAGGCCTTAACCATCTTGGAGCTGTCCCGCCTGGCCATTACCCCTCCAGTCAGATACTGTTCCTAGCTCCTCCTCCTGGACTCTACATGGCACCTGTTATGGCTACCCTCTCTCTTCCTAGCCTGACCTTGGGGATTCCCATCTGGTACCTTGATCCCCCAATCGCTACCCCGCCTGGTCAACCCAAACCTTATCTTGCTTTGACCCCGGTTAAACCAGTCCCTTTGACTTCTCCCACTGTTATAGTGCCTCAGTCACCTCAACAGGAACCACCTACTGTTCCTACCGCTTTGGGTAAGAAGGGCAAAGCTCGCAAGAGGGCCTCAAAGGACAAGGCCGCCCCGATTGACCCTATACCTCCTCTACCTCCAAAGCCCCGTGCTTTGTGTGATGTTGTCGGTCATGCCACCCATACCTGTCCTGAGCTACCCCACATCAAGCCCATGGTTAAATTTGTGTTCCTTGAGTCTACGGTCCCTGAAGCCTCTACTTCTTTCTCGAATGCAGCCAAGAACACCAAGACTATTCACACCAACCAACCTTGTGCTTTGTGTGATCTCCATGGCCATTACTCTCACCATTGTCCTCGCCTTACATATTGTCACACCTCTTTAGAGGTAGTTTGGGAGTACGAGGTTGAACAGAATCAATCCGCCTCTCCTGTACTTGCGCAGTATGCTGCGGGCCAACCTGAGGATTTACCTGCTCCCATTGACATTCCCCCTCCTGATGTTGAGATGACGGAGCCTGTGGACACTATCCTCTACCTTTCATCATCCATGAGACCCTTGGTGGAAGCTCCCTTTGAACCTGCCCCTGCTATTTCGCTCGACCTCCCTTCAGTGATCAACCTAGGCTCAACATCAGTAAATCCCTTATCTGCTTGTTCTTTTGTCATCCTCTATGACAATGCGCATGTGAACCTCTCTTCTCATGATGATGAGTCAGGTAGCTTCGCCGCGTCATGTGGTCTCCCTTCCTCCCGTCACTCCATCTTCTATTGTAATGATGACATCATGGAAGCCTTGTCCACCCCTGACCCCATCTTTCCCTCCCATAAGCGGGATGACACCATTCGTGTCTATGGTGACTTTCACGGCCTGAGAACAAGCTACACCTCCAGTAGCTCTCATAGCCCACCTACCCATCAGCGGGTGAGTAGTAGACATCATACCCAGATCACTCGCAGTGTTCGTTCAGTCTCTACTTTGCACTCAGGTTGCCAGCATTGTTCATCAACCTCCCATTTGTTGTCTTGTGGCACTTTTTAGATGGACCTCCTGTCCACACCTTATATCGGTTATGCCGATGGTGCAAGTCGCCACTCATGGAATCTAGCCTCGGCAGGTTGGGCCATTTTTATCCCCTTGCATTCCCTTGTTCTCTTGAACAGTGTATGCATTGGTACTGCTACCAATAACTAGGCCGAATATGATGCAGTGCGAGGCTTGTTAGCCAATGCCCTTTCCCATTGCATCCTCCACCTTCATGTTCATTTAGATTCCCTTCTTCTTGTCATGCAATTGAATGGTGTCTATCGTGTGCATAATCCTATCCTTTTTAGAAAATATGTATGAGTGAAGCTTTTGATGCGTGAATTTGAAATCATTACATTCAGTCATGTACCTAGAGCACAAAATCACTATGTAGATAGCATTGCAAACAATATTCTAGATTATCATTTAGCACACACATTTAACACAAGACAATAATATCACATAAAACCATCAAAACGATGCATATCCATAATATGTGTCGTATAACATGTTTTAGAGTCCAACTCTGATACATATGACACGCCCATAACATGTTGCAAAAACTCAAAACTAGGGGGCACCACCTACCCCTACACCTAATCACTATCTAGAGGATCCCGAGCTAATGACTCTACTCTCGTAGCTTGTAGATCGCGCATCCCCTGTCCGGCCATCGCCATGCGTAGCATGAACCCTCGCCACTCCGAGGGTAGACCAATACATGGCTCTATGCACTGGTCATCCAAGTCTTGCCAGCCATGCTCTGAAACACCGGTCATAAGCCTCTCACATATACAACGGATATCCTCTAGGAGGGCTGTCGCATCCTCATTTTGTGGTGCTCTCAATCCACTAGGTCCTACAGCTCCTGATTCTGTAGGTCGTCCCATATACCTGGCCAGTTTTACCGGTGCTGTATCTGCATACCAAAAGTGAAATAATTAGTACCATATACAATATTCTGAAACTCTACATGCACATAAAATATTAGCAAATTTTCACTTACCATCGGGCCCCCATATTTGACTAGGCGACAGTGGCAGATCCGGGTCCCCATGATAACTCATCCCACTATAGGGATAGTCATCTATATACAGTGGCATATGATCTGAATGAGCAAAGAACTCGGGTCGGAACACTCGTCCGACCGCCCCACCTCCTCCTCTGCACAGTAGTTGCTCCCACCGGCGCATCATAGGCTCTCTTGGGCCCCCATCTTGGAGTTGTATGTGAGGTCAAAGTGTCGAGATTTTCTCAAAGAAAAACGAGCACAAAACTGTACCATATGCACAGTCATGGTTCAATTTCTGCTTGCATAGTGACAACTGTCATTTCAATGACGACAACATCATCTGGGCCCACCCATAGTAGGTCCCACTCAACACACTCTCCACAAGCATCATCTACCCTCCAGTGATGTGGTGGAGTGCCTGGTTGCCCAGGATCCGCAGCACCACTGCGGCCACAACACGGGTCTCTAACCTCTCCAGATCCCCGATGGGTATCCGAGTTCCCTTGACTTGGAGACCTCGTTGACAATGGCGCTCTACAAACTCCATGATGTTCTGCCCCCATGGTAACACTGGTTGAGTATTCCCTACCATCCCAAGTGGTGGGAGACCAATCAGGAAATATATATCTTGGATTGTCAACTCGATTCGGTGCCCCTGCACTATGAAGACCCCATGGTCTGGATCCCAATAACTGATAATCTGGGCCAATAAGGGCTCTCCATCTCTCATTAGAGTGTTCTCCACAAACTTCAGAACCCCAAACCTGGCCAATGCACTCGGACACCCTAATCCTCCCGAATCTCTGACCGTAATGTGCCCAAGTCTCTCTCTCTCTCTCCAGTTGATCCGTAATTTTTCCATATCTACACAAAACCATCATATTTGTTAGTGTACAGATAGGAAAGACTGTATCTCAACATAAAAATCTAGTGCTCAGCCAAAAAACAACACAGAAAAACCTCTCCCTGTCAGGTCGCACTTTTCAGGCCCAAACCTGGGATAGGTCACAGTTTTCTGCCCAAAACCTGCTACCCAGGTCACAGTTTTTGCCCCAAAATGTGCGACCCAGCCGTGAAGAGGAGTAGGGGTCTATTCCTGAGCTCTGGGGACCTAAAATAAACTTTCAATCCACTGAAATGAAAGAGTAGGGTTAGGCCTCTTACTTGCAATTGACAGATCTCGATTCCAACGGTCGGTTTGTCTGCTACGATCGCCGCAAGATTTAGGGCCTTCTCTCCTCTCTACATTCACCATAGCTCCACATGCAAATGAGTGAATTTGGAGGGAAAACGCCTTATTAAAAGATAAACCCCTGATTTTTCTTTCGCTTGTTGTGGCCAAACCGTAGCTCAGTTTCATGAACCATCTATACCGTTGGAAAGATCTCACCGAGCCCTCAAATGGGTATATGTTATTTTTTAGTGATTTGATACTTCACCAGGACACATTTTATCCAAGAAGCATCACTTCAACCCTCTTCAAAATCGAATTTCTTCACTTGCAACACTCGTACCAGGGGCACCACTTTACCTCCATACTTTTCCACGCCCATGTCGATTTTCGTTGTGAGTTACCATCTTGTACTCATGTTTTTATGGTCCCTCATTGGACCTTTACTGTGTGGCAGCACCATCGAGTCGTCCTTGTTTCGAGCATCTGAGTTGAGTCATCATCGCATTCATGGAGTCTATCCCGAGACCCTTTGTATCTTGCTATAGTCCTCCATCCTTCATTTCTTGGTCCCTGTCTCATGTCGCCCATTATGGCCTCCAGTCCCAATGTCCCCTATCCCTCCTGATATTGTGTCAGTAGCTGCCAGGTCATCCATGACCTTTATGCTCTAACAAGGGAAGTTGTCCGTCTGCTACTCAGTACACCCCCCCCCCATTTCATCATCACCCCTAGTTTCTGTCTGTCAATCGCTTTACTATTTTCTCTTGTGCCATAGATGAGGACCCCTTATTGCCTCACCTATGGCGGACCTCCTTCTATCAACATCAGATCATTTATTCCAGAAGACAGGTCTAGAGAGAGGTGTACCTTGGTTCTAGCTTCCACTCTGGTTCGATGCCTCAGATCAGGCAAAGGGACTCCTTATAGCCCTTTGACTTGATTGTTTCTCAGCTCCAGCTCCTTTCAGCATGATCGAGATTCGTATACTCGATGGTTCAATAATGCAGCAGATTGGACCAGTGATTCTCGGGTGTGTGTGAGATATCTCAGCCCTCATGAGGGGGTGGCCCTACAAGTAGCCCCCCAAATGCCCGGATGACCTCTTCATCTCAGCCTTCGATGCAGCTCCATAGATTTGATGATGTCGGCCTGAGCCACTTGCAGCACCTTTTTTATTGCATGTATCGGTCAGATTTTTAGAGCCCTTTCCTGTTTACAGGGGCATCTGGGTTGTATTTGTATCTCATGTACAAAGATATTATTGTACAAGTACTGACTGTTATCTCAGGCACGGTATGTATGTGGGATTCATTATCATGTTTTTTATCTGGCTCATGTTTATGCCAGCATGTACTATTTTGTTCAGTCCCTTGTTTACTAGACGCCTTATTCTTTGTACTTTGTTTCAACGGGCATAGGTGTGCCTCCCCCACCGCCTACAACACAGGTACTCACTCATAAAAGAGACTTGTCGCACTTGGAAGTCTCACCTCTTCAGGGTCTAGTCCTTTCAGCACTTTGGTCTACCTTATACTTCTCTCTCTCTGACTTCCCCTTCAATGTCTAGTTATTGAGTTCGTACAATGTACTTCAGTCATACAATTAGCTCCTAACGCTCGCACGCTGGGGGCAATCTGTTACACCATTTTTTGGTCATCTAACCTATTATCTTATATGGACCCTAGTACACCATGTAAGACCAATTTTACCCTAAGTAAAATTGCTTTCACTATGAAAATAACTTAGTAAACCACCTTTATTAAGTTGTTTATGTTCTAAACAAGAAACCCCATGAGGAAATATTAAATAAATCTACATTTGCTTGATTTTCCTCAAGGAATAATTAGTTAAACATCAGTTTAATTAATATTCCTGGTTATATTTAACCCAAAACAAGGAAATTAATTAGATAAATCATTATTTATATTATTATTTTCTAAGAACAGTTATTTAAACACTATTTAAATAATATTCTTTGTTAAATATGACCAAATCACCCATAAATAATTAAATAAATCATTATTTATTTGATTATTACTCAACCACATCCTTAAAATGATAAATAAATCATTTATTTATTTATTATTTACAAATAAAGGGATTTGACCCAAGTCAAATTCCTTTTCCCTCCAACAAATATAATTAAATATTCCATAAAAGTTGGATCTTGATTTGGTTAATAACATTTTAATTATGCACCAATATCTAGACTAACTCAATATTTTGTTATAAATAGAAGTTTTCCCATTCATTTACCACCTTTTGTTGCCTAAAGATCACTCTGGATCTATACTTTTGGTCTGACTTTGATCCACCATCATTGTCACATTTTGCTACCATTTTTTGTCTGGGTTTTCTACACCATCAAGAGAGAGGGATCTTAGATCTGAAGTGCTGAGGACTTACAAGAACCCATCCCATTAAAGAGAACTGGTAACACCCTTCTGTGTTTTCCTCCCAGGTGCCATTACTACAAAATTCATTCAACATATTCTTGTCTTGTCTATTGGATGCATGGAGTAAATCTTGTTTTTTATACTGCTTAATGTCTTTTGAAGCATAGATCTAGATTTTTGCAACATTTATCTTGATCACCTAACTGTAGATCTGAAGATATTGGCAGCCATCTTTGATGTTAGAGTTGTTTGTTATGTACAACTAAAGTGGTATTTTTTCGTACACTTGGAATTAAGATTCATACTAACATAGTCATTAATGAACATGGCATATTATGGTGCTCCCTATATGGATGCCACTAACATCATTCCACATACATTTGAGTGAATTAGATCTAAAATCCACATGGACCTACTTTCACTGCTTGGATAGTAGACTCGACATTATTTTAAAGTGCACACCCTCTACACACACCCCATTACTCAATGTTGAACTATAGGAGACCAATGGCAATCTCCCTAAGAATAAAAAATGACGTGTAGTGTAGGCGTCCCAACCTCTCGTGTCATAGCTCACACAAGTTATCATTGTCATGTACCAATGCTCGAATATGTTTTCCCATCAACTTGTATAAGTTTCTCTCTCTAATCTTGATGGACACTACTATGTCCATGTTAGACATGTCTAGATGAATGAGAACTTGCACATTCTTTAACATGGCCCTATATCCTCTATCCTCGATCATTAATACTGAAATCAAGTTCTTCTTAAATCATGCTACAAATAACACATTGTTGGCTTCCAATGTCCTTCCTAAATTTAGTTGGGAACTTAATGGTTCCAAGCCCATTCCCTTCATACCTAACATCACTACTAAGCTCCATAGATAAATCTAAGTCACTATTTTTAAAATTGGTAAATAGCTCTCGTGCCTTTGTCATATGACATGTTGCATCATTATCTAAGTACCAATCACTCCTAATGATGGTGCTAGTAGATAGACATGAAACAAATGAGAATTATTTCTCAAAATTCATTATAAACTCATCAAGTTGAACCTCTATTGATGCTAAAATATACTACGAATTCCTTTTCCTCTTGTTCTTCTCCATAAATTGTGATGCATAAGTCTCATTCTTGTGGAAAATAAAGTTGATCTTGCTCAAGTCCTTCTTCCCTAAATGAGAGGTTTCTCCCTCACTGTTACCCTTGGAACCTTCAACTTGGTTGTTGGTCAGTGGCTTGACATAATCCTCAGCCCCGTTTCTCCCTTTTTCCCTCTTGGTTGTGTCTACTACCAACCCTGCCACCATGTCTTGAAGGCTCTATCTTGTCCTATGACTGGATTCTTCAATGAATGTCCTATGGAACCCTAATGACCGATGGATATTTGTTGCTAGAAAATAGCTCATGAACTTGTCTCTTGCATGGTTGATTCACCTGGTGCATTGCGTGACTACACTTTTCCACCATTGTTTCCCTATTTTCCACCATTGGCTATTATGGCATCAATTGTGTTATGCTTTTGTCCTCCATGCGACTCCACATCGACAACTGACGCTCGAGGCCATGGTATTTGATTTACTTGTAGCCTTACAACTGTTAGTAAATGACTCCAATGATGGGGTTGCCTATGCTAGTGGTTGTGCCTTCTATTGACTGCTTCCTTTTTTATTTATTTTTTCTCTCTCTTGCTCCCATGTGTCTCTGTCATTGATCTCACTCAACCTTATTTTAAAAAGATTTATCTTAGTCGTGCTATGTCCTACAGTGATATTTGTTGGTCGATCCTCCTCATACTCTGCCTATATGGCTTCTCTTAAGTATCATATGACATTCGATTGAACCTACAATTAGCTGCCTATTTGTTACATGCACTTTTCCCATATCTGCTACTCCTATGTGAAATTATTTAAAAATGGGTCTCTCTCAAAGAAAACACTCTCATACCATGTTAATTTAATTTCATATCCTGGTAACCTGACAATTTATTACCTAGCAGACTCCTTGTTAAAAAAATCAATTATTATGTAGATCTACTAAATAAAAGCAACAAGGATTTTAACAAATATAATAGTGAAGAAAAATTAAATACCAATTGCACAATCACATGCACACAAGATTTCTACCCTTCAAATCAATTTTTCATTCAGAAAACATTTGAACTTATAAAGGCTTCCTTCCTAGGATAATGACATTATGAGGAAAATACTTGCAACAAATAATCCATAAATTTTTGTGGATATTCCACTAGATAGTTCATCACAAAAAATCTGATAAATTATACTTAAAAATATGAAATCTGCACTATGAGGGTTTATTTCTATTTAGATTTCTAGATATGTAAATTATTGTTTTTTGTGTGTGCATGCAAATTATAATTATGTATAAAATACAAAATAACGAAATAAAAACTCACAAACCATGATTTGACACAAGATATAACCTGGGAAATGTTGAATTATGTAGCTTGGGAGGTACTCCACAAGCCTAGGAGTTGGGTTTGTGAGAAGTTTGGTAACAAAAGGCTTTGTGGGAAAATAACCCAAGCATAGGGGTTTTAGACCCAAGAAGGGGTTAAAAATTTAAAAAGGAAATTATATTTCCTAAGGTATAAGAGGAATAAAACCCTAAGATCTAGAGGGTTCCTAAGAGGCCTAAGGAAAAGTTATTTAAAGAGGCCTAAGGAAAAGCTAGAGCAATCAATTGAGAGGGAGTTCATTTGATCAAAGAGGCTAGTTGAGATGTAGCCAAGGAGAGGTTGAGTTAGAAGGTTGAGGAGGGATGCTAGGGAGGATGAGTTCACCATCCAATAACCTATTCTCAAGGGAAAATCAAGTCAAGAATGGATTGATCTATATCAAGAATAAGGTTGAGCTTGACAAAGCAATTAAGGTAAAAAAGGGAGGATGAGATATGAAGTAAATCCCCTGGGTTATTTATCTTGTTTTAGGTCAGTGCTGAAGGGAAATGGAGGTATGAGAAGAAGCACTAGCTAAGGATTTTTGTTCCAAGTATTTTGGGAGAAGGATGAGCTTAAAGGAGGAAATTTCAAGCCTTGGATCTCTTGCCAAGTAAGGTTGCATGGTCCTAGGTCTGCGCAAGTGTTTTTAGGAGAGGCTAAGACCTAAAAGGAGGTTAGATTTGACCTTAGTTTCTAAACAAAACCCAACGGTTCCTATATGAGCTGTAAAGAGATCTAAAACAAGATTGAGGCTTTGTTTGCGTGGAGAAAAAATGTTAGGAGATGGTCAGTCCTAAGGGTTTAGAACATAAATTGTTTGAGCCCTAGCTAGGGCTTCCTCCTAAGAATGCATTGCTCCAAGTTTGGTGTATCCAAGAGGCTAAAAAACTCGCTCAAATATGCACATGAATGGAAGGGTCGAGACCCTAGTAATAGTGTTGACATGTGTTTATCCCTGTGATGAGGGCTGTTGGGCTGCGTTAATTGTGTAGGGGCTTCTAAGTGTCCACAAATCACAAAGAGGGTCACGAATACCCTAACTCATGCATGTAAGTAATAGTGAGTTGGAAAAAAGTATGGGAAAATTTTGGCATGGAGGAAGGGAGAAGGAAGATTAACAGAGGATTTTGGAGATTTGTTCATAGGTTTGAATAACATAGAAATTAGTGCTCAAGAACAATGATTTTAAGAGTGTTGATTTTTGGGTAGTATCGGATGTGCTCTAAGTCTTAAACTTTGTGTTGATTAATGAGTATTCATTTAAAATGTAGGTGAAACTTCTCAAAAAAGTAGATCAAGTCTAATATAAACTTAGTCATTGATTGGAGATCTAATCTTAGATGTTGAAGTCTCAACAAGAAGAATATAAAGGAAGACTCGAGGGTCATTTGTAAGATACACCGAAAGGATTTAGGGTGAAAATGTGAAGTTGGGAAACACTTTTTGCCCTTTTTTGACGTTGAAAATCGTAATTTTCTATGTTTTTCAACTTCAACTCCACTAAACTCATATTTTTATTGCAAATTATGCTTTGACATAAAAACAAGAATTGTAGAGAATTGTCTTACCTCCATACCCATATTTTAAAAAAAAAAAAAAAAATATTGACATATAGAGGGGTAAATTTCTTGTTTACTAACTGCATATACTTGAAATTTTCAGACAAACATAAATAGTCACTTTATAATCCTTTACTTTTTTTAGGGAAGGTTATTCAATTTTTGGAAAAAAACCATAGCATCATAATCTGCATATATTGCACTAGTGCACAGACTATTTTTCGGTAATTTTTGGATTAAATCACTATTTTTTATTATTTTTTGAAATGGACGAAGAAAAAAAACAGTGATGTTTCAGTACATTTTATAATCCTTTGATTTTCTTTTCAATGTGACCGTCAATAAGAAAAATGAGAGTACCCTTTTGAAGTAGACAGGGAGAGGAAGTGCAGCATGATTTTTTTGAATTTTTTGGTGTCCTCATTAGAAATTTATTGAATTTTCATTCAGTGCAATTTTTCGAAAAATGAAATTCCATAGTGACACAGTTTAGTAAAAAATTAATAAAAATTTGAATTTGTTAATGAAACTCCACAAATCTCATATCATCAGAAACTAGATTCAGAGATGAATCTAATGATACTTGGTCTGACATATAAAATTTTGTTTTTTTAGGTGTTCTGCCCCTCCAAAGGTTCAGGTTCTTGAAAAATGCAGAATTTTCTATGTTTTTCGTTGACCAGAAACTCTCAGCCGAGATAATGTCTCAGACGAGAAATTTATAAAACTCTCGACCGAGAGTTTAACCCACCTAAAGTTAAATTTAAACGCATGGCCAAACTCTCGGCCGAAAGTTTAAAAACCTCTCGGACGAGAGTTTGCGCCCGAGAGTTTACCCAATGAAACTCTCATATGAGAGTTTAGAAAACTCTCGTATGAGAGTTTTTTCAACTCGAGTTTTATTCCTATAATAAAACACAACAATTATTAAGTTCTTAGAATTGGTACTTTATATAATTTAAATAGTACTTTATTAAAATTAAAAAATGATAAAAAAAAATAAAATTATAATTTTATTTTAAATTATTTTATTATTATTAATGATAAAAAATACATGAATATTTAATTAAATAAAATTTGTTACAATATTTTGTAATATCAATGTTATATAAAAAAATAAAAATATTTTATATAAAACTAATTGATATATTAATATAAATAAAATAAAATTCTAAAACATAAATCAAAATAAAAACAACTATATATAATTTATATAATATTTTTTTTGAAATTAATGAATAAATTTAAATTTAAAAAACAATTGACTAAATGCAATGAGGTGATAAAGGACACAATGCATAGCACCTTAATATCGTTATAAATTCTTGGAAATCTCGAGAAATTTTTGAAGTGAGATGAGCTTCTTGGAATGGGTCACTTTATCTTCCACTTCAATTTCACACGATTAACTTGAAAGGAAGTCTATTTTCCTAGGTATGGATGTAAGGGAATGAACAATATTATTTGAACATTGAGTGAGATGCCCTTCTTGGAATGGGTCCTCCTATATTCCACTTTAGTTTCACAAGATTAAATTGAAATGAAGTTTATTTTCTTAGGTATGGATGTTTCGTTAATACTTCTTTATTTCGTTTGAATTTAGTTTCTTTAAAAACGAAAAATAATAAAAATTCTGTGTTTTTTTCGCGTTGCTGTTCCTTTCTAACGGAACAGCACTTCCACATTCCTTTCGAATGGAACAGCAGTTTCGCGCAGTGTTTTTGCTGTTCCTTTCAAATGGAACAGCATGTCTGCAGAGCATTTCCTTACTGTTCCTTTCAAATGGAACATCATGTCTGCAGAGCATTTCCTTGCTGTTCCTTTTAAAAGGAACAACAGTTTCGCAGATTATCTTTGATGTTCCTTTTAAAGGAACATCACTTTTTGAACGATTGTTTTAAGTTTGTATTTTGAATTTGTGAGCATTTTTTTTTATGGACACCTGTGGGCAACAGAGCTCTGTTAATAGTATTGAAGTCATACTTATACAAATCAATAGTTATTTAACCCTCTTTCCTATAATTTTTATTGAATATCAAACGAAATGCATAAAATTCCTTAAGTTCTATCCCCGAACCATCACACATGATATTACTTTAATGTGGTAAATAGTGCAATTACATTAATCTTTTGTTGTCCCTTCACCTCATACTTGAATTATTACAACGCGATTCCCTCATTATTACCGATTTATCTTACGCATCGATTTCAGTAATTACTTAATTTGATTGACTTTATCATGATTGCGCCTGTTTTTTCACTGCCGTCCTATTGCTGTTCCACACATGCCACCTTAATCGACGGTCAAGGTCGACCTTTCATTCGTTTGGGGGGCGGAAATATCTGCATGCAGATCAGATACCCAAAATTTCTTCACCTGTATCTCTGCAATAGATTTTTATGAATTAAAACCCTTGCATTTTCAGAAAATAACGAATTTTAGCGAACTGTGTTGTGTTGTTCCATTAAGGCTACCGTGTGTTGAGAACAATTAACGAAGAACAAAAATGGGAGGACGTCCAATTCGCACCGAACCTCAGACGTTGGTTGTCTCTGATGCTGCACGGGCAATATTAGACAAACTGGGATGGATTACATACTTTATGAGAATGCAGCAACCCCATGAAGCAGTGGCTACTGAATTCTTGTTAAATCTGCAGGAAGGTTCCTCCATAGTCAGAGGAAGGCAGATAGCGGTGACCGATGAGATAATTGCAGAAGTATCCAGCATCCCCGCACAGGGAACTGTCTGGACTCAGAAGAAAATCAGAATTCGGGAGGCCATGCAAATCTTTCAAGATGAAGGATAGAAGCTAATAGTCAAAGGGAGAGGAGTACACCCGGCGTCGCTAGGCGAACCATGGACAGAATTAGCCAGGATCGTGCAGTCTTACATAACATGCGACGGTAGAAAAGACGTGGTAAGACCTCGCCATCTTAAGCTGTTAGCTGTGCTAAAACAAAAATGCACTATCAATTTACCTGCATTCTTAAACTCTTTATTGCATGATATTGCTCGTGGAATTAGAAAATCACAGCATGCAGACATGGTGGTCAGCCACCATTGCTTGATTCGGCTAATAGTAATTTACAGCCTCGCCCAGCAGCAAACCAGCTGGGAAGAGCTAATTTTTTCTATTGAAGGAGAGATGGCTTTACCCGCTCTGAGACGGAAAAGGATGGCCGACTCAATAGCCGGGTCCTGAACTTACAGACAATCCTTCCGAGGGGTTACAGGTTTAGAGGTTAATGGGTTACAGGTTTAGAGGTTTAGGGGGTTAGGGGATTTAGCAGTGAAGGATTTAGGGGTTATGGGTTAGGGTTTTGGGGGTTAAATGGAATCCACACTTAAATGGGTTAGGTTTCTAGGGGTTTAGGGTGTTGAATTGGTTAGGGGTTGGGAATTAGGGTTTAAGGGGTTAGGGGTTAAGGTTTTAGAGGTTTAGGGTTTAGGGGGTTAAATGGGTTACATGTTTAGAGGTTTAGGGGGTTAGGGGATTTAGCAGTGAAGGATTTTAGGGGTTAAGGGTTAGGGTTTTGGGGGTTAAATTGAATCCACACTTAAATGGGTTAGGTTTTTAGGGGTTTAGGGTGTTGAATTGGTTAGGGGTTGGGAATTAGGGGTTAAGGGTTGAGGGGTAAGGAATTAGGGTTTAAGGGGTCAAGGGTTATGGGTTGGGATTAGAGTTTAAGGGGTTAGGGGTTTTGGGGTTTTGGGGCTTAAATGGGTTAAGGGTTAACGCGTTAGGGGTAGGGGTTAAGGGTTTAGAGGTTTAGGGTTTAGGGGTTAAATGGGTTAGGGGTTTAGAGGTTTAGTAGGGGTAAATGGTTTGGGGGTTAAGGGTTTAGAGGTTTAGGGTTTAGGGGGTTAAGAGTTTAGGGTTTAGGAATTAGGGTTTAAGGGGTCAAGGGTTGTGGGTTGGGAATTATGGTTTAAGGGGATAGGGGTTAAGGGTTTAGAAGTTTAGGGTTTAGGGGGTTAAATGGGGTATAGGTTTAGAGGTTTAGGGGGTTACAGGATTTAGCAGCGAAGGATTTTAGGGGTTAGAGGTTAGGGTTTTGGGGGTTAAATGGAATCCACACTTAAATGGGTTAGGTTTTTAGGGGTTTAGGGTGTTGAATTGGTTAGGGGTTTTTGGGTTTAGGGGCTTAAATGGGTTACAGGTTTAGAGGTTTAGGGGGTTAGGTGATTTAGCATTCAGGGATTTTAGGGGTTAGGGGTTAGGGTTTTGGAGGTTAAATGGAATCCATACTTAAATGGGTTAGGTTTTTAGGGGTTTAGGGTGTTGAATTGGTTAGGGGTTTTGGGGTTTAGGGGCTTAAATGGGTTAGGCATTAACGGGTTAGGGGTAGGGGTTAAGGGTTTACAGGTTTAGGGTTTAGGGGTTAAATGGGTTAGGGGTTTAGAGGTTTAGTGGGGGTAAATGGGTTATGGGTTAAGGGTTTAAAGGTTTAGGGTTTAGGGGGTTAAGGGTTTAAGGGTTATGAATTAGGGTTTAAGGTGTCAAGAGTTATGGGTTGGGAATTAAGGTTTAAGGGGTTAGGGGTTAAGGGTTTATAGGTTTAAGTTTTAGGGGGTTATATGGGTTACAGGTTTAGAGGTTTAGGGGGTTAGGGGATTTAGCAGTGAAGGATTTTAGGGGTTGGTGGTTAGGGTTTTGGGGGTTAAATGGAGCCACTCTTAAATGGGTTAGGCTTTTAGGGGTTTAGGGTGTTGAAGTGGTTAGTGGTTTTGGGGTTTAGGGGCTTAAATCGGTTAGGGGTATGGGTTAAGGGTTTAGAGGTTTATGGTTTAGGGGTTAAATAGGTTAGGGGTTTAGAGGTTTAGTGGGGGTAAATGGGTTAGGGGTTAAAGGATTAGAGGTTTAGGGTTTAGGGGGTTAAATGGGTTAGCCCGGTTAGGAATTAGGTTTTAAGGGGTCAAGGGTTAAGGGGTTAGAGGTTTAGGTGTTTAAGGGGTTGAATGGGTTATGGGTTGGGAATTAGGGTTTAAGGGGTTATAGGTTTTGGGTTTAGGGGTTTAAATGGGTTAGGGTTGGTTTAGAGGTTTAGGGGGTTAGGGGATTTAGTAGTTAAGGATTTTAGGGGTTAGAATTTAGTGGTTAATGGGGTTAAATGGGTTAGGTTTTTAGGGGTTTAGGGTGTCTAATTGGTTAGGCATTTGGAATTAGGGTTTTAGGGGTTAGGGGTTAAGGGTTTAGAGATTTAGGGTTTAGGGGGTTAAATGGGTTACAGGTTTAGAGGTTTAGGGGGTTAGGGGATTTAGCAGTGAAGGAATTTAAGGGTTAGGGGTTAGGGTTTTGGGGGTTAAATGGAATCCACACTTAAATGGGTTAGGTTTTTAGGGGTTTACGTCGTTGAATTGGTTAGGGGTTGGGAATTAGGGTTTAAGGGTTTAGGGGTTAGGAATTAGGGTTTAAGGGTTTAGGGGTTAGGAATTAGGGTTTAAGGGTTTAGGGGTTAGGAATTAGGGTTTAAGGGGTCAAGGGTTAGGGGTTGGGAATTAGGGTTTAAGGGGTTAGGGTTTTTGGGGTTTCAGGGCTTAAATGGGTTAGGGGTTAACGAGTTAGGGGTGGGGGTTAAGGGTTTAGAGGTTTAGCGTTTAGGGGTTAAATGGGTTAGGGGTTTAGAGGTTTAGCATTTAGGGGTTAAATGGGTTAGCGGTTTAGAGGTTTAGTGGGGGTAAATGGGTTAGGGGTTAAGGGTTTAGAGGTTTAGGGTTTAGGGGGTTAAATGGGTTAGGGGTTAGGAATTAGTGTTTAAGGGGTCAAGGGTTAATGGGTTAGAGGTTTAGGTGTTTAAGGGGTTGAATGCGTTATGGGTTGGGAATTAGGGTTTAAGGGGTTGCAGGTTTAGGGTTTAGGGGGTTAAATGGGTTATCGTTGGTTTAGAGGTTTAGGGGGTTAGGGGATTTAGCAGTTAAGAATTTTAGGGGTTAGAAGTTAGGGGTTAATGGGGTTAAATGGGTTAGGTTTTTAGGGGTTTAGGGTGTTGAATTGGTTAGGGGTTGGGAATTAGGGTTTAAGGGGTTAAGGGTTAACAGTTTAGAGGTTTAGGGTTTAGGGGGTTAAATGGGTTATAGGTTTAGAGGTTTACAGGTTTAGGGGATTTAGAAGTGAAGGATTTTAGGGGTTAGGGGTTAGGGTTTTGGGGGTTAAATGGAATAAACACTTAAATGGGTTAGGTTTTTAGGGGTTTAGGGTGTTGAATTGGTTAGGGGTTGGGAATTAGGGTTTAAGGGGTTAGGGGTTAAGGGTTTAGAGTTTAGGAAATAGGGTTTAAGGGGTCAAGGGTTATGGGTTGAGAATTAGGGTTTAAGGGGTTAGGGGTTTTGAGGTTTAGGGGGTTAAATGGGTTAGGATTGGTTTAGAGGTTTAGGGGGTTAGGAGATTTAGCAGTTAAGGATTTTAGGGGTTAGGAGTTAGGGGGTTTGGGGTTTAGGTGCTTAAATGGGTTAGGGGTTAACGTGTTAGGGGTAAGGGTTAAGGGTTTATGGGTTAAATGGGTTAGGGATTTATAGGTTTAGTGGGGGTAAATGGGTTATGGATTTAGAGGTTTAGTGGGGGTAAATGGGTTAGGGGTTAAGGTTTTAGAGGTTTAAGGTTTAGGGGGTTAAGGGTTTAGGGGTTAGGGGTTAGGAATTAGGGTTTAAGGGGTCAAGGGTTAAGGGGTCAAGGTTTAGTTTTCTGCAATAACATAATTCTTCAATACCATACACTTCTACTTGGAATGTCACACTTAACATTCATTTCCTTTTCGGATAATATTCTTTATCCCCTTACGTCCATACCTAGGAAAATAAACTTCATTTCAATTTAATCTTGTGAAACTAAAGTGGAATATAGGAGGACCCATTCCAAGAAGGGCATCTCACTCAATGTTCAAATAATATTGTTCATTCCCTTACATCCATACTTAGGAAAATAGACTTCCTTTCAAGTTAATCGTGTGAAACTGAAGTGGAAGATAAAGTGACCCATTGCAAGAAGCTCGTCTCACTTCAAAAATTTCTCGAGATTTCCAAGAATTTATAACAATATTAAGGTGCTATGCATTGTCTCCTTTATCACCTCATTGCATTTAGTCAATTGTTTTTTAAGTTTAAATTTATTCATTAATTTCAAAAAAAATATTATATAAATTATATGTAGCTATTTTTATTTTGATTTATGTTTTAGAATTTTATTTTATTTATATTAATATATCAATTAGTTTTATATAAAATATTTTTAGTTTTTTATATAACATTGATATTACAAAATATTGTAACAAATTTTATTTAATTAAATATTCATGTATTTTTTATCATTAATAATAATAAAATAATTTAAAATAAAATTATAATTTTATTATTTTTTATCATTTTTTAATTTTAATAAAGTACTATTTAAATTATATAAAGTACCAATTCTAAAAACTTAATGATTAATTGTTGTGTTTTATTATAGGAATAAAACTCTCGAATGAGAGTTGAAAAAACTCTCATACGAGAGTTTTTTAAACTCTCGTATGAAAGTCTTCCCGAGAGTTTCCGTCAATAAAACTCTCAGACGAGAAAATGCATAACTCTCGTTCGAGAGATTTTTAACTCCGGTTAAACCCAATAAAACTCTCGGACGAGAGTTTTTAAAAATCTCGGTCGAGAAATAGAGTTGACTATTTTCTCGGACGAGAAATTAAAAATTTCTCTCAAATTCTAGCCGTCCGCCAAAAAGTGTTTCCCAACTTCGCGATTTCACCCTTTAGTGATTGAATTTTCAGATGGAGCAAGTGCTCGGACGAAAACTTCGATCTAAGTGATTCTTGATTGCAGTGGGGGGCAAAGACAATATCTAGAGAGAAACCTTTCTCAGCCAGAGAATCATCATCAGAGAAGGGCATAGAGAGATCCAACAACTATTGCACAGAGCCAGAGAGCCTGACACAGAGCCACTTAGGGCTATGCAAAGGTTGTGCAGAGGGCCAGAGGAAATACAAGGGTTTGCTGAAAGGTCGATTTCAGAAGTTGGAAGTTGGGGTGTGAGACCGAGAGGCAAAAATAAAAAATTATGTGGAACAAATTGATTCATCAGCTGAGTGACACAATACTCAGGAGGGTTGACGTTGGGACTGCGTAGAGGCAGTACAGAGCTTGCTAGAGGCACATCATTCAATGGCCGGATCATTCGTGATTTCCAATGTTAGAGTGAGGTAAACTCACTGATATTTCTGTTAGTCATATTCTATGCAACAGATTTTTCCGATGATACAATCAGATATGTATTCAAATTAACTGTTGCTTAATAATAAAACCCTCATATATGTTGCACCAGTTTTCCCGCATCAGGTTTTTCCGGGAACGTTTGTACAAAAAAAACGGTGCCCTGTGTGTGTGTTATTTATCTTGCTCAGTTTAATGTTTTCACATGTAATTTAATTAAGTGAAGTTTTCTTCAGTAGCTGCCTCTATATTTTCAAAAGTAATCTACTAAATAACTTGTTTAAGTAATTTACAAGTAAGAGAAGTAGTTTAGTTTCTTGCAGTATGGATTCCAGATCAAGGACTTGGAAGTTTTACACGGTATTAGAGAATTGATTGTGAAACAGGAAAAGCAGATCTAGCACTAAGACGGAGGTCAAAAAGATGCTGAAAGCAACAATTCAATCCCGAGAGAGATAACGTAGTACAGGCCAGGAGGGCTGAAATTTCCAGGAAGGTCTCTCTCTGAGTGAGTCGACAGAGAGGTAAGACTTATAGATTTGAATTTTTTCGAGCGAGAGGGAGTAGCGCATAGCTGGTGGGACACAGTTTCTACAGGCATATCATGTTTTCTCGGGTAGAAAGTTTTTAGAAGAGGAAGAAGCAGCTGCGCAATGAGGGAATTTTTTCCTCTAGAAGTTCCTAGCTGAGGAATTTTAGTTTTTCCAATATTTGAGCAACAGATTGGGGTAGCAGATCTATGAACTCCACAAGGAGTGTGTAAACCTATCCAAATTTGCATAGAAGGGGAAGAAGAGGAGAAAATTCGACATTTTTTATGGCCATGGCAGCTCACGTGCTTAGAGATCAAGACCGGTTGGAGGGAGCCTCCAACTACTTGATCTGTAAGGAAAGAATCTCTTGTCTTCTGGATGAGTACGATCTCAAGATTTTTGTGGATAACATGGTAGATGTCCCTACAGATCTAGATCAGTTGAAGAAGTACAAGGATGATATGGCATAGGAAAAAAGGGTACTCCTTAATGGAGTCAAGGATCACATAGTGTCCCATATAACCGAAAAAGATACTGCTAGGTAGATGTGGGAAGCCTTGGCCATGCTATATCAAGGATCTTTCGAGCAGCAAAAGATGTACTTAGAGAAACAACTGAGGATGGCACAGATGCAGAAAGGGGAGCACATTATTCCATTCCTGACTAGACTTTAGGAAATCCATGACCAACTTGCAGTCGTGGGGTCTACCCCTTCTCCTACAGCAATGGTGAGACTAGAACTTAACGCAGTCAATGAGGATTGGAAAGTATCTTTCCAGAGTATTCTGGGTAGAGAAACCTTGCCAGGCTGGGAAGATATGTGGGTTTCTCTTCAACAAGAAGAGCTAAGGAGAGACTTGGTCAAGTGAAAACTTAATGGAAACAGTGGCATTGGATCGAAGGTGAAGCAGGAGGAGGAAGAAAATGCATCCCTTGTATCCAAAGAGCAGCAGGAACAACGAAGACATAAGAAATACGTCTCAAAGATCAAGTGCTTCAAGTGTGGTGAACTTGGTCACTATGCTTCCCAATGTCCTTTCAGGCAAAAGGACAAGGACGAGAAGCATGATCTGAAGGTTGCAACTGCGAATATTGATGAGGATGAGTACACAGTGAGTGCTCACACATCTCCAGGAGGGAGATGGGGTGACATTGAGCTATAAGTTCACAAGAAGTTCAGCTGGGAATATTCCTTGAGGAGTCCACCTCTTGGATCGTGACCTTGCTACGAGTGCCCATGATCAATAGTAGCAAGCTGGAGTAGTTTTTAGATGGCACAGAGGAGTGCAGAAACGACAAATGTAGTGTTTAGAAACGCTAACATTTGAGCAGTGCAGAGCAGAGTTGCAACAATGCAGAGGGGCGCAGTGCAAAGCAGCAGCAACACAATGCTTCAGAGGGATAGCGTGGGACTGGTAGCAATCAATGTTTTAGCATCGAGATGCATCCTGAACACTTGTTTAGATATTTTGGATTTTTTTAGTTGCTTCTCTCAGCAATTGAGTTGCAGTGTAGAGTTAGCAGTGGCAGTGCTAGCAATAGATGCAACATTTGAGAGGGAGTTGCAGTGAAAATGCAGTGTTTATCGTTATGGGTTCAGCAATAGTACAATGCAACGCAACGTAGTGGTTTATGGGCAACATGTCAGACATCATCAACACAGAGGGAGATGCTTCAGAGTCAAAGCAACATGCAACAAGACATATATGTTATAGCGCATTCCTCGCTAATAGGGAGAGTTGATTTTCAGGTAGCATCTAATGTGCTCTAAGTCTCAAACTTTAGGGTCATTTGTAAGATACACTGAAAGGATCTAGTGATCGAATTTTCAAACGGAGCAAATTCTCAGACGAAAAATTCGATTTAAGTGATTCTTGATTGCAGTGAGGGGCATAGACAGTATTCAGAGATAAATATTTCTCAGTCGGAGAATCATCAACATAGAAGGGCATAGAGAGATCCAATAACTACTGCACAAAGCCAGAGAGGTTGACGCACAACCATGCATAGCCACATAGGGTTACATAGAGGGCCAGAGGAAATCCAAGGGTTTGCTGAAAGGTGGATTTCAGAAGCTAGAAGTCGGGGTGTGAAACCGAGAGGCAGAGATCGAGATTTCTATGGAGCAGATCGATTCACCAGCTGAATGACGCAGTGCCTAGGATGGTTGATGCTGCGACTGTAAAGAGGCATCATAGAGCCTATCAGAGGCACATCATTCAATGGTCGGATCAGGTGGGATTTCTAGTGATAGAGTGAGGTAAAATCACTGATCTTTCTGTCATTCATATTCTACGTGACTGATTTTTCTAGTGATACAATCAGAGTTGTATTCTAGATTAACTGCTGCTTAATAATAAAACCCTTATATTTGCTGCACCAGTTTTTCCGCATTTGTTTTTCCGGAGACATTTTTCCAAAAACAAAGATGTCTTGTGTGTGTGTTATTTCTCTTGCTTAGTTTACTGTTTTCACATGTAATTTAATTAAGTGAAGGTTTCTTCAGTAATTGCTTTGATATTTTTAGAAGTAATCTTCTAAATAACTTGTTAAAGTAATTTACAAGTAGGAGAAGTAGTTCAGTTTGTTGTAGTAGGGATTTGAGATCGAGGACTTGGAATTTTCACAAAGAGGAATGAAATCATTGTTAGGTGGCAGCATGAAGAAGCCCTATTTTAGTTAATTGTGTGACAATTAAAGGACTGATAAGAAGGAAAATTTCTGAGCTCTAGGTTTGTCAAAGAATTGGTTGTGGTTGGGCAGATTTATGGAGTACAAAAAGAGCAGAATGTTGGAGGACTGCAGTGGCTTTCTTTAAGCCCTAAGTACAATCCCCGATGAAGGAAAACATGAATGTTAGAGGGAATATACCGTGAATCACTAGGGGTTGATAATTGAAGGAAGAAAGTGTAACCAAGTGGGCTAGATTCCAAGCCCTAGATCAATGAGTTACAGGAGGGAAACTTCAGTGGTAAGAGGGAAACCTCCTAGCCCCAAGTTTGAACATCAATGGAGAAATAAAGTGGTAGAAGTGGGTAGAGTGTTGAAGAACCTATGTGTTGGAATCTTTGATGGACTAAAGACCAACTAGAGGGTAAATTACATTGGGCCAAAGATTAGTGACCTAAAGGAACTAAATTCACTAATAGAGGCAAATTGAGGAGCTACAAATTGGGAGGCAAGAGGACCTGCCAAATGTGTTCGTGGTATGTGGACTGACAGGGATGAGCATCACCACCATCAGGAAGTAGGTCAATTTTTATATTGTTCAGGGTATATTGATAGTCAAAGTGACTACCACCAAGCCCTGGTTGTTTCATTGTATTAGGGATATATGTAAGGGACATGATCCCTTGTATAGGAACCGTAAGGCTATTGTATTCTAGATTGTAATATAATAGTAGTGGGTTGAAAAAGATAAAAATTTACATGTATACTAGTTGATTAACTGATGTGTGTTAATCTGCTATGAAAGTACAAGTGTTGTGGCATTTGAGTGTGTATGTGTCTGACATTTTAAGACCCAAACTGAATTCTTGAGTGTCGTGGAAAATCAACATGGTATCACAACATTAGTTTGAAGGGCCAGTGGATCAGAGTGTGCATAGTGAAAGCAGGTTGAGGCAGTGGAAATCATGTAGACACAAAGGGAATCTAGCTTTAGAGGGAGAAACCCCATGGAAGTTTGAGATCTTCAAGTTCATATGAGATGATACAAAGACACTGCCGAGATAACATGGTCCATTCTACAAGGTATGTTGCAGTGATGGATGCCAGATATATTAGTGTCGCTGGTGATGATGGTTACTTTTAAGCAATGGAAGTAGCTCCCTCACCAAGAGGGAGAGTTGAATTTTGTAGCTTGGGAGGTACTCCACAAGCCTAGACGTTGGGTTTGTGAGAAGTTTGGTCACAAAATACTTTGAGGGAAAGGAGCCCAAGTAGAGGGGTTTCAGACCCAAGAAGGGTTTTAAAATCGAAAAAGGAAATTAAAAGAAAATTGTTATTTCCTAAGTTCTAAGAGGATTGGAACCCTAAGGTATATAGGGTTCCTAATAGGCCTAAGGGAAACCCATTTAAATAGGCCTAAGGAAAGGCTAGAGAAATCAAGTGAGAGGGAACTCATTTGATCAAAGAGGTTGGTCGAGATGTAGCCAAGGAGAGGTCGAGATAGAAGGTCAAGGAGGGCTGCTAGGAAGGCCAAGTTCACCATCCAAGAAGCATAATATTAAGGGAAAATCAAGTCAATAAGGGATAATCTATCTTAGGAAGAAGGCTGAGCTTGAAGGAGTCGTTAAGCTCAACAAGGGAGGATGGGATATGAAGTAAATCCCTGTGGTTATTTATCTTGTTTCAGGTCATCGTTGCAGGGAAAAGGAGGGTCAAGAAGAAACCCTAGCTAAGGTTTTTTGTTCCGAATATTTTGGGAGAGGGACAAGCCTAAAAGGAGGCTAGTTCAGTACTCATATCTATTTCCAAGTAAGGCCGCATGGTCATGGGTCTGTGAAAGGGTTTTTAGGATAAGTCTGAAACCTAAACAGAGGTCAAATATAATCTCAATTTATGAACAAAATCCAATGGATCCCTTCTGATTTGTAAAGAGGTCTAAAATAGATTTGCAGGCTTGTTTACATGGAGAAAACTTGCTAGGAGACAGTCGATCTTAAGGGCTTAAGGAAAAAAATTGTTTGAGCCCTAGCCATGGTTTCCTCCTAAGAATACATTGTTCTAGGTTTAGTTTGTCCAAGAGGCTAAACAACTCGCTCAGATCTGCACATAAATAGAAGGGCCTAGATCTTAGTTATGGTGTTGACACATGCGTTTATCCTTTCAATGAGGGCCACAAACTTGAGTTAATTGTGTAGGGGTTTCTAGGTGTCAATATATCCCAAAGAGGGTCACGAGTACCATAACGATGCACAAAAGTAAGAGTGAGTTAGACAAAAGTATGGGCAATTGTTAGCATGGAGGAAGGAAGGCTAGAGGAGGAAAATTAATGGAGGATTTTGGAGATCTAGTCATAGGTTTGGACAACAGAGAAATTGGTGCTCAAGAAAAGTGATTTTGAGAGGACTCAAATCACTGTTAGGTGGCAACATGAAGAAGCCCTAGTTCAGTCAATTATGTGACAGTTAGAGGACTGATAAGAGGGAAAAATTTTGAGCTCTAGATTAGTCAAAGAATTGACTGTGGTTGGGAAGATTTATGGAGAAACCAAAGAGCAGAATGTTAGAGGATTGTAGTGGATTGCTTCAAGCCCTAAGTATAGTCCTTGATGAAGGACAACAAGATTGTTAGAGGGAAGATACCTTGAAGCCCTGAGGGTTTATACTTGAAGGAAGAAAGGGCTACCAAGTGGGCTAGAATCCAAGCCCTAGATCAATGAGTTGCAGGAGGGAAAATTTAGTGGTAATATGGAAGCCTCCTAGCCCTGATTCTAACCATATATGGAGTAGTAGGGTGGAAATAGTGGGCAGAGTGTTGAAGACCCTATTTGGTTGGATATTTGATGGACTAAATACTAAATAGAGGGTAGATCACATTGGGCCATTGATTACTAACCTAAAGGAACTGTGTTCATTGTGTTATCACTCAGGTTTTCCTAGAAGTTGTGTAAGAGGAAAGTATACCCGAGGTAACCACAAACCAACCTTTTAGATGCAGAATCTAGCCAATCTGCATCCAGAGAGGGCTCTCTCTTTATGATTTATCTTTGTTTTTGAATGATTTTAGGCTAGTTATAGATTCAAAGTTTGCTTTGGGAAAATGGTGGAATCCACAAACTAAGGGCAAGGTTGAGGGCTTTCAGTCCATTGGGCTATGGAGTCTAAGGATGGCTTTACTGGATTTCTTTTCTAAACACAAGATGGTATTACAGGGCAAGATAGCTAGACAGAGAACAATCCTTAAAATTTAAAGTGGATGGATGGTTTTGAAGGGATGAAAGGCAGCTAAGAATCTTTCACCATATTCAAGAGAAAGAAGAGAAATGACTACAAGCAAAGAGCAATGAAGGATTCTTTGTTACAGTAATCAACAATGTTTAAATCAGCAAAACATGAGCAATTAAGAATTCATGCTTATAACTAATCCAGAAGAAAACATCGAGAATAATCACATTTGAAAACAGAGTACAATTAAGCAAATTCCGTTTCAATCCTTTATGTAAACTATTCAGAAACGGATATGATGATAGCATAAACTAATATAAAATTTAAACACAAGGGTTGCAAAACTTATTGAACTGAAGTCCAACACATGAATCCTGCAACAAGTCCAGTGCTTCAAAACGTCATCCAGTAAGCCACAAGTAAATTTGTCCAAAAGCTTTTTATTCCGAAAACCTCAATGTTACAGCAGAGTAATAGAATCCACCCTCAACACTCTCTTTGAGGGTTTATTTATACACAAAATAATTCTAAAAATCTTACGCTATCCTAGCCAATAATCCAGGCTGACTTAAAGCATATTTACAAACAACAAGAGACACATGGCCTCGTAAATAGAATAATGGGTAACGGCTGATGTGCTGTTCCTTTCTTCATGGACGTGCTAAAGATAAGTGCTTAAAATAGGAATCTGTGCTGTCCTTTGCGTATTTCTTTGACTTATCGAATACTCTTTCTTCTCACGGATACTCTTTAACCTTTCATCTGATACTCTTTCATCTGCTTTTCTGTTTTTACCATTTACTTGATAGTAAAGATAAAATCTCATCCCGAAAACAACTTTTACAAAACTTCCAGCATTTCCTTCCACCACTGATCATCTGGTATCATTGTTCTTCTGAGTTTCCTTAAAGTTTCATCTGCTTCAGTAAGTTTATAAAAAGTGGGCTCGTTCGGGAATAGATACTTTATTTCATGCTCCAGATGAAATAGATTCCTTACTTTTTCATAAATACTTTTCCCAGTTGGTAATGCAGGTTCTGATGAGCTAGTAGAACCTATAGCTGTATTTTTAGCATGAGCTTTTATTCTTTTCTCATAGGTTTCCAAGTCTACTATTTTATCCTCTGTGAGCATGGGACTTGGCAATTCACTGTCCAACAAAGCTTGAAACTTCTCTCTGAAAACGTTGATATCAACCAAAATGTCAGTACACTTTCTTTCTAGATTTTGCATGAAAGTCCTCTTGGTGAAAACTCTCTTTGCTTCCAAAACTGCACCTGTTCTGTCATCAATTCCTAACAATGCAAGCTGTTGTTTTGTTCTGGAATTCAAAAATTGGATGAGCTGCTGGGCCTGCTCCGGCTTGCCTCTTAATTCATGTTTAGTTTTATTTATTTCTTCTTGTGCTATCTTGACTAACTCATTTTGCTCAAAAATAGCTTGAATGGAGGGCCAAATACCTCTTATTAATTCAATGATGTTGCACCAAAGAATATCATTTATTTCGTTCAGAGGCTTTTCCAGTGAAAGATCTTTTTTCAAAGCCTCAACCAATTTTTCCAATCTTTTTATTTCCCTGAGGTTGTCAGCAGCTGTCTTTTTGAATGTGTCATATTTTCCCTCCAATTTTGTTAATTGTAATTTTGTTTCTTGGAGTTCTGTGACCTTTAGCTGCAAACTCTCCATCTGCTTAATTAAATCCTCAGAATGCAAATTAGAAATGTTTACCTGAGATGGTTGTTCCTGCTGTCCTGTAGTTGTAGTACCTGTTGTTGAAGTCTGCTTGATATTTTCCTGTTCCTGCAATGCTTTTTCCAACTCCTTTTCTGTTTCATTTAGTCGCTCTGTCAAATTCAAGAGAAACTCCATCATTTCTTCCTGTGAATTTCCTTTTATAACTTCCTGTGTCTGAGGGTGCCTCGAGGCTGGTAGTTTCAGCTGTTTTCTGAGTGCAGCTATATCATCCTCTTTCTTTTTTACCAATGCCTCAATACCTTTAATGTCTTTTGGATTGTGACCCAAACCAATGATGATCTCTTCTAGAGACTTTATCCTATTGTCCTTGGCCTGTGAAGAGGCTCTCTCAATCTTCAATTGTGCAGTAGTATTATTCAAGGAATCTTGCAATGTTAAAGCTGCCATGGCTTTGTTGGTGAGAGTAGAATAAACCATTTCCCCTGTTTGCCTATGAAGCTCTATCTGATCCAGGGGATGGATATCTTTTGCTAAAACTTCAAAATTTGTTCTGATGTAATCTGTTGCTGAAGTTGGCTTTGGCACCTTTGCTTTAAAGTGGCTCATTAGCATTTTACCTTGTGAAAGATCAAATGCAGACATCAGCCTTTGCTGATTATGAGGAGCCATCTTCATATACTGATCGTATACCTTCATTTTCAATGGATCATTCTTTGTTTTGATATTAATGAAGGTTCTTTTAATGTCTCCAGTATCTGTCTTTGGCGGTCTGAAGGAAGATACTTCAGTGCTTAGTTGTTGTTGCAAGACTTTCCCTTTCTGGCTCATGGTTGTTTCACTTGCTGTGCCTATTTGCTGACTATCTTCTCTACCATCATCGAATATTTCATCTATAATTTCTACCTCTGGAGGTGGATCTGATTTGTGTTTTTTAGCTTGATAAACCTGTGGGGCTCCTTTTGAAGGTGTGGTATCTGGAGCTAGTCTCTTTTTCCCTATTTCCACATTCAGTGGAGTTTGCATCTCTGGAACTTGGATTTGATTTGTTGGTGTGGGAGAAGCCTGAGATGGTTCTGGTGCTTTGGAACTCTGTGGTTTTTCTGCCATGACCAAGGTTTCAATGACCTGAACTACAGGTTCTTTTCCTTTACCCTTGGGTTCTGCTGCTACTGATTGACTGTCTTCCTGTAATGCTTGCTGTAGAGTGGCTGCTGAAGATGTGCCAATGTAGGGTACCTGCATTTGATCATATGTTTCTAGGTCAAAATTCTTCTCAACATCTTTCATAAGTTTATTCAATTTGTCAGCTCCACTTTCCTCTTCAGCAAGTGTTCCTTTAACCCATTCATCTTGATTTGCATACTGTTCTATGTCAGGAATTCTGTGATGTACATAAGGAGATGACTTATTTTTGAACCTCTTTTCACAAATGAAACCAAAGGGGTCATAAGGGACCCAACGGAAAGATGTCTGGAATTTTTTCTCTAATAAAAGTTCTGCTTCTCTCTCAGCTTCCCTAGAATTGCAAATGAAAGGACCTAACTGGCTTTTGATCCTTAACTGTGCTTTCTTCTTTACATTGCAGAAATGGATCACATCTGAATTATTCATCTGTCTAAAGTAATCCAAAGCAAAAATTCTCATTGGTACATATCTGGGTAACTTGAATGGACGTAATTCACATCCATAAATCCTGATGACTGTATGGTTTTGGTACAAGTACCAATCCTCAACTTTATAACTCTTTGATAATTGCAAGGTCTTTCTAATTTCAGTACTGAGTCTGGGGGGAGAAATTCCTGTTAACATAGTTGTGGCAGGTTGTACAAACTGATCAATGAATTCTGAATAGGAGTAGGGAGAATCAGAGGAAAAATGAATGATGGGGGACCAAAAAATGACAGACCTGGGATTACCCTTAGCAACAAGTTTCTGAACAGGGAAGGGGAACCTGTCTGATTGATAATAGATCATGAGATGATAGATAACTGAGGAGTACTTGAAAACTTTTTCAGTATCTAGCTTTAAGAATTGATCATGGATTTTGTTGGCAATGAAGGAAGCATAATCATACTTAATTTCAGGAGGTTGCTCTGGGGTAAAAATAGAAAGTAAAGCCAGAGTTATCTCATCTACATATTCGCTGGTATTAAACCCCAAGACAAAAGATATTACATTTATAATAAGCTTTCCCAATGTATTGAAAAAGTAGAAACCATAGGGGGGAGACCCTTTTGGCTGATGATCAGGTAACATAAAATACTGGCACATGGATTTTAACCTTTCAGAGGTTAACTGTCTGGTTTTCTCAATCAATCCCTCCATGGATAATGGTGCTAATTCTTCATTTGGATCAAAACATAACATGGTATTGATAGCCTGAGGTGTGATGGGGAACAAAATACCTTGATCAGGAGCTAAGACAGCTCTTTGTGCAGGATCATAGTTTGCATGACAGTAATGAATGATTTCAGGGAAAATGTGGACTGAAGGAATAAGATACCTTGGGAGATTGGATTCCCATAACCCTATAAGGTCTTGCCCTTTTGAGAATTCGTCTCTGCAGCGACAGAAGCTCAATCGGGGACTTTCATCGAAACCCAGGTCTTTTATTTGGAAATCTTCATCTATCAGAGGTAGATAGTCCAATTCCCGATGAGGAGCATTCAATGGAGTGATATTTAGAGCTGTCGGGGCCTCCATTTTGGTTCTTGTGGATTCAAAATGGAGGTTTTCGTTTTTCTTACAGACCTGACGGGATATCTGACAAAGGAGGAAATTGGAATAATTTGCAGGTTTTGGGGGCAATTTCACAGGTTTAAAATCTTCAGGGAGAACTTCAGCAATGATTTTTAACCACTTTCTAAGCGAAAAAACAAAGGAAACTGAGTTTTTCGTGCAGTCGGGGCGTAAAAAGATAAATACCTGCTTTTAGACGGAAACTGGTTCTCTGACAGGTAATGAGCAATGGCAGGGACGTCTTCAACACAGGCGTAGCAGAATTTTGGGGCGAAATGGTTAATTACAGCAGAATTTCGAAAATCGCAGCGGGAGCAATGTTCTTCTCTGAATAATGAAAATAACTAAAAAACACGAAAAAATGGCTTTTTTACAATTTAAAAGGTTTTTTGTTTTTTCCGAGGTGTGACGTCAGGGTAGTACGGGATGACGTGTGCATCGTCAAGCGGTAAGTGGTAAGCGGGAAGTGCCCGCACCGCTTTTGGTCGAGGGTGGTTTTTATCGGAGGGGCAGCGATTCCATAGGATAATCGCCACGTGGATGGTTGACTATTCAGAAACCACCCATCCCCCGCTGGTTAAGTTGCTGACAAGGGATGGGCAGCGGGATCAATGCTGGCCGTTGATCTGCGGGAGGCTGATCCAACGGCTAGCGCGATGGGAAGATGAGCGGAGGTTTCGTGTGGGTCCCGTCGTTCATTTAAACACTTTTACATGTTTTTTAATTGCTCCGGGGGCTTTTTAATAGGCGGAGACAGTTATTAATTAGTCCAAGCGACTTAATTAATCCTGTATGCAAAAGAAAGGGGTTGTGGCGGGGGTTTGCTTAGGTGGAATGCCACGTGGACAGACCACGGTGGCACAAATCTTTCGCGAAGTTTTATTGGTGTTTTTTAGTGTTAAACACACATATTGTATGTCTAACGCTTTTTATATATATTTTTTATTATATGATGAATTAATTAATACAATTATTTCATCATAAGGGCGGGGATTAATGTTATAAAGATATATTTCACCAAAGGGTTTGTAAGACGGGGTTTTATTTTTAATGTGCGGGAATATATACTTTGGTAAAACATTATAATAAAGGGTTTTAGGGATATTTATAGAAAAGGGAGTTATATACTTAGGAAAAGGGATTTCACTAGGGATTTAATATAGTAAAATTAAATGTTAATATGATAAAGGACAAGGAAAATCAAAACATCTTTGTACATCTAAGAAAGTGGTAACTTATGAAGTAAATTGCAACATTTTATCTTCAACACTTAATCTTAGAATAACAAATTATTTTGAGGAATTTTATGGAATTTTGCATCAGTTTCCTAAGTAAAATAGGATTTTACTTAGGAAAAAGTTAAAGATAGAAGATAACAATGATGAATTATTTCAAGTGTTTAGGTCTTTTTTGATCATTAGGCCGAGGGTCCGGTCCCTCCAGAAGTCAAGGAAATGCCTTGAGCCCTTTTGATCTCCAAATACCTTAGTACTTTTTGGGGGAAATTAGTAAAACTCTTGAGGGGAAAAATGATGAGGGAGGTTAATGAATTTGACTTTGCTTGCTGTGATTTTCCAGTGTATTTCCTGCTTTAGTACTTGTGATGAAAGTAAATGATTAACCAACATGTAGCAGCACCATTCATCAGATAACATTTTGCAGCACCATCTACCTACCCTATCTACTTAACACTACCATTTTCTCTTCTTTATTAGGGTGCATTTAGACTTGCAAACCCTTTTCAATCTTTTCCTTTTTACATGATAGATCTATCTATTTCTATCCTTATTACATCCAAGGGCTCAGATTAAACTGTTGAGCACCTTTTATTCACTCTACCTAGCTACTTATCTGCCAAGATTAAACTGTTTGGCTAGATATTTATTCTCTAACCTACAACATGAAATTGAAATATGAGTAAGTCAAGTTTAAACAGTTTGACTTATTCATGAATTGTGGCAAAGGTTGGACAAGCTGCACACAATTGTTTTATTACAAAAATGAAATAGTAGTGGCATTTGGATTTGCACACTTTCTTTGGTCTATTTTTTGTTTGGGGTTCATTTCTTTCACTTTTTTGACCACCTTTATTCTTTTTACCCTTTGATCTTTCTTTTAGGGTATACCCTCTTTACATTTTTTAAATTTTTTGATTTTTTTGGTTTTCCAGGAATATGGAACACCTTTGCTCAAGAAGGAAAGTTTGAACATATTCCATAGTTCAATCAAGACAATCATGAAAGATGAAACCTATTGGTATAGGAGGCTAACACTGGCTCCACTTGGGGATGACTTTTCTTTGTGGAAAGTCAAGAACAGCAGGTCAGTTGCCTTAAAATGTCTTCAAACTGAAAGTATGAAATCTTCCTCTTTCTGGTGGCTTTATTTTACATATGATAGTGAAACTTTTGGAACTTAGGGCCTTCACTTCGGGCTTCAATTCCAAGAAGTCACCATCCAATCCAAACTGCATTAACAAAAATAAAACAAGAAAACAATATATTATGTACAAGTTAGAAACATTAAAACATTCTAGTAAATTGGATCAAAATAATGCTTAAGCATTCGACCATTGACTGGTCCTTCTTCAACTTCTGAATTGTCCAAGTCCTTCAGAAAGTAAGTGTTATTTCCCTGCAAGGCATGAATGATATAAGGCCCTTTCCACAAGAAATCAAACTTTCCATGTTTCCCTTTCTCTTCTCTTCTAGAATCCCATCTTAGGACCTTGTCACCTAACTGAAAATCCTCTGCTTTAGTCCTTTTATCAAACATTTTCTTTAGCTTTTCCTGCAGAATTTGTGATCTTTGGTACACCTCTTCCCTGGTTTGTTGCAGGTGGATTGTTTGATTAATTCTTCTTTGAATGTCATTTGACTCCACTTGAGCCTCCTGAAGTAATTTCATGACAGGAATACCTAAAGATGATGGGAATCTTGCTTCAAGACCATAAACTAACTCATATGGACTAGTCCCAATGGATTTCTTGGTTGTAAGTCTGTCTGCCCATAATGCATTGGTTAGCTTCTTATGCCAGTTCTTTTTATTTTCCTCCAACAATTTCTTAATGATATTGATCAAACTCTTATTGGAGGATTCTGCTAGTCCATTACCTTGGGGGTAATAGGCTGTTGAATGGCCCAAAGTAATATGATATTTATGGCAGAAACTAATCATTTTCTTTGATTTAAATGCAGCAGCATTGTCTGTTATAATCTTTTCTGGACAGCCAAATCTTGAAAGTATGTTGGTTTCTAGAAACCCTATGATTACAGAATCATTGGACTGTCTACATGGAATGGCTTCAATCCATTTGGTGAAATAGTCTGTAGCAGTTAAAATCCATCTATGTTGCCCTGAAGAAGGGGGGTGAATTTCTCCAATAAAATCTAATCCCCATTGTTGAAAGGGTCTTTCTGTGGAAACTGGTTTTAAAGGCAGAGGTAACAACTTTCTTTTACCCTCAAATATCTGACATTTGTGGCAACTTGTTACAAATTTCTTTACATCAGAAAATAATGTAGGCCAGTAAAAACCAGCCCTTAAGATCTTGTCTGCAGTAGATTTCTAGTAGAGATGACCTCCACAATCTCCTGCATGAAATTCATTAAGCACTTTATCAGCTTCATCTTTTAAGAGACAATTCAACAAAATTCCTTCATGATTTTTCCAAAATAAAGTGCTGTCTAAAATACAATATTTCAAAGATGTCATTTTTAAAAATCTTCTTTTTGTTCTGGACAACCCTGGAGGAGCTTGCAGGTTTAATAAAACATGAATTATATCAAAGTACCAGGGTGAATCTAAGAAAGCTTGACTGATCTGAGGAGTCGCCATCTCCTGTTCGTTATCCAGTTCATTAATGTCTAAGGCTTGGCAATTGGTTTCTGTCATGAGTTGTGCTAAGCCTTGGCCTTTTATAAGTTTTGTTGGTTTAATCTCAATATCATATTCCAAAATGGTAGCTATCCACTTACCTCGTTTACCTTCAATGCCATCTTGAGTCAAAATATCTTTAACCACTGCATTAGGCACATATGCTATCACATGAGAATATAAAATGTAGACTCTGAAATCTTTGATTGCTTTTACCAATGCAAAAGCCTGTTTTTCCATAATATTGTATTTAAGAGATGCATCCCTCAGTGCTTTACTAAAAAATGCTATTGGCTTTTCACACCCTTGGTCATCTTTTTGAAGTAAAACAGCTGCAACAGTATGTTCAGAAGCAAATGAAAAAATGATAAAGTCTCTATCAAATTTAGGACTGGTCAGAACTGGTGTCTTTGTCAAAGCCATTTTAATTTCCTCAAATGATTGTTTGGCTTCTACGGTCCAGTCAATGCTTGAATCTTTTCTCAACATGTTGGTCAGTAATCTAAGTAACTCTGCTAGACTAGAAATAAATCTTCTCAAGAAGTTGATTTTTCCTATAAATGCTTGCAATTCTTTTATGTTTCTGGGGTGGGGTATTTGCAAAATTGCTTGAATTCTTTCTGGATCAATCCTAATGCCATCTTTAGAAATAATGTGTCCTAAGAGCTTTCCTTCTTCCAAACCAAACAATGACTTTTTAGGGTTTAAAGAAATCCCATATCTTCTGCATTTTATAAATACTTGTCTCAAATGATTTAAATGATCTAGATCTGTTTTAGAAAATACAGTTAAATCATCTAAATAAATAACCAGAAAATCATGTATCTCTTTAGCAAAAGCAATATCCATTGCTCTTTGAAATGTAGCTCCTGCATTCTTGAGTCCAAATGGCATTTTGACATATTTAAACGTACCCCATGGTGTTGTAAATGCCGTTTTATCCTGATCATCGGGATGAACCAGTATCTGGTTATATCCTGAAAATCCATCCAGTAGTGATATTCTCGAAGATCCTACCACCCTTTGCAGAATATGGTCCATTTTCGGCAGAGGATAGTTGTCTTTTAAAGAAACTTTATTCAAATTTCTTAAGTCAACACACAATCTGATTTCTCCTGTCTTTTTCCTTGTTGGTACTAGGTTAGAAACCCATTCTGAAAATCGGATAGGAGCTATAATCCCTGCTTCATACATTCTTTTGATTTCCTTTTCAATTGAGGGTAATAAAACAGGATTTATTCTCCTAAGCTTTTGTCTAAAAGGTTTCTGATCGGGTTTCAAAGGTATAGTGTGTTGAATAATGGATGTATCATAAGATTTAAGGTCTTCATAACTCCAGGCAAAAACGTCCTGGAATTCTTTTAACAGTTCAACATATTTAACCTTTTGATCTTTTGGAAGAGATTTGGACAACTTGACAATTTTGGGATTTTCTGGGGTTCCTAAATTGCAGTCTTCCATATCAGCCTTTACAGGTTCCATTTTAGGTTTAAATGGAATATCATTAGAATCAAACAGATCTTCCAAAGGGGTTAATCCTTTGGGCAAATGGTTATCTTTTAAATTGATGATTTCTATCTCATCTTCTATGATTTCATCAGATTCCATTTGTTTCAAATTTCGCATGTCTTCTTCAGTGAATGTGGTTGGATGCAACATATGAATTGCATTTTGTGTTAAAATTTCAATTTTTTGTTATTTTTCTTGATCAGATTGATCCATAGTTATATCCTCATCTATATTACAGTTAGAAAACTCATTTTGAAGTGTCAAAAAGTTATTGATTTGATTGTTATTTACAAATACTTGCCAATTCAAAAGATTATCTGGTATTGCAGGCCTATGCCTAATCTCAGCTGAAAACTGATGATTGGGATCAAATGGTAACTTACATGTACTGGAAAACATTGCTAGACTGTGAGCATGCAAGTTTTGTTTCCTGGGAATCTTAGCAAGTTGGGCTTGTAGAAATGTGTTAAGGATTTCCACAACTGTCTCTCTGTATTGTTTCAGTCTCAGATCTTTTGTTGAACATTCTCCTTTAATCTGCTGAATGATTAGTTCAGAGTCTCCTACAATTGATATCCTAATAGCCCCTAATTTCTTGACCTGTTTAAGCCCTAATAAAAGAGCTTCATACTCTGCCATGTTATTAGTGCATTTGAAATTCAACCTGTAAGCATGACCTTCTGCATAATTATTCTCAACATTATGTAACCAAATACCAGCTCCTGCCCCTAGTCTGTTTACTGAGCCATCAAACTCTAACTTCCATAGAATTTCATGTTCATAATCTTCATCAATTGTTCTAAAGTGCTTCTTGACAGAAGCTAGTTGTTTCTTTTCTTCAGGTATTTCTTGATCATCTAGTGTTTCTTTGTTTTCAGAGATTTCTTCAATTTTAACAGTGGTTTTGTTTATGATTTCCCTTTCTGGAGCTTCTATTTCGGTTGGGAGATCTAATTCAGCATTGTATAAAATAAAAGAATCCATATCAGAATGTACAGAGTAAACAGGGAAGTTTTCAGGCTTTTCCTGGCTGCTAACCAAGTACTTCATCAAAGTTTCTCTATATAACCTTTTAGGCTGACCAAATACTGAAATAGTTGCGTATGACATGTCTAGTTGAATAGACCCTCCAAGTTTAGCACCCCAAGATCTAGACAATAGCATACCATATTTAGGTGGAATATCAGCAACTACTATGTCCATTAAAACAGACTTAGCAGGGTATTGTACCAAAGTAACACATAAATCTTTGATCAGACCTAAACATTTTACCTGACTAGAATCAAAAGAAAACAAATCTTTGTATGGTCTGGTAATATCTAGATTTAATCTTTCCATTACTGCTTTTGGCATCAAATTATGAGATGCTCCAGAATCCAGCATTGCATTATGGAGTATCTTGTCATGAACATTCAGGCTTACATAAAATGGAGGAGTTCCTCCATTTTCTGGTTTGCCATTCACATCAGGTCCAAAAAGAAGTTTGGGTTGATCATCAAGAATATTCACTGAATCATCCAATCCAGAAATATTAATGTTTAGGGACTTGGTTATCTGACTTCTATAGACATCATGTTTAGCCAGTTCCAATAAAGGAACAGCTATCTTGAGTTTGCCTATTTCAACCTCTAGATTGAAAGGTTTTTCTGTTTGAGTTTTAGTGTTTTGTACAGTTGGGTTTTCTCCGATTTTTGGGTCTTCAATTTTCTCTTTATCATGAATGAAGTTTTGTTTTGAAGATATTTCTGGATTAACTTCTACTGTCTCCTCTACATTTCCCACAGGAGGAAAGGTAGTAGATTGTTGTTTACTGATTGGTTGGTTATCAGAGACATCTTCAATTATTGGATTTGGAGGGTTGGGAGTCATCCTAGACAAAATTTGTACAGGGGGAAAGTTTTGTACAGGAGGGATATTTTGCTTACCTTTGACATTTTGTTTTGCATTTTTCTGTTTGGTATTCTCTGGTACATTAATCTGTCGAGTTCTCAAGTTGTATTGTTTATGAACCTCATAGATTGCTGTGTCATAACCTTCTTTAAAATCAAAAGTCTCACCTGAATGAGTCTGGAATGTTTCAAGGATATGATTCTCTTGATCATCCTGGGATAGGAAGACTTCTGGTTCATCTTTGTCCTCATTGACATTGTTTATTTCTACATCTTCTGTAGGTTCTTCTGAGGTTGAACCTTCAACAAAGTTTTCTTGGAAAGGTGGTCTAATGTTTTGATCAGGGACATTTTTTCCAATATTTTGATTCAGATTTCTCCTAAAATTGGGGTTTCTTGCAACATTCTGATTGTCAGTAGAAGATTTTCTCTCAATGGTTTCTACTCTGTCCCCTAATCTTTCCATACCTTTAATGATTACATCCAGCTTCTTTTCAAAAGCTGAAGGTTCTTCATTCATAGGCATTCTTCTCTCTGCTCTAGCTCTAGCTCTCTTTTCAATCAGATTTGCTTCTACACTCACCACTATACTTTGCATTTCCTCTAATGTTTGAGGAGCTCTTTCCCTGAGGGAGTAAGCTATATCAGAGTCAAAACCATCTGGAAATTTAACCAACACATTGTTAGGTGGAGGTCTTAGGTTTAGAGGAACTGCATTGTATGATTCATTGAATCTTATGATGTAATCTTGAACAGTTTCATTTGGTCTTCTTCTTAATTTTTCAAATTCAGAAAGGATCTGAAGAGGATCCTTCTTTTTCTCCCATCGGTTTAGAAATACTCTATATAAAGCTTCTAAATCAGCAATGCTGTTCGGATTAAGAGCCCTAAACCAAGTTCTAACTTCTCCGGTAAGGCTTTGAACGAAAATTCTCATTCGGATATTATCAGTATCAATTTCATAAAACTCAAAGTAGTCTGTCATTCTTTTGGTGTGTTGATGAGCTGTGTAAGTGCCTGATCCATCAAAAGGTGTAATCTTACTTTGGTAGTCTTGAGGTAAAGCTGGGGGATTGGCTGGTAACTGTAAAGGGGCATATCGATTGGCCATCGGAAGATAAAGTGGAGTGACAGGAGTTGATGGTATGGGAGGAGGAGATGAAGGTCTAACAGGTGTTTGGAAAGTTTGAGAAAAAGTGACTGAGCTTGGAGAGGTTTCAGTAATCACAGAAATGTTTGAATCTTCTTCAAAGGTTTGCTCAGACTGAATGGAGTTATGTAATTCTTTGTCAAGATGATGTGAAACAAACCTGTATTGCAAATCCTCAAAGAACAATGGATCTGGAACTAATCTAGATAATTCAGTCTCAGAAAAATTCACAAACAAAGATGTTTCGAATCGTGCATCAAAAGGAATGTCATCAATAAAAATAATTTTCACAGGACAAGATGCAGATCTAGAAAGTGGTCTGGGACTTCCTGTACTTTCCTGACTTCCTCTCTCAGAACTTTCTTGGCTTCCTTGTCTTCTAAGAATTCTAGGAATCAGATTTGGATTTTCAAATATTGGTGGTGGATTAGGGTCAGGGTTTTCCCTAGTATGTCGAATTCTTTCTGAAGCCAGTTTTCTTAGATTTTATGTTTTTTGAATTTTTTATTTTAATTGAAAAATAAATACAACTTCTACAAATTCTTTAAGAAATAATGATATGTGATTAAGATTTCTTCAAAGATTTGTTTAAACTAGAGGATCTGATTAAAAAATTTGAAACTAAGATTCAATATATAAGATAAATCAGAGATAGACTGAAGCAGCTTTTATTTACTTTTGCAATTGCAGAGCAAAAGCAATTTCAAAGGCTACCTGGCTGCTTTTCAGACTCTGTCCATAGCTTATAAATCAAACAATAGTATCAATAAAATGATTCAGATCCCCAGTATGGTCGCCACTATGTTATCACTCAGGTTTTCCTAGAAGTTGTGTAAGAGGAAAGTATACTCGAGGTAACCACAAACCAATCTTTTAGATGCAGAATCTAGCCAATCTGCATCCAGAGAGGGCTCTCTCTTTATGATTTATCTTTGTTTTTGAATGATTTTAGGATAGTTATAGATGCAAAGTTTGTTTTGGGAAAATGGTGGAATCCACAAACTAAGGGCAAGGTTGAGGGCTTTCAGTCCATTGGGCTATGGAGTCTAAGGATGGCTTTACCGGATTTCTTTTCTAAACACAAGATGGTATTACAGGGCAAGATAGCTAGACAGAGAACAATCCTTAAAATTTAAAGTGGATGGATGGTCTTGAAGGGATGAAAGGCAGCTAAGGATCTTTCACCATATTCAAGAGAAAGAAGAGAAATGACTACAAGCAAAGAGCAATGAAGGATTCTTTGTTACAGTAATCAACAATGTTTAAATCAGCAAAACATGAGCAATTAAGAATTCATGCTTATAACTAATCCAGAAGAAAACATTAAGAATAATCACATTTGAAAACAGAGTACATTTAAGCAAATTCTGTTTCAATCCTTTATGTAAACTATTCAGAAACGGATATGATGATAGCATAAACTAATATAAAATTTAAACACAAGGGTTGGAAAACTTATTGAACCGAAGTCCAACACATGAATCCTGCAACAAGTCCAGTGCTTCAAAACGTCATCCAGTAAGCCACAAGTAAATTTGTCCAAAAGCTTTTTATTCCGAAAACCTCAATGTTACAGCAGAGTAATAGAATCCACCCTCAACACTCTTTTTGAGGGTTTATTTATACACAAAATAATCCTAACAATCTTACGCTATCCTAGCCAATATTCCAGGCTGACTTAAAGCATATTTACAAACAACAAGAGACACATGGTCTCGTAAATAGAATAATGGGTAACGGCTGATGTGCTGTTCCTTTCTTCATGGACGTGCTAAAGATAAGTGCTTAAAATAGGAATCTGTGCTGTCCTTTGCGTATTTCTTTGACTTATCGAATACTCTTTCTTCGTACGGATACTCTTTAACCTTTCATCTGATACTCTTTCATCTGCTTTTCTGTTTTTACCATTTACTTGATAGTAAAGATAAAATCTCATCTTGAAAACAACTTTTACAAAACCTCCAGCATTTCCTTCCACCACTGATCATCTGGTATCATTGTCCTTCTGAGTTTCCTTAAAGTTTCATCTGCTTCAGTAAGTTTATAAAAAGTGGGCTCGTTCGGAAATAGATACTTTATTTCATGCTCCAGATGAAATAGATTTCTCACTTTTTCATAAATACTTTTCCCAGTTGGTAATGCAGGTTCTGATGAGCTAGTAGAACCTATAGCTGTATTTTTAGCATGAGCTTTTATTCTTTTCTCATAGGTTTCCAAGTCTACTATTTGATCCTCTGTGAGCATGGGACTTGGCAATTCACTGTCCAGCAAAGCTTGAAACTTCTCTCTGAAAATGTTGATATCAACCAAAATGTCAGTACACTTTCTTTCTAGATTTTGCATGAAAGTCCTCTTGGTGAAAACTCTCTTTGCTTCCAAAACTGCACCTGTTCTGTCATCAATTCCTAACAATGCAAGCTGTTGTTTTGTTCTGGAATTCAAAAATTGGATGAGCTGCTGGGCCTGCTCCGGCTTGCCTCTTAATTCATGTTTAGTTTTATTTATTTCTTCTTGTGCTATCTTGACTAACTCATTTTGCTCAAAAATAGCTTGAATGGAGGGCCAAATACCTCTTATTAATTCAATGATGTTGCACCAAAGAATATCATTTATTTCGTTCAGAGGCTTTTCCAGTGAAAGATCTTTTTGCAAAGCCTCAACCAATTTTTCCAATCTTTTTATTTCCCTGAGGTTGTCAGCAGCTGTCTTTTTGGATGTGTCATATTTTTCCTCCAATTTTGTTAATTGCAATTTGGTTTCTTGGAGTTCTGTGACCTTTAGCTGCAAACTCTCCATCTGTTTAATTAAATCCTCAGAATTCAAATTAGAAATGTTTACCTGAGATGGTTGTTCCTGTTGTCCTGTAGTTGTAGTACCTGTTGTTGAAGTTTGCTTGATGATTTCCTGTTCCCGCAATGCTTTTTCCAACTCCTTTTCTGTTTCATTTAGTCGCTCTGTCAAATTCAAGAGCAACTCCATCATTTCTTCTTGTGAATTTCCTTTTATAATTTCCTGTGTCTGGGGGTGCCTCGAGGCTGGTATTTTCAACTGTTTTCTGAGTGCAGCTATATCATCTTCTTTCTTTTTTATCAGTGCCTCAATACCTTTAGTGTCTTTTGGATTGTGACCCAAACCAATGATGATCTCTTCTAGAGACTTTATTCTATTGTCCTTGGCCTGTGAGGAGGCCCTTTCAATCTTCAATGTTGCAGTGGTATTATTCAAGGAATCTTGCAGCGTTAAAGCTGCCATGGCTTTGTTGGTGAGAGTAGAATAAACCATTTCCCCTGTTTGTCTATGAAGCTCTATCTGATCCAGGGGATGGATATCCTTTGCTAAAACTTCAAAATTTGATCTGATGTAATCTGTTGCTGAAGTTGGCTTTGGCACCTTTGCTTTGAAGTGGCTCATCAGCATTTTACCTTGTGAAAGATCAAATGCTGACATCAGCCTTTGCTGATTATGAGGAGCCATCTTCATATACTGATCGTATACCTTCATTTTCAATGGTTCATTCTTGTTTTTGATATTGATGAAGGTTTTCTTTATGTCTCCAGTATCTGTCTTTGGCGGTCTGAAAGAAGATACTTCAGTGTTTAATTGTTTCTGCAAGGCTTTCCCTTTCTGGCTTATGGTTGTTTCATTTGCCGCGGCCATCACTTACCTTCTCTACCATGAGCAACATTACCCATGACTTTCCTTTTGAGGTGGATCTAATTTGTGTTTCTTTGCTTGATAATTTCCGTGCAGCTCCTTTTGAAGGTGTGGCATGTGGAGTCGGTCTCTTCTTCCCTATCTCCACATTCAATGGAGTTTGCATTTCGTCCTCGATGCATTGCGGTAGGAGAGGTCTAGGTTTACTCGTGCTTTGGAATCTGTGGCTTTTTCAGATTTTCTGCCATGACCAGTTTTCATTCAATGACCTGAATCATGTCTTTTCTCTCTTTACCTTTTGGGTTCGTTGTTACCGATGGATCGTTTTTCCTCAGACACATGGATGTAGAGTGGTTGCTGAAGATGTGCCAATGTAGGGTACCTGCATTTGATCATATGTTTCTAGGTCAAAATTCTTCTCAGCATCTTTCATAAGTTTATTCAATTTGTCAGCTCCACTTTCCTCTTCAACAAGAGTTCCTTCAACCCATTCATCTTGATTTGCATATTGTTCTAAACCAAGAATTTTGTGGTGTATATAGGGAGATGACTTATTCTTTAATCTTTTTTCACAAATGAAACCAAAGGGGTCATAAGGGACCCAATGGAAAGATGTTTGGAACTTTCTCTCTAATAAAAGTTCTGCTTCTCTCTCAGCTTCCCTAGAATTGCAAATGAAAGGACCTAACTGGCTTTTGATCCTTAACTGTGCTTTCTTCTTTACATTGCAGAAATGGATTACATCTGAGTTATTCATCTGTCTAAAGTATTCCAAAGCAAAAATTCTCATTGGTACATATCCGGGTAACTTGAATGGATGTAATTCACATCCATAAATCCTGATGACTGTATGGTTTTGGTACAAGTACCAATCCCCAACTTTATAACTCTTTGACAATTGCAAGGTCTTTCTAATTTCAGTACTGAGTCTGGGGGGAGAAATTCCTGTTAACAAAGTTGTAGCAGGATGTACAAACTGATCAATGAATTCTGAATAGGAGTAGGGAGAATCAGAAGAAAAATGAATGATGGGGGACCAAAAAATGACAGACCTGGGATTACCCTTAGCATCAAGTTTCTGAACAGGGAAGGGGAACCTGTCTGACTGATAATAGATCATGAGATGATAGATAACTGAGGAGTACTTGAAAACTTTTTCAGTATCTAGCTTTAAGAATTGATCATGGATTTTGTTGGCAATGAAGGAAGCATAATCATACTTAATTTCAGGAGGTTGCTCTGGGGTAAAAATAGAAAGTAAAGCCAGAGTTATCTCATCTACATATTCGCTGGTATTAAACCCCAAGACAAAAGATATTACATTTATAATAAGCTTTCCCAATGTATTGAAAAAGTAGAAACCATAGGGGGGAGACCCTTTTGGCTGATGATCAGGTAACATAAAATACTGGCACATGGATTTTAACCTTTCAGAGGTTAACTGTCTGGTTTTCTCAATCAATCCCTCCATGGATAATGGTGCTAATTCTTCATTTGGATCAAAACATAACATGGTATTGATAGCCTGAGGTGTGATGGGGAACAAAATACCTTGATCAGGAGCTAAGACAGCTCTTTGTGCAGGATCATAGTTTGCATGACAGTAATGAATGATTTCAGGGAAAATGTGGACTGAAGGAATAAGATACCTTGGGAGATTGGATTCCCATAACCCTATAAGGTCTTGCCCTTTTGAGAATTCGTCTCTGCAGCGACAGAAGCTCAATCGGGGACTTTCATCGAAACCCAGGTCTTTTATTTGGAAATCTTCATCTATCAGAGGTAGATAGTCCAATTCCCGATGAGGAGCATTCAATGGAGTGATATTTAGAGCTGTCGGGGCCTCCATTTTGGTTCTTGTGGATTCAAAATGGAGGTTTTCGTTTTTCTTACAGACCTGACGGGATATCTGACAAAGGAGGAAATTGGAATAATTTGCAGGTTTTGGGGGCAATTTCACAGGTTTAAAATCTTCAGGGAGAACTTCAGCAATGATTTTTAACCACTTTCTAAGCGAAAAAACAAAGGAAACTGAGTTTTTCGTGCAGTCGGGGCGTAAAATGATAAATACCTGTTTTTAGACGGAAACTGGTTCTCTGACAGGTAATGAGCAATGGCAGGGACGTCTTCAACACGGGCGTAGCAGAATTTTGGGGCGAAATGGTTAATTACAGCAGAATTTCGAAAATCGCAGTGGGAGCAACGTTCTTCTCTGAATAATGAAAATAACTAAAAAACACGAAAAAATGGCTTTTTTACAAGTTAAAAGGTTTTTTGTTTTTTCCGAGGTGTGACGTCAGGGTAGTACGGGATGACGTGTGCATCGTCAGGCGGTAAGTGGTAAGCGGGAAGTGCCCGCACCGCTTTTGGTCGAGGGTGGTTTTATCGGAGGGGCAGCGATTCCATAGGATAATCGCCACGTGGATGGTTGACTATTCAGAAACCACCCATCCCCCGCTGGTTAAGTTGCTGACAAGGGATGGGCAGCGGGATCAATGCTAGCCGTTGATCTGCGGGAGGCTGATCCAACGGCTAGCGCGATGTGAAGATGAGCGGAGGTTTCGTGTGGGTCCCGTCGTTCATTTAAACACTTTTACATGTTTTTTAATTGCTCCGGGGGCTTTTTAATAAGCGGAGACAGTTATTAATTAGTCCAGGCGACTTAATTAATCCTGTATGCGAAAGAAAGGGGTTGTGGCGGGGGTTTGCTTAGGTGGAATGCCACGTGGACATACCACGGCGGCGCGAGACTTTTCGCAAAGTTTTATTGGTGTTTTTGGTATTAAACACACATATTGTATGTCTAACGTTTTATATTTTTATTATATGATGAATTAATTAATACAATTATTTCATCATAAGAGCGGGATTAATGTTATAAAGATATATTTCACCAAAGGGTTTATAAGACGGGGTTTTATTTTCAATGTGCGGGGACATAATACTTTGGTAAAACATTATAATAAAGGGTTTTGGGGATATTTATAGAAAAGGGAGTTATATACTTAGGAAAAGGGATTTCACTAGGGATTTAATATAGTAAAATTAAATGTTAATATGATAAAGGACAAGGAAAATCAAAACATCTTTGTACATCTAAGAAAGTGATAACTTATGAAGTAAATTGCAACATTTATCAGTTTCCTAAGTAAAATAGGATTTTACTTAGGAAAAGTTAAAGATGGAAGATAAAAATGATGAATTATTTCACGTGCTTAGGTCTTTTTGATCATTAGGCCGAGGGTCCGGTCCCTCCAGAAGTCAAGGAAATGCCTTGAGCCCTTTTGATCTCCAAATACCTTAGTACTTTTTGGGGGAAATTAGTAAAACTCTTGAGGGGGAAAATGATGATGGAGGTTAATGAATTTGACTTTGCTTGCTGTGATTTTCCAGTGTATTTCCTACTTTAGTACTTGTGATGAAATTGAATGATCAAAAACATGTAGCAACATCATTCATCAGATAACATTTTGCAGCACCATCTACCTACCCTATCTACTTAACACTACCATTTTCTCTTCTTTATTAGGGTGCATTTAGACTTGCAAACCCTTTTCAATCTTTTCCTTTTTACATGATAGATCTATCTATTTCTATCCTTATTACATCCAAGGGCTCAGATTAAACTGTTGAGCACATTTTATTCACTCTACCTAGCTACTTATCTGCCAAGATTAAACTGTTTGGCTAGATATTTATTCTCTAATCTACAACATGAAATTGAAATATGAGTAAGTCAAGTTTAAACAGTTTGACTTATTCATGAATTGTGGCAAAGGTTGGACAAGCTGCACACAATTGTTTTATTACAAAAATGAAATAGTAGTGGCATTTGGATTTGCACACTTTCTTTGGTCTATTTTTTGTTTGGGGTTCATTTCTTTCACTTTTTTGACCACCTTTATTCTTTTTACCCTTTGATCTTTCTTTTAGGGTATACCCTCTTTACATTTTTTAAATTTTTTGATTTTTTTGGTTTTCCAGGAATATGGAACACCTTTGCTCAAGAAGGAAAGTTTGAACATATTCCATAGTTCAATCAAGACAATCATGAAAGATGAAACCTATTGGTATAGGAGGCTAACACATTGATAGAGGAAAATTGAGGAGTTGTAGATTAGGAGGCAAGAGGAATCACTAGATGTGTTAAAGGTACGTAGACTAAAAGGGTTGAGTGTGGCCACCATCAGGAAGTAGGGAAAGTGTTATCTGGTTCAGGGCAGATTGGTAGTCAAAGTGATCGACACCAAGCCCTAGTTTTATCCTTGTGTCAAGGTTGTATGTAAGGGCCATGATCCCTAGTACGAGAGCCCTAAGACTGTTGTATTCTAGATTATAATATAACAAGTAGTGGGTTTAAGAAGTTAAAAATTGTCATGTGCACTAGTTGATTCATTGATGTGTGTTCTTCCACTATGCAAAGTAGAAGTGTTGTGGCATTTGAGTGTGTTTGTGTGATTTAAGATCTTTTGCTTATAGATGCCTTAAAGAATTACATATAACAGAGCACTTAAAACCATGAAACATAAGCACATAAAATGAAGAGAAAAGAGAACATAACATGCATGAGATCAAGACACCAAAAATTGATTACAGAGTTCTTCCAATTTGGACTATGTCTCCAGACCTTGCTCAACAGTGGGGAGGCCTTCATTCATTAAGTAGCATGAAAAGAGAATCAGTACAAGCAAGTTTACATAAGAACCCTTCTACCTCCAAGATGGAAGATGGCTGAAAAATAGAGAGCCCAACTACAAAAATGGACATCACCATCGAACTCCTTTCGCCGAGAGGTGTAGAATCGACATAAAATTTGCCAAAAATAGACACTGACAAGTTCTGCACCTCAGGGAATCTTTCTGATGCCCTTAAGATATCCTGGGGCATGGTTCCACCCTCTCCTTGGCTCATGGTTCCACGCTGCTGCCCAAGTCCGCTCCTTCCTCCGTTAACTTGGCGCTACCCCGTTGCAATTGAAATGACAAGTTTAAATATAAAAACGCGGACGAATTTTACAAAGATGTCGTTTGGGCTGTTGGTTAAGGTAGAGAGTTAAAGGTGGGAGGTTGGGGGTTCAAACCCCACTGAACCTTGAATTTGGTATTTTGTTTCAACAAATATTTCAAAAATGGCATGTCGTATTTTTTAAAAAGTTAACATAGGTTTGATAGTTAACAATTCGTTGGGCGATGTTTTTTTTAACTCATTGCAACATTTTTGTTTTCATCGTTATATGGTGGCAGTTTAAATGATAAGGCCGCCGCGTTTGGGCAAGGTCGTGGGTTCGATCCCCAATAGTCACCCCATTTTAATATTCTTTTTACAATGTTGACCGGGGGTGGCAGCCCCCCTGCCCCCCTAATTTTTTATTTTTTTTTCATACAAACAATAGTTGTTTTCAATTTTTTTCTAAAATAAGGGTCATTGGGTGTTTCAAAGAGGCAGGTTTCACGTCTTAGTATTAGTCAATTTGTAGGACCCTTAAATGTGGCTCACTGCCCATTTTGACCAAAAATTTGACTTGCTCTAACTTCTCCATACGAGCTCGAATTGGAGATATGTTTGCACTGTTGGAATGGGGACAACGAGCACTTCAATTTGAATCTGGTTCGAGAGCATTTCGACCACTTTGAATATTGATCATTTATGAGCCCTTTTGGACTCCTGAGTGTGTCTGGAGCCACCTGTATCATTGTGTTTGGGATTTTAAGACCCAAAAAATATTCTTGAGTGTCGTGGAAAATGAATAGGAAACCTTTTTGGGAGAAAACCTAGTTAGAAGGCAAGGTCACTATGCTCTCTTTCTCTGAATACAAAATGGATGTGAGTATAAATAAGTAAGGCCTATGGCCCATGGCCCATGGGATAATACAATGCAAAATCCTCTTTTTGTGCTCTCTCCCTATCCCTCTTAGTTACTCTTCTCGTCTATGAAACAAATCCACTTGAAAAAGCAGAACCCCATTTCCTCCTAGTTGCCTAATTATAACACAACCCGATAACTTACTAGTGATTAGGCTTGACTCAATTAAATCTTAACCAAAGTTACAATACAAACTCTCCTAAAGTATTCTTCATCATGATCACATAGCTAGGCCTTTTTCCATTACCAATGAGAGTTGGGGTGGCATCCTCTTGAAATATGGTGGTGACAATATGAAGGGAAAATTTTGAGTGACATAAATTTTGCATACAGACTGCAATTGAGGTGATTCTTATGTTGTTGGAAAGGTATTTGTGTGTAGAATATGAAAAAAGGGTGCTACAGTGAAGCAACAAAATTTTACCTCCAAAAAATGTTGATTGATGCCTCAAAATGCTCCTGGAAGGTTTCAAAACCCAATTTTCCAAACTTGGTGTCGCTGGTAAAAATGGTCTTGTGAGCTCATTCCTCCACTTTTTCCACTCTAAAAGCATTGATATGGATGAAAATCAATATAATGATCTAGTTAAGATAAGCAAGCATGAAATTAGATCTAGTTGTTCAAACCCTTGATATGTCCTTTGATGTACTGACTGATATGAATCCTTGCCTTGGTACCCCTTGCAGTCTTCCTCGAACGTTGCACACTTGAATGGAAATATATCTCTACCCAATCACTAAGATCTCATTCTCACCATGTCTTGTGCTCAATATTTGTGCGTTCCCCCTCAGCCTATCCTTTCTTTTATAAGTTCGAGTCATTGGTTGAATCCACAACCCTAATCTCCAAAGTGATTGACAGTTGAGATTAGATTTCAACATCATTTGAGATCAATGATTGAGATTAATCTAATAACCTTTGAATTTCATTAGATTAACTCACCTATTTTATAAAAGTCAATTACTTTAATACTTAAAGTAATTGCTAAGGTTAAAGGTTAATTTGGCGACTTCGCATGCCTAGACACTTAGGCCTGTGAGGAAGTACCCGCCCAAGCTACAAACTTCATCATGCAAGCCTTAAGTTTTGCTACCATAAAAATGTTTTCACTTCCGCATATTTGATCCCTCTTGACATTTGATAGAGTTGGAATTAAGATTGAGTTACAGTAGTTTTAAATACCCAAAATGACATAATTTCCTTAACTCACTTTTATTATGTTAATTTAACTTTTTGGAAAGTAGAAAGTTTAAGGATGAAATGTCAATGTCCTCATGTCCAAGTGGATGAATGGGGCCTAGATAGAGTTTAATCACACAATTGCTTTTACACTTTATAAAGAGACACACAATGTTAAATATCATACATAAAGTTAAAGATGAGCAAAAAGCTCATCCAATAATCACTTCTAATGCTTAAGAAAACAATGACTTTAGTGGAATAATAATTAAAGACCGTAGAATAACATAAAATGACAGATAAAGTTTAATCACATACTTGTTTTTACACTTTGTAAAGAGACACACAATGCTAAATATCATACATAAAGTTAAAGATGAGCAAAAAAAACTCATCCAATAATCACATCTAATGCTTGAGAAAACAATGACTTTAGTAGAATAATAAGTAAAGTTGATAGAATAACATAAAATGACTTTAGAAAGCCATAAGTATGGTATTCATTTGGCCATGATAAATCTTCTAAGTTAGAGGTAGGCCTCTTAGCCTTTATTACTTAATATTTCTTTTATTAAAATACATACTATTTATATATCATATTATAAATATAGTTTATAATTATTATTATTATTATTTTTCCACAAAATATATAACCAAGTTTTTTTAAGTGAATTTTAAAATATTCTATTTAAAAAAAACTTTGTTCAATAAACTTTGAAAAAATAAAATATTAAATTATTTAAATTCAAAAAACAAAATATTAAATTATTTAAATTGATTTGTAGTTAAATTCCATTAATTCTCTTTTTTTTTATAATATATCATCAATTAGAATTCAGTTTTTACAAATATTAAATTAATATTTAAAAAATATATATACTTTTCATTCAAATTAAATTAATAATAACTTATTTTCATTTAATTAAAAATTTCTTTCCCAAATATTAAAAATACTCTATAAAATTATTTCTAAATCATTAAAATAATATATATATATATATATATATATAATTTTTAAACAAGAGAAAACTAGCACCATACCAACTACTAACTGAAAGGGATAATGTGTCCTATGCTTTCTAAATTTTCACATAAAAAGGATTGCTCTCTTAACATACAACTTGAGTGAGCTTAATGGTTTAGAGCACATGTTTCCTCCTAAGAGGTCACAGGGTCAAAACTAGAGAGGGGTAGAGTATGTATGTCTTCGTAGTCGTAGCAGTCAAATCACTACGCGGATTCGTCTCACAAACAAGGGAGTCTCATACACCAATTTAGTGTTTGGCTTGGCCATGACCTAGTGAGTCCCTTGTCCCACATACAAAAGAGTCTCATACACCAATTTAATATGTAACTTGGACATAACCTTAAAATTTAATACTAATAATAAAAAACAAAAAACAAAAAAAATTGATAAAATCCTCACTCTCTACTTTTCCAAAAAAAAACCACAAAGTGAAAATGTTCAATTACAAATTTTCTAATAAATAGATTTTTTTTTCCACTACCGTTAGTGACTTTTCATTTAAGTTACGTTCTAAAAAAACAAGAAAAGAACGTTTGAATAATTTTTTTGGTTTATGTAATAATATTAAATTTCTAAAATAAATAAATAGAGATTGAAATATCTTAGTTTAATCAGATTGTTTTTACATTTTGAAAATTATGAAAATTTATAAGATTTTAAGAAAATCTAGAAGGGATTTTTGTAAATCCATATTATAACTATCAAATTTTAATATTTTAATATTTTAGATGTCTTAGAGTTTTGATGGTGCTGAATCTATTTCCACCATCAAAAACATGATTCCAATATTGTTACTGTTAAATTTCTTAAGTGTTTTTTGAGCCAGATTCCTATCAATTTCTTAATAAGTGCTCTGAATTCTTATAAGATTGGAGTACTGAATGAATGCATGTAGAGATTTTTGATGGTGCTGAATCTATTTCCACCATCAAAATCATGATTCAAATATTGCCAGATTCCGATGAATTTCTTAATAAGTGCTCTAAATTCTTATCAGATTGGAGTACTGAATGCATTGGTTAAAAGTATGATGTATTGGGCAGAAACATGGAGGATCAAAATTATGTCAAATCAAACGGGAATAACTTTAAAGACAGCAGAGAAGAAAAGATCCCCTGAGCCAGTACCTCCCTTTTCTTTGATGAATCGCTTTAAGATGCTACCCAGCCGAGCCAAGACAGAGACCTGCAACATTGCTTATTCCTCAAAAAAAGTTTCATTCGTCCTTAATGGAGGGTTTCTGTATTCTGTCTTTATAATTTCCTCAATCGTATTTCTTTACAAACTGGTATTATTGATACTATTTCAGATACGAAAGCACACAGAAATCTACCTATCTGAAAGTTGCAGTAGAAGCCATGGCATATGTGCCGCCGCACAGAAGGATACGGGATGGCTCATCTTCTTCATTTAGGCCGACGCCTGTCGCACCGCCGCCTGTTGGCAGATATAACAAGGGGAGCAGAAAACGGGAAATTTACGTGCCATATGTCAGAAATGACTTTCGCAAATGGTTTGCAGTTGACGAGAATGGCGATCCGTCCAACCTATTACTTAAATTTAAGCCCTTCCATGGCGAAACGCTAGAAAAGCTTCGATATAAAAAGCTGTACACGCTTTTCGCAGATAGTGCCGTCAATGGTAACAGCCCTAACCCTTATCGTCTTACATTTATCATTATTGATATGACTTTTTTTGTGACTTAAGACATTCAAAATGATTCCATTACCTCTGTTTTATCTTGAATTATGCCAGTTTAGTCTTAGATGTGGATGTTATATTCCTGAACTAACATCTCTAAATTCTCAGATAATCAAATAATTTCAGGGTTTTATCAATTGATTTATATTTGTAAATAGTAACTTCAATATTATTCAGTAAACATGGGAATTAAGGAAGCATAAGGTATTTATTTTTCCTTATTTTATTTCACTAAACTTTAAGGCCATTATTTTGGTTTCCAGAGGGGGCAGAAATTCTCAGATAATCAAATAATTTTAGGGTTTTATCAATTGATGTATATTTGTAAATAGTAACTTCAATGTTATTCAGTAAACATGGGAATTAAGAAAGCATAAGGTATTTATTTTTCCTTATTTTATTTTACTAAACTTTAAGGCCATTATTTTGGTTTCCAGAGGGGGCAGAAATTCTCAGATAATCAAATAATTTTAGGGTTTTATCAATTGATGTATATTTGTAAATAGTAACTTCAATGTTATTCAGTAAACATGGGAATTAAGAAAGCATAAGGTATTTATTTTTCCTTATTTTATTTTACTAAACTTTAAGGCCATTATTTTGGTTTCCAGAGGGGGCAGAAATTCTCAGATAATCAAATAATTTTAGGGTTTTATCAATTGATGTATATTTGTAAATAGTAACTTCAATGTTATTCAGCAAACTGGGAATTAAGAAAGCATAAGGTATTAATTTTTCCTTATTTTATTTTACTAAACTTTAAGGCCATTATTTTGGTTTCCAGAGGGGGGAGAAATTCTCGGATAATCAAATAATTTTAGGGTTTTATCAATTGATGTATATTTGTAAATAGTAACTTCAATGTTATTCAGCAAACTGGGAATTAAGAAAGCATAAGGTTTTAATTTTTCCTTATTTGATTTTACTAAACTTTAATGCTATTAATTTGGTTTCCAGAGGGGGCAGAAGTGGAAAACAAACTGCGGTCCTCGGCTATTAATGAGGCCTCTCCATGGAAAAGAATATGTGAGAGGTTTAAGGATAATATCCGGGCAGAATTTCTTGATGTGCAGAGCTACATCGAAACGTCCAAGCCTGACCATGTGAAACCTACTTTTCTGATTCGGTTTGGCAAAATTCTCTTTCGTGGGTATGAAGCCCTTTGACTTTGCTTTGTTATTAGTGTTTTTCATTGTTCAGTATAAAATTCCTCCTTTTGTTTTGTTGGAAATATTTGTTCTTTCATTTGCAGCTATGTGTAAATGGCTGAGTTTTTCAGGAACCCCAGTCAATATATTACATAAGGTTGACACTCTAGTATAGATAGTCTGATTCGTTACATGAGGTAGATATTCAGAAATATTTGTTCATTCATTTGCAGTTAGGTGTTAGGTGTTAATGACTGAGTTTTTCAGGAACCGAGTCAATATATTACATAAGGTTGACACTCGAGTATAGATAGTCTAGATTCGTTACATAAGTAGATATTCAATCTGCTACCAGTTTAGATTTATTATACCCTCATAGGAATCATAGGAATCAAATTATTAGAGATACAAATTTTTCTTCAAATTATTAATTATTAAATTTAATAATATTAATATTATAATATATTAATATTAATATTAAATTTAATAATAATTTTAATATTAATATTTTTTTTTTGAAAAAGGTATAATTCACTAATTATGTTTCAATTGGCTAGAGTTTAAGTCTGGGAGACAGGGTTTAAGTCCAGGAGACATGCCAGTGTGGCATTTATGAAATGTGTTGTGCCCACAGTGAGTGAGATCATGTAATTATGATAGGGGTTAAAACAAAAGTGCTATAATCAAGAATCATGTAATTATGATAGGTGTTAAAACAAAAATGTTATAATCAAAAATTAAAACAAAATCAACTAGTTAAAAACTATTATTAACTTAATGAAGTAATTAATTATTATTATAATTAATTTATTAAAAAAAATAATAACTTTAATCAAATTATGTTATTAAAGTGGTGATGTGGTTTATTATTAATTCAATGTTATATATATATATATATATATATATATTTACCTATATATATTTATCTATGTAATAGGCAATAACATATTAATATCTTTATTATTACAATATTATTGAAGATATTTTCTTATTATCATGAATTAAGAAATTATATATTATAGCTTTTATCTAATATAAAAAGGAAAGGGAGGGTGTTAAATTTAAGAAGCAATAAGTTTATTATAATAACAAAAATATATAATTAATATAAAGAAAAATTTGAATAAGGTTTAAGATTATAATTTTATTTATTAAGTATATATAATTGTAGTTATATAATGAAATTGTTATTAATATAATTAAATATTTTTATTTAGAGATTTGAATTTCAAATTTCCTAATACATAATACTTTATTAACACTTCATTTTTATGGCCATTTTCAATTGAGCCACCCCTCAAATATATAAAAATTTACAAAAAGAGAATTTTAATGTTATATTATTATAATATAATATTAATATATTAATAATTTATTATCATTGTTGTGATATTATTAAAATTAATAGTTTTCTATTATGGTATTAAAAGTTATTATTATTATAATTATAAGAAGAATAATATTATTATTATTTCAATACTATTTTTATATTATTATTTTAATTAATATTAATAATTAGATATATTAATTGCTAATATTATATTTTAAATGATAAATAGAAGTAGGAGGCAAGGAGAGGAATTAGAGGGGGGTAGGGAAGGGGAAAGTAGGGCAGGATATGGTTATGTGATTAAAATGTTATTATTATTGCAAGGTATAATATAAATATAATTACATGATTAATGATAACGTTGTATGATTATAAGATAAATTGAATGAAATTTTGAATGATGTTTATATGTCTTTAGACTTTTGCTATCCTTGAGAAGCCTACAGTGGGACCACATGAAATCTAGGGTTTATGTATAATCTTGGGAGAAGACTCTTCTAAGTGTTCTCTAGGTCAAGGTGGGATGGGAGAAAGGGGTTCAAATGATTTATTCCACCGAATCCTATATGCACAAACACTTGAGAAAGCCAGCACACCTAAACGTTCAAAATGGGCTTCAAAGTTGGAGTTAGGGCTTGAGATTTCTCAAGAATGAACAGTGGGAATTGCATGAAACCTAGAGGATAACTATGGGAGACACCAACGTAGTAACCTATCCAAGCGGATTTGAAAAATTCCTCCCCTAATGAATTTCATAGGGAGCCCTAGCTAGGCCGTCTAGGTCTGGAGGCCAAAAAATTTGGAGGAGAAAAAGAGGAGGGAAGAAGGGGTGATCACCAAATTTTCTTTGATAAATGTCTTGTCCTTGGGCTAAGGAGTCTATGTGATTCGAAATTTGGCTTAAATCGTCTTCAAGGAGGCTAAATAATGATGCACTAGCAAGCATTCTTTAACATTTACCCACCCAAAATCAATGGACTTTCATGGAAGAAAAACAAGTTTGATTCCACTAGGAACATTCATCTACTAGTTATCAATGAGTAACATGCCCAAATTTGTAATCTAACAATCCTTTACAATGATATTCAATAATTAGGACACAGGAGAAAGGCCTAGTTACAAAATTTCCACACATTAGACATTTTTCATGCCAAAAGCTTTCACAAGATTACGTACAAGACAACAAGAGATATATCCAAAAAGAAGATGGCTCCAAGAGAGAACAAAATTTCAGCTCCAAAAATATCGAATTGCATCAAGAGATTTCCAATAGACAACCAAGAGAAAAAGTGAAAAATTCTCTTCAAGAGAGCTAATCCAAGTAAAGTGATGATAATCCAATACAAATGAGGCTCTACTTTATTTATATGAGCCTCTACAAGTTCGAATTAGCCTAATGAGCCCCTATATTTACTTTAATGTGCAAAATAATAAAAGCTTTGTTGACAAGCTCACCAAATAGCTCAAATGTGTAAGATAAGCCTCCTTATTGAAGCTAAAATGATAAAATAATGGGGCAAAGGGTTGTTGGAGGGCCTAAATGAGATCTCCAATAGACAACCAAGAGAAAAAGTGCAAAATTCTCTTCAAGAGAGCTAATCCAAGTCAAGTGATGATGATCCAATAAAAATGAGGCTCTGCTTTATTTATATGAGCCTCTACAAGTTTGAATTAGCCTAATGAGCCCCTATATTTACTTTAATGTGCAAAATAATAAAATCTTTGGTGACAAGCCCACCAAATAGCTCAAATGTGTAAGATAAGCCTCCTTATTGAAGCTCAAATGATAAAATAATGTGTAATGCCCCTTCCTAAGTTTTGCTAATGTTTGGGAAAATACATTTTTGTCAATTTTGAATCAAATAACTTAAAGTACCTTTTTGTGGCCAACATTGGAAGAAAAGGATAAATTAAATTACTAGTGGAGGATGGAACCCACAAGGAAAGCATATTATAGAAGAAAGCAATTCGAATTCCCTTGGGAAAATCGAATTGGTGGAGGGATCCACAAGTTTTGCATGACCAACACTTATTAAAGGAAGTTTTAGAGGAGGCATTGGTATCATTTGCATATTCAGAAAATCAAATTGGGCAAGCTTGAAGACCTTTGATGCCAAACTTCGTAGAGGAGCTAGAGCCTAAGAGGGAGCCGAATCCAGTTGAAGATCTAGTGCACTTAGTTACATCAGGCATCGATGAGTATGAGGGATTGGATGCCCGGATCAGACGAGTTTTGTCCTTTGGTGAATTCATTCACCTAAAGAAGAGATGTACCATGGGGCCGATCATTATTTAAGAGGAGGATCATCCAGCCATGAGGTGCAAAGGTTGGCAAGGAAGGTCACACTTCCAAATTTTGATGGGGGAGCAAAGAGTTCAACACGAGCATGGATACAAAAGTTGGACACCTATTTTCACTTCCAATTAAGGAAGTAGATGCCATATGATTTGCCACCCTTCACTTGGAGGGAGATGCCCAAGAGTGGTGGTACCATGGGCTGATCACACTTTTGGACATATCCACATCACTTCATACCAAGGGTTCACCCGAAGGTTGTTGGAGAGATTTGAGAGCAAGGATTTAGAGTTTCACTTTAGAGAGTTGGCCCACTTGAGACAGACAGGCAATGCAAAGGCCTTCATCACTGAGTTCCAGAGGCTAGCAGTGATGGTGACAGATATTTCCAAGAGCCGAATGATCATGTTGTTTGAAGAGGGGCTTGCTAAACCACTGCGTGGATGGGTGAGGGCCTATAAGCCCACATCATTAGAGGATGCCATTTCCCGAGCTTGGGATGTAATTGATGCAGTGCCCAAGAATAGGACTTTTGTGCCCACGTGACTCACAACCCCACAGCCCCATAGGGTAGCATAAATATGTGGCTACCATAGAGAGATGGAGGGCATGGTCAGTTGGATGATGAGACATGAAGGGACCTCAGGAGGAAGAGATTTTATTTCACGTGCCAATAGCCTTGGGCATCGGGGCACAAGTGCACCAAGGGCAAGGCCCATTTCATTGAGGTGTTCTCGGATAGTGAGCCAGAGGAGGAGGAGACCGAAATAGTGGAGGAGCCAAGGGATGTGGGAGGTCTGTCGGGAGTAGGAGGGCCACCACCACCCCCACATGGAGGAGGACAGTTTGCCCTAACAGGGGGAGTTCTTGCTTCACTTCGGGGTGTGTCGAAGTACCTGACACTCAAATTCAGGGGGACCATTCAGGGGCAATGTGTGTCAGTTCTAGTTGACAGTGGGGCCACCCACAATTTTCTTGATGTCTGGATGGTGGAGCGTAGGGGCATCCAGACATCCACGTTTGAGGGGTTCTTAGTTCTGATACTTGGGGATCGGACCATGCAGTGCACGAGATATGTCCTTGGATTGACCTTTCAGATGGGGAACTAATCTCTCACTGATCATTTCTTTGTTGTTGATATTCTGGATACCAATGTGGTGTTGGGAGTTCAGTGGTTGTACACACTGGGAATGGTCACCACTGATTGGAAGCAGCTGGAGATCGAGTTCAAAGGGCCTGATGGGAGGCCAGTATTGTTGAGGGGGATACACTCTTATCCACCGCAAACAATTTCAACTCATAGGGTGGAGGCCGATTTGCGACATAGAGATGTGGATTGGGCAGTTGAGTTACCCATTTCAGAGACGGGGTCAAGGGCCAAGGCTACGCACCCAAACATATTAGCTTTGTTGGAGCGACATTAGGAGGTTTTTGGAGATGTTCCGCCAGGGATACCACCAGATCGGGTGTTCGAGTACACTATTGAGTTGGAGGAGGGCGTGAATGCAATCATCACCACACCTTAAAGGCATCCCAAGGCCTATAAGGACGAGATAGAGCGGGCTATATAGGAGTTATTGAGATTGGAACATATCAAGCCTAGCTCTAGTCCCTTTGCTTCTTCTGTAGTGCTGGTGAAGAAGATGGATGGGACATTTCACATGTGCATAGACTACTGGACATTGAATAAGAAGACTCTGAAGAACAGGTATCCCATTCTCTGCATAGATGAGCTGATGGATGAGTTTAGAGGAGCTAAATACTTCTCTAAGATAGATCTATGTTCGGGGTACCACTAAATATGCGTGAGGGAGAAAGATATTCCCAAGACCGCTTTTTGCTATCATACAGGCATTTTGAGTTCTTGGTGATGCCCTCTGGGCTAAACAATGCTCCTGCTACCTTCCAGTCTTGTATGAACCATGTGTTTCGTTGTCAGTTGAGGCGTTTTGTCTTGGTGTTATTTGATGATATATTCATTTATAGTTAGACATGGGAGGAACACCTCTAGCACTTGGAGGAAGTGCTACGCATACTTGAGGAGCAACAGTTGTATGCAAAGACGTCCAAATGTAAATTTGGACTAACCGAGATGTTGTACCTTGGGCATGTGATAGGGGAAGATGGGGTGGAGGTGCATTAGGAGAAGATCCACGCCATATTAGATTGGCCAACACCCAGGAATGTGACAGAGCTGAGGGGCTTCCTGGGTATTTGCACTTATTACAGGAGGTTTGTGAGGGGATTTTCACAGCTGGCATCACCACTTACAGATTTGATGAAGAGGGGAGATTTTGAGTGGAAGCAGATAATAGAGGAGACATTCGAGAGGCTCAAGAGGGTCACGAGCAACTTTCTAGTTTTGGCTTTGCCGGATTTCACATGGTCCTTTGTGTTGGAGTGTGATGCTTTAGGCATAGGTGTTGGTGCAGTGTTGACGTAGGGAGGCCACCCCATTGCGTTTGAGAGCAAGAAGTTGCTGCCTCATGAGAGGCTGTATTCAGTGTATGATAAGGAGATGCTGGCAGTGATGCATGCGTTGGCGAAGTCCAGACAATATCTTGTGGGCAACTGGTTCAAGGTAAAGACAGATCACAATAGTCTTCGTTTCTTCCTTGAGCAACAATCATTGGAAGAGAGGCAACAAAAGTTGGTGAGTAAGCTCCAAGCTTACGACTTTGAGATAGAGTACGTGAAGGGAAAACACAACATTGTAGTTGATGCCCTTTCACGCAGACCATCAACATTGTCATTGATGGATGTCACGCAGGATTGGAAGGCTCAACTGTTGGTTGAGTACTCCAAGGATAGGCAGGCATGCAAGATCTTGGATGGTACATACAAGGATGCCTGATTCCAAATGATGGATGATGTGATCTATTAGAAGGATCAAATCTATTTGGTCCTAGGATCTTAGTTGAGGGAGAAGGTCATGTAGGCAGTGCATGATTCTCCACTAACAGGGCACACGGGTTTCCTCGAGACCTACCACATAGTCAGGGAGAGATTATCTTGGAGGGGTCTCAAGGGAGATGTTCTGCTGCCTGCCTGCGACATGTCAGAGGGTGCATAGATTGCTAGAGGAACAAGGTGGAGCTGTGTAAATTTATGTAGATGTTGTATGCTTGATGCAACTTTACTTTCTCTTCAGCACTAGACAACAATCACATAAATCATTAAGTAAAATGCTGATAGAACATACCAGTGGATCAATAGCAGACAAGCCAGAAAGATATATATTTGTTGTTGCGTTACGACAATCAACAGGATGCTTCAACCAACAAAGTCTCCTTGGTCAGCCAACCTAGTGTGTGTCACAACAACTCTCAAAACAGCCAAACGGTCAACTCAAAGTCATCCCCAGAAACGTCAACGCTACCCATAAAAGTCAACGCAGAACAACAAGAAGTAAAAGTCAACGCAGCTCAGTCTTCGGTCAACCTTTGACCTCGGTTCTTGTGCCAAAATGTACGGACTGCATAAATCGAAGTCTATGCCAAAATCAGCTCCTTTGGACCATGCGTTGACCAAAGTCAACACTGGTCAAACCTGCGGTAAAACCCTAATTGCAGCAAAAACAGTCTTCGTCCTTCTCCCACGTGTGAACCGCAGATTTGCCTTCTTGGAGCTCGAACCAATCAGAAGTGGAGAGAGAAATATTTATGATGAGGAGATGAGTGAAATGTCCTCAAACGTTGACTCTATTTATATCAATCATTGAGGGTGTGTGACACATTTGCTAGGGGTGTAAAACCCAGTGTTCCATGGGGACCCGCTCCCCCCATGCCCTCGAGATGGGGAACTCCTGGGGAAACTTTCCCCATGTCCCCTTTTTTGGAAAACTTGGGGAAACTCTAGGGGGGCGTTTTTCTGGTGACGAAATGCGTCTCTCTTGTGGGGATACGAGGGGATGTAGGAGGGATGCAAGAGGGACGCGTCCCCCAATTTTTTTCGCTAACAACAATTAAAAAAACAAATTTTGTATTTCACTACTTTCTATGTTTATTTTTAGTTCAATTTTCTATGGCTGTTTTAGACTTCAAATGTCATTGTCATATGATGAATTTAATATTTGATGTGCATTGCATAGTTTCAATTGTCAAATGATGAATTTAATTTAGATGTCCCTTGCATAATATGAATGCCCATTTCCAAATGATGAATTTAGATGGAACATTGCATAATGTCAAATGATAGATTCAACATAGTAATTTATTTTTAGATTTACATTGATGATTGCAGAAATGTCAAATGATAATTTTACTTCACAATCGTCTAATACGAAATGATGATCATATTTAGATGTGCATTTCATAACTAATAAGATTTACTATCTACCAATTTAGTTATTAGCATATTGTTGGGATTTTGGTTTTTTATTTTTATATATTAATTTTTTAATACTTTTATAATTTGTATGTTTCTGACGTCCCCCCGTTTCCTCGAAATTTACCTAAATTTTTGGGTTACTTATATACATCCCCCTTGTGCGTATCCCCACTCCCGCATTTCCCCATCCTGTAAACTCGGTGGAACATTGGTAAAACCTTAAGGCCGACCTGCACATATTTTGAAAGTATTAAAAATAAATTCAAAATAAATGTTCTGCTCAACGGATGAAGATGATCTTTAGATCAATCTTGCACCTCTCCGAAAGAGGAACCCAATAAAAATATTGGTGTCTTCATCTGAGCATCCAATTTTAACACTCCCTCTCAACTAGGGAGAACTCCACCCACCTGTGCAATCAAACATCGTGCGTCATTCCGCCGTAACTTGCTTTGCTGGCTTCTTTATTTCAGAACAGAAGTGGGTCAGTCACAAAGAAATCATTCTCGGCTGGCAGATTCAGCCCAGAGGTCCGAAACCTCTATAGGACTCACAAAGAGTCTCATACCAACCCGAAGTTGGTTTACCTAACCCGAAGTCAGTTGGAGGTCCGAAACCTCACTATACTTGATCTCAGATCAAGTGGTTGGACGATGCCATCCTAGATAGAGAGTACGGCAATCTTTGATGTGTCCATCAGTCTTTGCTACTAGTCTCTAGCTTTTCCCACCTCACTGGCCAAATGAGAGGTACTTCCCATGAGCCCTGAACTCAACGGGTAGGATGCATATGGGGCATAGATAATGAGAGGTGAACCAACTCAAACATCATAACAGTGGGGCAGAAGCACCACAAGGTTCGGCAAGCCTAGCCCTGTGAGTGGTTATAGCTCCAAGAAGCTATCCCCAAAGCCCCCTAGAGCTCCCAAAGCTCATTGTCCAATAGGACCCACATCATAGGGTCGTTCCACGATACCAAGACTCTCACGGAAGGTTAGGAACATGACCTTCCCCAGGGGCTTTGTGAGAATATCCGCAACCTGCTCATCAGTTCCTATATGATCGAGCCTTACGGTGCCTCGCTATACCATATCCCGGATAAAATGGTACCTGATATCAATGTGCTTGGATCGATTGTGGAACACGGGATTCTCCGACAAGCGAATCCCACTCTGGTTATCACATAGTATCATGGTGGTATCTAGCACATGTCTGAACAACTCACTAAAGAGCTTTCGCAGCTAAACTGCTTCACAACAGGCCATACTCACTGCACTGTATTTGGCCTCTGTGGTGCTCAAAGCCACCGACTTCTACTTCCTGCTCATCCATGATATCGAAGTAGAACCAAGATTGAAGCAGCATCCTGATGTGCTCTTACGATCCACCACACTACTAGCCCAATCGGCATTAGTATATCCAAGGAGTGTCACGCTCTCGACAGTGTATCTCAGCCCATGGTTTATCGCGCCCCGAAGATATCTCAGAAGATTCTTGGCACCAACCCAGTGAAAGTGATGAGGCTCAACCATCTGTTGACTCAAAGTGTTCACTGCAAAACATATATCTGGACGGGTGTTCACTAAGAACATCAGGGCCCCTATGAGTTAATGATACTCCGTAGGATTTGCTAACACGGGCCCAACAGCGCTGCCGCTCAACTTCTTAAAGTTGAGCTCCATCGGTGTCGACACAGACTTGCAGTCCACCATACCAAATCTTTCCAAAAGCTTCCCAATGTATTTTCCTTGAGAAAGGAAAATCTCACCAGGTCTCTGCCAGACCTCCAGGCCTAGGAAATATTGCATCAGTCCTAGGTCCTTCATCTCGAACTCAGCAGAGAGCTCCCTCTTGCACTGATGAATGAGAGGGTCAGCACCTGTCAGGAAGAGGTCATCCACATACAACACCAAAATGAGAGTCTTCTCCCTGACAACCTTGAAGTAAAGGTTCTGATCAACATTACTACGAGTGAAGCCCAACTTCATCAGGTAACTATCTATCCTCTCGTACCAAGATCTGGGTGCTTGCTTCAGCCCATAGAGGGCTTTCTTCAACCTGTAGACATGGGTGTCCCGATCCTGGACTTCAAACCCAAGAGGTTGCTCCACATATACCTCTTCCTTTATCGCACCATGAGAAATGCGGTCTTCACATCTATCTGATGGAGACTCCATCCTTGCGTAGCAGCAAGGGCTATAATAGATCGAATGGTGGTATATCGGGCCACAGGTGCAAATATGTCTTCATAGTCTATGCCTTCCTTTTGAGAGAAGCCACGGGCAACGAACCTTGCCTTAAACTTTTCAGCAGTTCCATCAGATCCATGCTTGATCTTGTAGAGCCATTTCGAGGTGACAACTGCTTTGTCCTTTGGTCTTGGAACCACATCCCAGACATCATTCTTCATTATGGACTCATACTCTTCGTGCATAGCATCCTTCCAGACTTGATGCTTTACGGCTTCCTCAAAAGATCCAGGCTCAGATTGTACAATAGTACTCATGGCTGCTAGATACCCATGGTATCTACTCGGCTTCTTGCTTTCACGGAATGCCCCCCTTGGGGCCATATGTCCCTCGGCATCCTTGAGAGTGTCCTTGAGACATGATGGTCTCTTTCCCAGTGAAGGAGGTGGATCAGTTGGGTCCATCGGTCCTTCAACATCAGGCATCGTCTCATCCTTCGGTTCTTCTTGATTTCCAGGCCTTGTTTCATCATCTTCCTCAGATCTCAGAAGATGGACTACTTTCCACAGGGAAGCATCTTCATCAAAGGTGACATCGTGGCATATCTCCACTTCCCTTTGACCAGGCACATAGACTTTATAGGCCTTTGAAGTTTCGTTGTAGCCCATAAACATTCCTTTCTTCCCAGAAGCATCCAGCTTGCTCCTCTTTTCTTTCGGCACATGAAAATAAACAGGATATCCAAAAACTCTAAAATGTGAGACGTCAGGTTTCTTACCAGAGAAAACCTCTTTGGGAGTTTTGGAGTCTACAATGGAATGCGGACGTCGGTTTTGTATGTACACAACAGTGTTCGCAGCTTCTCCCCACAGAAACTTCGTTAGACCTTGGTCACATAGCATGGCACGGGCAGCTTCCACAATGGTCCTATTCTTTCGTTCAACAACGCTATTTTGCTCAGGAGTATAGACAGTTGTGGTCTCCCTCTTGATGCCAGCTTCTCTGCAAAAGTCCTTGAACTCATTTGTCTCATATTCAGTGCCATTATCGGTTCTCAAAATCTTGATCTTCTTCCCTATCATATTTTCCACCAAGGCTTTGAAGGTACGAAACCACATGAAAGCCTCATCCTTCCTCTTTAAGAAGTATATTCAGGTTTTGCGAGAGAAGTCATCTATGAATGTCATATAATAAGAACATCCTCCCAAGGATATCACGGGCAACATACCAGATAGATCAAAATGGATAAATTGCAAGACATCGGATGTCTTTGTGACACTTGAGGGGAAAGGTCCCCTTGTATGCTTTCCTTCGGCACAACCCTTACATACACCTTCATGATTATTTGAAAACTCGGGCATCCCTGTCACCACCTTCCTTACTTCGGGAAGGGCCTTGTAGTGAAGGTGTCCAAACCTCCAGTGCCATAGTTCAGTTTGCCGAATAGTATCACATGTCATCGCTCCCAGTGGACTTCCTCCAACCTGGTAGAGTGTATCAACTCTAAACCCAATCGTGATAGCTTCCTTGAAGCTTTTCTTCCACATGCACACCTTTCCATCAGTGAATGGCACATTGAAACCTTTGTCTTCCATGGCCGATATAGACACAAGGTTCTTCTTCAAATTTGGTACATAGAGTACATCCTGCAAGCGGAGGACTTGACCTTGAGACAAGTGGAGGGTCACAGTCCCTGTCCCTTTCACGAGATATGTGGCATTATCTCCAAGGATAATTTCCAGATTAGTATCCTTCTCAACCATATTAGAGAGTTCTTCCTTGAACCCAGTGATGTGCCTTGAGGCACCACTATCTATCAACCAGACATCCATAGTGTTGGGTGGAGATGCAACAGAGAGAGCAGATACAAGAATGTATTCATTTATTTTATCAACAACATTTGATTCCTCATACCTGGAGTTTCTTAACCTTTTGAAAGGTTGAACATTTCCGCCAGAGGGAGCCTTCCTCTTTCCCTTGAACCTATTGTTCTTTTGATTGCCATTCCTCCGGTTATTGTTGTTGTCATCACCATCGGGAGAATCCTTCTTGAAAGGACATTCTCTAGCATAGTGACTTGGCCTATGACAAGTGAAACACTTGCCCTTCTTTCCTTAGGCCCCTGCTTTTCCTTTTTTCTTTAGACCACCAAAGTTCTTCTTTCTAGAATGAGCAACGTAGGCAACATTTCCTTCATTTCCATACTCCTTCATTCTTGTTTCTTCTTGTACGCATCTCGATAGTACTTCATCAAAGTCAGGTATCACATTATTATTTAGAATGGTAGTGTTGAACACATGCCATTCGGATGGGAGCGCTCCAAGTGCAGTGAGTACCATCTCTCGATCAACTATTGTCTCCCCAATAGCCAACAGATTGTTCTTGATCTCGGTCAGCTTCAGAAAGTATGATTGAACAGACTCATCCCTGCCTTTCTTCAGATTATTCAATTGATTCTTGAAGAATAGTACTTGATTTGCATTGTTGGCCTTGAACATGAGGACCAACTTATCATACATCCCTATGGATGTACCTAGCTCAGAGATGTAAGCCACCAGACTCTTATGAATGGATTCCCTGATCATCAATTTTGCTTTGATCTCCCCCTTCTTGTACTTTGTTTTGGCAGTAGCAGTAGCAGTGGATGGAGGTTCTTGGATTTTACCCAATACATAGTCCATGACATCTTGGTCTTCCAATTTAAGATCCAATATCATCTTCCAAGCATGGAAGTCATCATTCCCAGTCAATTTGTCATCTTCCTTGAAGCCATAGTTTGTGGAACCTGTTAGGGTCCCGTGATTTGGCTGATTTGCAAGCCAAATGACGGTGTAACATCAAACCAATATTTGGAGCCCAAGGACCTAGCCTTCCTGGACTCAGAGAGGGCTCTCTCTATATGTGTAAGGGATATCTGTGTGTTTGCTTATTATGTTCTGATTTTAGGCTAGTTATGAAGTAGGTTTTTTGGTTTTGGTTTTTAGGTTGTGAGGGATGAAACTGATCAAAGATATGAGATAGGTAAAAAGGATGTTAGATCAACTGGGCTATGGGGTTGAAAAGGTCAAGAAAGCTATCAGACGGTGATACAAGGCTGTTGAAGGGCCGATTTGATTCGAGGTAGAAAGGATGTTTGGGAAAAATGGAACAAAATGAACATCAAGTTTGGGAACAACAAATGATTTCAAGCATAACTAGTTTAATAGCTGACATAAACATGGTAGGGCAAACCATTAATCATGAGAAATGTAACTATAAGCTAATCAATACATAGAAATAAACATTCAAGCCATGCATAGAGATATATCACCCTCTAACTTTGGGAAATGGCTATCAGGCTTTGGGGAAAATACTTAAGACGGACAAACAACTCAACTTACTATGCCGGAACGCCTAAACACAGTACTTCAAGTTATTGGGCACTTTGACAAACAAGATTGCATAGTCTTAGGCAAAAGGCAAGATCGAAACGAGACCTCCTTGGTTCAACAAATGACAATCTAATCAGTCAAAGAGAAATTTCATGGATGGAGCTATGGCTAGCCATTGGTAAGTAGGGTGTACCATAAATCGAACTTAACATGCGTAAAACCATGAATGAAATGAGCAACAATATCCTTAAGTTATTAAAGAGCAATCAAGAATTCTTTAATGTGACTAAGGAAGAAGAAAACATGGAAGCTATGAAGAAACAGGAAATTTGAGGTGCCTCCAAAGGCATGTCTCAAATTTGTTCTCTATTGATCTATAGCAAGCAAGAAACATGGATTCATGAATGAAAACTAGAAACAAAACAAAGAAAGAGACACTATACCATTCTACCAAGTCATGGAATCCAACAACAATCCTCTTTCATCATCTAAGAACATCCAAGAGACTATCCAAGAGCATGAGACAAGTATTTCTTCCAAAGCTTATATGACCCTATATTGCTTCTATCATCAAGTTCAGCCTTGTTTACAATGAAAGCCTTTGGAATATATAGGCTTAAGTGAGGAAAACCTCTTAGTTCAATTTGCACTTTCATTGGCCCATTCAAAATATCTAATCTTGTCCTTGAGGCTTTGCAAAGCCCAAGGCACAAAATATGTCATAAAATATCTAAAAAATGCTAAAAGAGGGAATTTAATTGACTTTGCATAACTTCTCATGTGCAAAAATAACTAAACACACATGAGGAAATATCAGTTTTTAAAGGTTCAAAATTTACATCAGCAAAAGGTCCCCTGACTTGCCGGCAACATTTGGCAGCCTTTCCGATGTCGAAACAAGGCTCATGATAGCTCGTTGGAAAGCTCTGAGTGTCTACTTTTTGGAAAAACTAAAATTTTCGCAATCTGATGCCTGGAAGTCCTCCAAAAATAGGAATGTGTGTAAAAATCCAGAAAATACAGTTTGCTGATAGACCCGGCAGAGTGTGCAAAAAGCGAGCATTTTTCGCCATTTTGGGGAAGCAAATGATCTCCAAATGTCCTGAAAATCGCTAAGTGTGTGCTTCTGAAATTATGGCATCCAATGATACCATTCTCCTCCTTTGATGATCTCCCAAACTGAAATGGCGAATTTCATGAGTTTTGACCAAAAACCCAAAAATGACAAAAAACCAAAACATGTCGGATTTCGCTCAATTTTGGTGAGCAAGTCCCTCAAGGCTTTTTAGAAACATGTCTAGAAGCTCGGGCTAAAATTCTAAGCCTAGAGGTGTCTTTCTCCCTTTTTCTCACCGGGCGCCCTCTTTGGGCAGTTTGGAGCTTTTCTCGGTTTTCTTCTTTGTTGTTTGGCATTTTAGCTTTGGTGAAGAAGTCATGGCCCCTTGCCTAGGAGAGGCAGCTAGCACATGCTTTGGAGAATGCCCTTCATGATCTTTTATGCTGATGTTCTGTATCATAAGGCTGCCCCTTTTCCTGTCCTTGTTCATCACTGTTATGCTGCTCCTGCTGCTCTGTCTCACTTTCACTGTCAATCACTGTTTGATCAAGGTAGAATTGGTTTCAAACATTGTGTGAGATGCTTCTATGATATCAGGTCCCTTTTCCTCCCAAAACACTGTCCTTTCTTCCCTTTGTAAGCCAAACAACCAATAGGTAGATTCAATAATCATCACATAGTCAACACAGTCAAATGATCTTCAGAGTTATGGGATAGGGTGACAGAGCTTCTATTGTTTTTTGATGTGGTCATAAAAAGTCCTGTAGCAGTCAAATACCAATAAACTCCTTTCAACCAAAGCACTGCCCTCCTTATACTTCACTGTTCCTCATACCCCAGATTTGCCCCACACACCTGTAGACTATTTTAACCATTTGACTCATTTGAGGTCTGCTTTATAGAGTAAAGGAGGAAACACCGGTTTTTTTCCCTTTTCACCATACAGAGGATATCTCTGAAATGACAAGGATCTTCACACCATGATTACTGTTATTAGAAGACAGACCCTCTGTCCCATTTGTTCAGATACTATTTTTTCTGCCTTTAAACAATGCTTATATCTTTCATCAAAGTTTTGAGGACAGTTACAATGGCTTTTCACATCAATGCAAATCCAACATTCTTATTGTTTCACTTCTAGTAATCATAAAACACAAGTCTTGATTTTTCAGACAAAACTATCTACCCTCCCTAACACTGCTTTCTTCACTGCATTAGGCTGTCAGAGGTTATGGTTATAACTTAGCTTTGATGGCAGCTCTAAGTTCCTTGAAACTGATTGAATCACTCCTCTAACCTCCCTCAGTGACAAATTTTTCAAAACATTTAATACACCTCCTTGATTCATACCACGGCCTTTACTGCTTCAAAACCCTGTCTAGTAATTTGAATTCGAGGGGGGCAAACAAAAATACCTTGAAACATGATGCAAATCCTTGCTTGAGAGTTGGAGCCACTTTGAAAGCAGGTTGGAGGCATGTTGGAGGCTTAACACAAGCGCGGCGCATTTGAATGAGAAAGTGTCGCGCAAGAAAGGTTATCGGGTCACCTGTCGGGCCGACAGAACCGGCACCTACAGGCGCGCCGCGTGCTCCTACAGGCGCGCCGTGCGGTAGTGTATCGCTGTGTAAAAAATTGGCCTGAACGCGCCGCGCAGACTTACAGGCGCACCGCGCGGTTCTTTAGCCCAAAAAACTCTGTTTATTTGCCAAAAACTGCTTCCTCCGGTCTCGTGGATCACAAGAGGAGTATTCCCTTGTGTTTTTTGAAATGCAAAATGGATGGCAACGATCCTTTACCCTCTTGAAAGAAAACAAGTCAACGGCCCTTTGAGTTTGTCTTGAGAGGGTTTGGAAGACTCTTGTTTTAAACCACTGCCTTGTCCATTTGAAAGGAAAACAAAATGGCTTTGAATGTGTTATGAAGGGCCCACATTTGAATAATGGTGGCAAAAGGATGCATGCTTCTAAACAGTTCTAACAAGACTTGACCTATTCACTTATATGAAATATATAAGAAGTCAAACTCTGTTCACTGTGTTCATATTTTTGAAAAGTAACTTCTGCCACTGCTGATCCTTTAGTGATATCTCTAAAATGAGAAAATTGCTCAAAAGTGCACCAATGATGATGAAGTATTTCTTGCCATTTGCAAGGAGATGAATTTACCCTTTTGAACTTTAAACTAGTAATGTCTGCTCTGGATGCTTTAAAAGGTGATAATGCTCACTGTGAAACTGATTTAGCTGTCAAGTGTCCTTTAAGCTCATCTTCTGACTTTAACCCTTTTTAAGGAAAATGCCTTTCTTTGGAAATGGTGACATGCCTTGTTGGCTTTGAATGTTGCTCTAAAGCTTTGAAACTCATGCCATAACCTTTTGAAATATAATCAACATCATTTGCCTGTGTCATGACTTGTCTTTTAACCAACAACAGAGATTGTGTTATTTGGGCTCCAGATTGCTATATTGGAAAGAAACCTTGATAAAAGATAATTTTAACCTTTTGGATTACAGTGGTACCGCTTCTTCCTTCTTTGTCTTTTACATCATCTATCTGTTTCAACTATCTCTTACTGTTCTTACCACTTATCTTTTGATCATTCAAACCTTGAAATCAGTCATTTCCCTGGCCCTCTGCTTGTCAATGAAGGAGGCCTTTTCTTGACAAAATGTTTGATGCTCTTTCAAACTCCTGTCTCAGCCAACTCTGCCTTTAATCATCATTTTTATGCAGAAGCCTCTAGTTGTTGTCTTACTGTAACCAAAACTTGTCTCATAGTCAGTGCAACTCTTAGAATCAAATTTTGTCCATCTGCCCTCTGCTTATAGATGAAGGAGGCACTTTCAACCCTCTGCTTGTAGATGAAGGAGGTTTTTCAGTCATGTTATATCATCAGCTCTGTGACAGTGCTATTTTTCCTTTTACTGTTCTTTCAGGCTTTGGATGTGATCACAAGAGTTTGATGAAAAACTCTTTTCTTTGTAGCTACATCCCAGGCTCAAGGTCACATTGAGAAGCAGCTGTCTTCTCATGTGGAGCCGAAAATTGTCTTCTGAGATGCTGGTATGTCTCTGTCCTTGAAAGATCCATCAAACACTGTAAAAACACCTAAAATCATCTTGACTTATGGTCTCTGTATTGCTGAGACTTAAGGGTGTATTAGTGGCGCGACCTAGGGCTATAACCAACTTTATTAGCAGAGTAGGAAGGTCTGTTACGACTGGTCTGTAGCAGATGGAGGTTTTTGGCTCTAAGATAGTTTGCCAAGGGAGAAATGTCTTAAAGCGCCACTTCCTAACTTAGGGGAGACTTTTTGACAGATTTGGATTGTTCTTTTAGAGCTGATGGGCGGACTAGTATGGCTGAGGCTAGGCAGGAATTTTGACAATGAGGTTTCATCTCGTCATGGGCGAATGAAAAGGTAGGAAGGCAAAAAAAGTTTATGGGTGTTTTCAGCTGGAAAATTTGACAAATTTTTTATATCAGCTGCTAGAAAACTTGGCTGTTACAACTAGTCATCACCAACAAGTGAAAAATACTGATGACTAACAGTGGCTCCATTTGGGGAGGGCAGCTCCTTTTCAGGAGGTGTCCAGAATCTCAGATTTTTGGCTTATGAAGACCAGTGCCCTTACCCATTGGCGCAAATTTCATTCTTCCTTAATGCCACTTCTGAAAAGAGATAGTATGATTAGCATCAATGATATTTCTACCTACCCCACTATTATTCCTAACATTTTATCTTCCTTTAGGTGCATTTGGACTAGCGACCCTTTCGACAATATATATATATATATATATATATATATATATATATATATATATATATATATTGAAAAATGAACCTATCTAGTTCTACATTTATATTTGCCGGGAGTTCAGATTAAACTGATGAACTCCTTCATTACTCTACCTATGCTAGATCAACTGTCAAGGGTAAGTTGTTTGACAGGATTTTGTTCTCTAATCTAAAACATGAAATTTAAAATGATCAAATCAGGGTTAGACATTCTGATTTGTCATGTATTTGCGGCATGAAAGACAAGCTGCACACAAATATTATTTTGCATAAAATGGAAACTAGGAAAAACAGGGCTAAGATGCACAATTTGTTTTTCATCCCCGCTTCCCTCTTTGGTTCTGTTTTGGGCATGTGGAACCAGTATCTTTTCCTAATCTACTCTCTTTGATAAGTCAAGATTACACAATGTTGACCATCTTTTTCACTCACTAACTTATCAGCAAATAAATTTAAACATGTTCAGCTATGATTAGGTTAGATAACTGAACAAGACATTTGAGTACTAGTAGTGGCACTTAGATTTGCGTGCTTTCTGCATGACTATTTTTGGGTATGGGGCTGTACCATTGATTTTTAAAAACTGCCCTCTTTTTCTAATTTTTACTGTTTTTGTATTTTTCTGCTTTTTCACTTTTTCTTCAAACAAACTAAAACTGAAAAGATGCTCACGAGGTTGAGCTTATTTTTCACAGCTATCTATCTATCCTAGTCTAAACTATACACAACATACATTCATTTGGTGAACTCTTCTTTCCAATATAGCCACTCAAGTAGATGATTGCATGGTTGATCTTGGTTTTGTTCTTTCATGATGCAGAAGTAATGAAAAGACCACTCCCATTTGGCTTGTTTTCGGACAGTAGTGCTTAAGTTTTTTATCATTCTTGGTAGCAACTTGTTTATGGTAGAACCCACTACTCCTTCAGATTTCTTAAGGAAAACAACAAATGGATCTTGGAATAATACCTGATCTAGAGGATCTGATATATAGGCTTCATTCAGGACTACTCTTTCTTCCACTTGGCTATATTTGGGACTCTCCTGGTAAAGCAACTCTTCCCCTTGCTCATGATCACTTGAACTGTCAGGCTTATCATATATTGCAGTGTAGTTTTCTTTCCAAACTGATGTGTTCTGATTAAGTGGACTGAAAACTGTGTGAAGGTCATCAGGTTGATGAGCAAGGACACACTTTGACAGTAAATTATCTTGAAAGGATAGTGTGACCACTCTCATGTGTTTATCAACCCCTATTTCTTCATCTGCAATTTGTAACTCAATGGAACTTGGTGGCTGCAAATCTGGAGTAAAGGAAGATTCCATGTCGAAAATGATTTCCTCAACCATTTCAGGAAAAGGCTTCTCATTTACAACATGCTCGAGAATTTCATCATCCTCCTCAACCTCATTATCAAAGCTGAAAAATTGTTGATTTCCAATTATGTGAATGTTATCTGTGATGGACTGAAGTGAAGTAGAGCAAAGAGTCCGAGACTCTTCACTTACTTCTAAACTCTCAAGGCTCTCCTCATCAGTGTCATAGATGACCTGTAATGGCTGCTCACTTTTCTCAAGTCTATGAAATTGAGCTTCCTTCCGAAAATCAAAAACTGAGTATTCTGCAAAGTTAGCTTCTGTTTGGAAATCATAATCATCAACATATTGATCAAACCTTAGAGAATCATTAACATAAGTAATGTTACCAGCCATGCATATTGGACTATCAGATTTCTTTTCTTCAAATTGATTTACAAATCTATTTTTTGACTTATGATATGCAAGATTAACAGGAGAAAGATCAGAAGATTTTTGGTTATATGAAGTTTCAGAGGCTGTCTGCATGTTTATAAGTTGATCTATTTCCTCTTCAGTTAAAAAGGGAGGCATTTTCATTTCTCTACAATAATCATCTTTCTCTTGGGAAATCTAATTTGAAGGATGAATGTCTTTTTGGGCTTCACTTATGAGAAATGATGAATCATCACTTATGCCCCTAGAGAGATCCTGTGGGTTCTCTTTCGTTTCTTGCTTGTTTTCATCTTCAACCAATTCTTTGTGATGTTGAGGATAGTTAGCATGTAATTCATGAGTTGTTTCTGATAGATTTTTAGGAGGTCAATTTGCTTTTATGAACTCGAATGACTCCCAGCATAAAGGTAGAGATCCTACAGGTTTTGATTTATCTTCTATCTCAGATTTGAATTCCTCTTCAATCAACTCTTTTTGATTTAGGTGAGAGTTAACTTGAGTAGGGTTTTCCTGAATAACTGTTGAGAGATCTTTAGGATGCAAATTTTCTTTCAAAGTCTGGAATGATTTAAAGCATAAGGGTAGAGAACCTAAAGGTTTTGATTCTTCTTCCATTTCAGAATTTGTGATTTCAAAATGGCTGATAGTCTCTTTAGAGCATTCTTCTATGTTTTTATTTGCAACTTTCCCATTAGGCACATTTTGTTTATAACTCTTGTCTTGTAATAGTTGAGTGTGTTCATCCTGAGGAAGAAGTGTAGGTTGGTTTGAATAAGCAGTGTTCACCTTAAATTTGTGTTTTTCTCTTTTCCTGTCAAGTAGATGCTCTAGTTTGCCGAACATACATACCAATTTTCCCAACTTTTCCTCTGAAGATATTAGTCTCTCTTGATTTGCTTTGTCTTTCTCTATTATTCTTAGCTGTGCCTCCCTATTTAGTATGTTGAATTCTACATCAACTGCTATCCTTTTCATTTCTTCTAGGGTCAAAGGATCTCTATTTCTTATCCGGAAAACCATCTCTGGGTCAAAAGAATCTGGGTAGTGCAAGAGAGCACATCCGAGGGGTGGCTTTAAGTTGGCAGGCATTGCATAGTATACTTTATTGAACCTAGCTGAAAAGTTTTGTATTGTCTCCCCTGGTTGTCTTTTTAACTGATTGTATTCCTTTATGATGAGAACTTTATTACCTATGACCACCCACCTATCTAGGAAGATTTGAGCGAACTGATGAAAATTGGTAATGCTTGCAGCTGGAAGGTCTTTAAACCAACTCTTAATTTTTCCTTGTAATGATAAGGCAAACATTCTAATATGCACATCATCTTCTTCTATTTCATAAAGGTCAAGTAAATACTCAAGATTTTGGGCGTGCTCTTCAACGGTGACTTTGGAGCTTTCTCCATCAAATCTGGGTAATTTATTTTGAAGATTTGCAAGAAGGGCTTGGAAGATGGGAGGTAAAACCATAGGCTTGTATCTTTCTGGGACCTTTGTGGATATAGGTAGTGTAAAAAGAGACTTATGACTGTTTGAGGTTTCAGCCAGAGTGGGAAAGGTAGCATGAGGCTCATGTTTTGCTAGGTTTTCCATAGGTGAATCTAGGGTAAGCATAGGTGTACAAGCCTGCTCATGGTCTGAAATTTGAGGCTTCGCTTTTGGAGGTTTGAGATCCTTCCAATGATCAATGTAGATCTCATCGGTGTATTCTTGATCAGGCTCAAAGTAGGATAGAACATAGTTATAGATAAAGACAATAATTTCTTGAATCCAACTAAGGCCTGAGTGCTTTTTCTTTCTAGGATGACTGGTCATGTTTTAGGTTCTTCCTCCAGTGGAGTCTTTAGGTCTATTGAGAGTTGTGGAGTCGCCAGGTGGAACTTGGTTGTTTTTACAGAGATGTAGCTATGGTCCACCACCAATAACTAGGAAAAACCAATCTGGGGATGTTTTTGAGGTTTTCTGAGTTTTTATGTGCCTATGAGGTTTGGAAGAGTTTCCTATCACTGAATCATCATTTTGCTAAGATGGTGAAAGAACTAGCTTCTACTCTTCAAACAACACTCAAGTTTTCTAAGTTTGATTGAGACTTCGAGAATTCTAAGGTGTACTTAGATTGTCACTAACTCGGAAGGTCCCATCGTGATCGTTACTATGTTAGTGAGCGGTGGGATAAGTCAATCAGATAGTATTCTTAAGGCTGCTGGAATGTTTAGGGAATCTAAGTTTGTTTGTTACTCAGAGTCCCACCGTGATCGCCATTATGTTAGTGTGGCGATGAGGTGGCTCAATCGGATAGTAGCCTAGAGTTTCGTAAAGTAGTAAGGCCTACTAGAGGCTAGTGGAGTCGCCAGGTGGATTTTTAGTTGTTTTGAGGTATATGTGTATGGTCCACCACCAATACTGACAAAAACAAATCTAAAGGAGGTTTTTGGGGTTTTTCTGAGTTTTTTATGTAGTCCTAAGGTTTGTAAGAGTGTTCTATAGTTGAGTCATCATTTTGCTAGGATGGTGAGACAACTAGATTCTGCTCTTCTAGGTTTGACTGAGATTTTGAGAGTTCCTAAGGGATACCTAGGATGTTTTTACTCAAAGTCCCACCAAGATCACCATTTATGTTAGGGTCCCGTGATTTGGCTGATTGGCAAGCCAAATGATGGTGTAACATCAAACCAATCTTTGGAGCCCAAGGACCTAGCCTTCCTGGACTCAAAGAGGGCTCTCTCTATATGTGTAAGGGATATCTGTGTGTTTGCTTATTATGTTCTGATTTTAGGCTATTTATGAAGTAGGTTTTTTGGTTTTGGTTTTTAGGTTGTGAGGGATGAAACTGATCAAAGATATGAGATAGGTAAAAAGGATGTTAGATCAACTGGGCTATGGGGTCGAAAAGGTCAAGAAAGCTATCAGACGGTGATACAAGGCTGTTGAAGGGCCGATTTGATTCGAGGTAGAAAGGATGTTTGGGCAAAATGGAACAAAATGAACATCAATTTTGGGAACAATAAAGGATTTCAAGCATAACTAGTTTAATAGCTGACATAAACATGGTAGGGCAAACCATTAATCGTGAGAAATGTAACTGTAAGCTAATCAATACATAGAAATAAACATTCAAGCCATGTATAGAGATATATCACCCTCTAACTTTGGGAAATGGCTATCAGGCTTTGGGGAAAACACTTAAGACAGACAAACAACTCAACTTACTATGCCGGAATGCCTAAACACAGTACTTCAAGTTATTGGGCACTTTGACAAACAAGATTGCATAGTCTTAGGCAAAGGGCAAGATCGAAACGAGACCTCCTTGGTTCAACAAATGACAATCTAATCAGTCAAAGAGAAATTTCATGGATGGAGCTATGGCTAGCCATTGGTAAGTAGGGCATACCATAAATCGAACTTAGCATGTGTAAAACCATGAATGAAATGAGCAACAATATCCTTAAGTTATTAAAGAGCAATCAAGAATTCTTTAATGTGACTAAGGAAGAAGAAAACATGGAAGCTATGAAGAAACAGGAAATTTGAGGTGCCTCCAAGGGCATGTCTCAAATTTGTTCTCTACTGATCTATAGCAAGCAAGAAACATGGATTCATGAATGAAAACTAGAAACAAAACGAAGAAAGAGACACTATACCATTCTACCAAGTCATGGAATCCAACAACAATCTTCTTTCATCATCCAAGAACATCCAAGAGACTATCCAAGAGCATGAGACAAGTATTTCTTCCAAAGCTTATATGACCATATATTTCTTCTATCATCAAGTTCAGCCTTGTTTACAATGAAATCCTTTGGAATATATAGGCTCAAGTGAGGAAAACCTCTTAGTTCAATTTGCACTTTCATTGGCCCATTCAAAATATCTAATCTTGTCCTTGAGGCTTTGTAAAGCCCAAGGCACAAAATATCTCATAAAATATCTAAAAAATGCTAAAAGAGGGAATTTAATTGACTTTGCATAACTTCTCATGTGCAAAAATAGCTAAACACACATGAGGAAATATCAGTTTTTAAAGGTTCAAAATTTACAAAAATATTCAAAATTTACATTAGCAAAAGGTTCCCTGACTTTCCGGCAACATTTGGCAGCCTTCCCGATGTCGAAACGAGGCTCATGATAGCTCGTTGGAAAGCTCTAAGTGTCTACTTTCTGGAACAATTAAAATTTTCTCAATCTGATGCCTAGAAGTCCTCCAAAAATAGGACTGTGTGTAAAAAGCCAGAAAATATAGTTTGCTGATAGACTGGGCAGAGTGTGCAAAAACCAAGCATTTTTCGCCATTTCGGAGAAGCAAATGATCTCCAAATGTCCTGAAAATAGCTGAGTGTGTGCTTATGAAATTATGACATCCAATGATACCATTCTTCTCCTTTGACGATCTCCCAAACTGAAATGGCGAATTTCATGGGTTTTGACCAAAAACCCAAAAATGACAAAAAACCAAAACATGTCGGATTTCGCTCAATTTTGGTGAGCCCTCAAGGCTTTTAAGAAACATGTCTAGAAGCTCAGGCCAAAATTCTAAGCCTAGAGGTGTCTTTCTCCCTTTTTCTCACCGGGCGCCCTCTTTGGGCAGTTTGGAGCTTTTCTCTGTTTTCTTCTTTGTTGTTTTGCGTTCTAGCTTTGGTGAAGAAGTCATGGCCCCTTGCCTAGGAGAGGCAGCTAGCACATGCTTTGGAGAATGCCCTTCATGATATTTTATGCTGCTGTTCTGTGTCATAAGGCTGCCCCTTTTCCTGTCCTTGTTCATCACTGTTATGCTGCTCCTGCTGCTCTGTCTCACTTTCACTGTCAATCACTGTTTGATCAAGGTAGAATTGGTTTCAAACGTTGTGTGAGATGCTTCTGTGATATCAGGTCCCTTTTCCTCCCAAAACACTGTCCTTTCTTCCCTTTGTAAGCCAAACAACCAATAGGTAGATTCAATAATCATCACATAGTCAACACAGTCAAATGATCTTCAGAGTTATGGGATAGGGTGACAGAGCTTCTATTGTTTTTTGATGTGGTCATAAAAAGTCCTGTAGCAGTCAAATAACAATAAACTCCTTTCAACCAAAGCACTGCCCTCCTTATACTTCATTGTTCCTCATACCCCAGATTTTCCCCACACACCTATAGACTGTTTTAACCATTTGATTCATTTGAGGTTTGCTTTATAGAGTAAAGGAGGAAACACCGGTTTTTTGCCCTTTTCACCATACAGAGGATATCTCTGAAATGACAAGGATCTTCACACCATGATTATTGTTATTAGAAGACAGACCCTCTGTCCCATTTGTTCAGATACTATGTTTTCTGCCTTTAAACAGTGCTTATATCTTTCATCAAAGTTTTGAGGACAGTTACAATGGCTTTTCACATCAATGAAAATCCAACATTCTTATTGTTTTACTTCTAGTAATCATAAAACACAACAAGTCTTGATTTTTCAGACAAAACTATCTACCCTCCCTAACACTGCTTTCTTCACTGCATCAGGCTGTCAGAGGTTATGGTTATAACTTAGCTTTGATGGCAGCTCTAAGTTCCTTGAAACTGATTGAATCACTCCTCTAACCTCCCTCAGAGACAAGTTTTTCAAAACATTTAATAAACCTCCTTGATTCATACCACGGCCTTTACTGCTTCAAAACCCTGTCTAGTAATTTGAATTCGAGCGGGGAAAACAAAAATACCTTGAAACATGATGCAAATCCTTGCTTGAGAGTTGGAGCCACTTTGAAAGTAGGTTGGAGGCATGTTGGAGTCTTAACAAAAGCGCGATGCGTTTGAATGAGAAAGGGTCGTGCAAGAAAGGTTATCGGGTCACCTGTCGGGCCGACAGGACCGGCACCTACAGGCGCGCCGCGCGGTAGTGTATCGCTGTGTAAAAAATCGGCCTGAACGCGCCACGCAGACTTACAGGCGCGCCACGCGGTTCTTTAGCCCAAAAAACTCTGTTTATTTGCCAAAAACTGCTTCTTCCGGTCTCGTGGATCACAAGAGGAGTATTCCCTTGTGTTTTTTGAAATGCAAAATGGATGGGGTCCTTTACCCTCTTGAAAGCAAACAAGTCAACGGCCCTTTGAGTTTGTCTTGAGAGGGTTTGGAAGACTCTTGTTTTAAACCACTGCCTCGTCCATTTGAAAGGAAAACAAAATGGCTTTGAATGTGTTATGAAGGGCCCACATTTGAATAATGGTGGCAAAAGGATGCATGCTTCTAAACAGTTCTAACAGGACTTGACCTATTCACTTATATGAAATATATAAGAAGTCAAACTCTGTTCACTGTGTTCATATTTTTGAAAAGTAACTTCTGCCACTGCTGATCCTTTAGTGATATCTCTAAAATGAGAAAACTGCTCAAAAGTGCACCAATGATGATGAAATATTTCTTTCCATTTGCAAGGAGATGAATTTACCCTTTTGAACTTTAAACTAGTAATGTCTGCTCTGGATGCTTTAAAAGGTGATAATGCTCACTGTGAAACTGATTTAGCTGTCAGGTGTCCTTTAAGCTCATCTTCTGACTTTAACCCTTTTTAAGGAAAATGTCTTTCTTTGGAAATGGTGACATGCCCTGTTGGCTTTGAATGCTGCTCTAAAGCTTTGAAACTCATGCCATAACCTTTTGAAATATAATCAACATCATTTGCCCGTGTCATGACCTGTCTTTTAACCAACAGCAGAGTTTGTGTTATTTGGGCTCCAGTCTGCTATATTGGAAAGAAACCTTGATAAAATATAATTTTAACCTTTTGGATTACAGTGGTACCCCTTCTTCCTTCTTTGTCTTTTACATCATCTATCTGTTTCAACTATCTCTTACTGTTCTTACCACTTATCTTTTGATCATTCAAACCTTGAAATCAGTCATTTCCCTGGCCCTCTGCTTGTCAATGAAGGAGACCTTTTCTTGAAAAAATGTCTGATGTTCTTTCAAACTCCTGTCTCGGCCAACTCTGCCTTTAATCATCATTTTTATGCAAAATCCTCTAGTTGCTGTCTTACTGTAACCAAAACTTGTCTCACAGTCAGTGCAACTCTTAGAATCAAATTTTGTCCATCTGCCCTCTGCTTATAGATGAAGGAGGCACTTTCAACCCTTTGCTTGTAGATGAAGGAGGTTTTTCAGTCATGTTATATCATCAGCCCTGTGACAGTGCTATTTTTCCTTTTACTGTTCTTTCAGGCTTTGGATGTGATCACAAGAGTTTGATGAAAAACTCTTTGCTTTGTAGCTGCATCCCAGGCTCAAGGTCACATTGAGAAGCAACTGTCTTCTCATGTGGAGCCGAAAATTGTCTTCTGAGATGCCGGTATGTCTCTGTCCTTGAAAGATCCATCAAACACTGTAAAAACACCTAAAATCAGCTTGACTTATGGTCTCTGTATTGCTGAGACTTAAGGGTGTATTAGTGGCGCGAACTAGGGTTGTAACCAACTTTATTAGCAGAGTAGGAAGGTTTGTTATGACTGGTCTGTAGCAGATGGAGGTTTTTGGCTCTTGGATAGTTTTCCAAGGGAGAAATGTCTTAAAGCGCCACTTCCTAACTTAGGGGAGACTTTTGGACCTATTTGGATTGTTTTTTTAGAGCTTATGGGCGGACTAGTATGGCTGAGGCTAGGCAGGAATTTTGACAATGAGGTTTCATCTCGTCATGGGCGAATGAAAAGGTAGGAAGGCAAAAAAAGTTTATGGGTGTTTTCCAGCTGGCAAATTTGACAATTTTTTTAGATCAGCTGCTAGAAAACTTGGCTGTTACAACTAGTCATCACCAACAAGTGAAAAATACTGATGACTAACAGAACCCATTTTCTTCTTCGGTGATTGCTACAAATTAGGACTTTGTCTTCACCTCAGCTTTGATACCATGTAAATTTATGTAGATGTTCTATGCTTAATGCAACTTTACTTTCTCTTCAGTACTAGACAACAGTCACATAAATCATTAAGTAAAATGCTGATAGAATATACTAGTGGATCAATAGAAGACAAGCCAGAAAGATATATATTTGTTGTTGCGTTACAACGATCAGTAGGATGCTTCAACCAACAAAGTCTCCTTGGTCAGCCAGCCTAGTATGTGTAACAACAACCCTAAAAATAGCCAAACGGTCAATTCAAAGTCAACCCTAGAAAAGTCAATGCTGCCCAGAAAAGTCAACGTAGAACAACAAGTAAAAGTCAACGCAACTCAGTTCTTGTGCCAAAATGTACGAACTGCATAAATCGAAGTGTATGCCAAAAATAAGCTCCTTTGGACCATGCGTTGACCAAAGTCAACGCTGGTCAAACCTGTGGTAAAACCCTAGCTGCAGCAAAAACAGTCTTCGTCCTTCTCCCACATGTGAACCGCAGATTTGTCATCTTGGAGCTAGAACCAATCAGAAGTGGAGAGAGAAATATGTGTGATGAGGAGATGAGTGAAATGTCCTCCAACATTGACTCTATTTATATCAATCACTGAGGGTGTGTGACACATTTGCTAGGGGTGTAAAACCTTAAGGCCAACCTGCACATATTTTGAAAGTATTAAAAATAATTTCAAAATAAATGTTCTGCTCATCGGATCGAGATGATCTTTAGATCAATCTTGCACCTCTCCGAAAGAGGAACCCAATAAAAATATTGGTGTCTTCCTCTGAGCATCACAACATGGAGTTTGGACCTAGTTTTCCAATTTTAACAAGCTGTCACATCCAACCAAGTTATTGCAGCCACTTCACATTCCGAGAGAAAGTGGGAGAGTGTGTCTATGGATTTCATCACCGGACTACTAACAACGCAAGGGAGAGACAATATTTATGTGGTAGTGGACAGACTGACCAAGTTTGCCCATTTCTTTGCTATCTCTTCGAGATCTTCAACCTCCCAGGTGGTTGAGTTGTTCTTTTGGGAGGTATTTCAGTTGCATGGTCTCCCCAAGACCATTTGAGTGACAGGGACAACAGATTCATGAGAGCATTTTGGTAGGAGCTATTCCGCTTGGTGGGGACTGAGCTCACGCCCAACACTAGCTATCATCCCTAGACCGATGTGCAAACAAAGATTGTGAACAAGTGGTTGGAGGGGTACCTACGCAATTATGTGACATGGTAGCAGAGAGCGTGGGTCAAATGGCTGCATCTGGGGGAGTTTGCTACAACATGACTTATCACATGTCTATTCGTATGTCCCCTTTTCGAGCTCTTTATGGATATGATGCACTCACTTTTTTTGATATGATTTTTGGAGACAGCAGGGCCCCAGGGGCCAAGGATTGGGTTTAAGAGAGCTATGAGATTCTCCGAGCTCTCAAGAACAATTTGCAGGTAGCCCAAAATTAGCAGAAGATATATGTTGATAAGCACAGGGTGGAGAGTCAGTTTGAGGTTGGAGACATCGTTTACTTGCGCTTGCAACTGTACAGGAAATCTTCACTCAAGAAGAAGGGTGTAGAGAAATTGCGACCTTGACACCTTACCGGGTGGTGAGGAGAGTTGGTGAGGTGGCTTATCAGCTGGTGCTTCCTTCTGAGAGCCGGATCCATAATGCATTCCACGTCTCATGCCTGAAGAAGGTATTCGGGCAGCAGGTAGTAGAAGCAGCAGAGTTGCCTTCATTGGATGATGAGGGACATTTGGTTTTGACACTGGAGCTTATATTGGATACTAGGGAGAGGAGGTTGAGGAACAGAGTGGTCCAGGAGCACTTGGTCAAGTGGAAGGATTTGCCGGAGGAGGATGCCACATGGGAGATGTGAAAATTTACAAGCAGTTGCAGTGATAGATTTATTTCTCCTCCTTATTATTTTAATAAGTTATTATTCAGAAATCTTTCGGCAAATATCGAAATAAATACTATTGCAACATTCACAATTATATATGCAGAGAAATAAATAGTAGAGAACATAAGCAGAAGAATCAATCACATGTACACAGTCATTTTTGGACAATTGTCCCCAGAGAAACCCAATGTGGGAAAACCGGTGCAGCAAATGAGGGTTTTATTAATTCTTCAGCGAATGATATCTTTACAGGGAAAATATACGACAGATAAATTCTAAACCACCTAAGACTGAATTTCCGACTTACTTGGACAATTCTCTGGCACCTAGAACAACCCCTGCATGCCCCTGCGTCACTCTGCGTGATTTTCTACTCAGTCCCAACGCTGGACTGCGTGAATCTACATGGAGACTATGTGGGGTCTCTGTGCTGCAGCCTCAAGCTGCCTCTAGTGACCCACTGCTGCCTTTCGACCCCGATCTCTATCACCCCTGACCTCCTCCTTCTGCTTCTGCAACTTCTCGCCTTGCAACTCTCCCACTGAGATCGAATTCTACATCAGAATGGATTTCCTTCGGGTACTGATTGTATGCCCGACTTGTCTTCCAAGTGACCCTCAAGCCTTCTTTTATAATCTTCTAGTTGGAGAACCAACGACTCAGATTACAAGATTAATCAATGGCTAACATTAAAACTTGACTTGATCCATGTTTTCTAGAAGATTCACACTCTGACTTATTAATACCCTTTAATTATTTCATTTCCCTAAGTTTAGACTTAGGGTCATCATTAAAATAATTAATTATTTTAATAAGTCTTGAACCGAGTGGAATTTCCACAAACTATTTCTGGGTTCTTTGGAATGCTGCTGTCTAGGCCTCCCTGCAAAGTTTGAGACTTGGAGCACTTCTGGATGCTACAAAAATCAACACTCCCTCTTAGTGAGGAAGGTGTTCCAACAATATGCCTGCTGCATGATGCTTTGATTCTAAAGCACCCTCCACGCTACTGATCTTAGGATTCTGCTTCCCTCATCTGCTGCACTGTTGCCTCCTAAACTGCTGCCTTTGACACTGCCACTGTCACTTGCTACCTCTGTACCATAGCTCCCTCTGAATACTAAATCCTCCATTCCTGCTACTGGAAAGGATTCTTCATCATCCCCATCTTCTCTCTGAAGTAGACAAACTTTGTCTTTCCCAACACCTTTGTGAGGATGTCTGCCACCTGTTCTCCTGTTGGAGTGTATTGTAACTGAACAGCTCCACGTTGTACATAGTCTGTGATGAAGTGACATAGAATGTCAATATGTTTCGACCTATCATGAAACAAAAGATTCTCAAAGAGTTTTATGCAACTCTGATTATCACATAAAATGATGGTCGCTTCCATTTTCTCCTTGAGTAGATTTACTAGCGGTTTCCTAAGCCATATGGCTTCGAATGAAGCTGTGCTGGCTGCCATATACCCTGCTTTTGCTGAACTCAGTGCCACAGACTTATCTTTCCTACTGCACCAGGAAGTCATTCTTGATCCTAGACTGAAACAGTACCCACTGGTACTCTTCCGATCAACTGAACTTCCAGCCCAATCTGCATTAGTGAAACCACTCAACCTGACATCATTGTCACGGGTGTACTTCAATCCACGCTCAACTGTCCCTCGAAGGTACTTGAGAACATGCTTGGCTACTGCCCAATGTGCCCTCTTCGGTTCCACCATGAACTGAATTAGGGTATTAACAACATAGCAGATGTCTGGCCTTGTATTTACTAGATACATCAATGACCCTATGAGCTGTCTGTACAACATAAGATCAACTTCATCATCTTTGGATATGTCGATTTTCCTCCAGTTGGTAATCATTGGAGTGGTTATGGGCCTAAAATCCTCCATCTGAAATCTCTTCAGAATCTCTGTAGTGTATCTTCCTTGACCAAGGAAGATTTCCCCATTCTTCTGCCAAACTTCCAACCCCAAAAAATAGTGCATTCGTCCAAAATCCTTCATGTCAAATTCTTCAGCCAAATTATTTTTGCAATCTGTGATGAGCCTTGATGATCCTGTCAAGAACAGATCATCCACATACAACACCAGTATCAAAGGCTCACTCCCCACTCTCAGATAATAGAGATTTGGATCTGCATCACTCTTGACGAATCCCATCTTCTGCAGGTAGCTGTCAATCCGACCATACCAGGCTTTAGGAGCTTGCTTTACTCCATATAATTATTTCTTCAATCTGCACACATGAGTTTCCTGATCATGTGTCTCAAAGCCCTCTAGTTGTTCTATATACACCACCTCTTCTATCACACCAGTCAAGAATGTCGTCTTGACATCCATTTGGTGACTTTCCCATCCCATATGCACAACAAGGGATATCATGGACCAGATAGATGTGTATCTAGCTACAGGGGCGAAGGTTTCTTCATAGTCTATTCCTTCCTTCTGAGCACACCCCTTAGCCACAAACCGGGTTTTAAATTTCTCGATGCTGCCGTCTACAACATATTTGATTTTGTAGATCCACCTGGATCCTACAATTGATCGCTCCTACAGTTTGGGTACTACTTCCCAGACATCATTTGTCATGATGGAACTGTACTCTTCCACCATTGCATCAACCCACACCTGGTGCTAGCCGCTTCCCAAAAACTGGAAGGTTCTCTGACTTGAGCAACTAAGGCTTGATACCTTTCAGGCTTCTTATGCTGTCTCTTCTTAGTTTGGGGGATTCCGAAAAAATCCTCTGCATCCTTCAGAATCTGTCGAAGTTACCTGCTCGTTCTTCCACTGGTGGTGGGTGGATCTACCGGCTCTCCTTCTCGCAAATCCTCAGGAGACCCATCCTTTGGATCACTATGCCTTGGACAGGCAACTAAATTCGCTACTGCTGGTTGTTGGGGCTAGACCAGAGGCTGTTCCTCTGACTGTGTAGCAAAAGGCATCTCTTGTGATCTTCTGAAGGCTTTCTCCTCCATGAATTTCACATCTCTTCACACCACTACTTTCCTGCTCCCAGGAATGTAGATGTGATAAGCCTTTGCATTTTCGCTGTATCCTACTAAATACCCCTTTTCAACAGTCATCTCCAGCTTCTTCCTCTTCTCACTGAGTACATGATAGTAAGCTGTATTGCCGAAGATCCTAAAGTGACTTACTTCGGGCTTGCTGCTAGTGAAGACACCTTCTGGCGCGATCTTTCCCAGTGCAGTGTGAGGAGTTATGTTATGAATGTAGACAACTGTATTACACGCTTCATCCCATAGAAATTTGGGCATGTCTTGGTCATACAACATAGCTCTGGTTGCTTCAACAATAGTCCGGTTCTTCGTTTCTGCCACTCCATTCTATTCCGGATTGTATGGGGTTGTCCATTCTCTTTTGATGCCTTCCCTTGCATAGAATCCAATGAATTCTTTATCTATGTATTCACCTCCATTATCTGATCGCAATACCTTGATTCGCTTCCCTGTCATATTTTCCACCAGAGCCTTAATCTCTTTAAATCAACTGAAGACTTCAGCTTTGGTATTCAAGAAGTAGATCCAGGTTTTCCTGGAATGATCATCAATAAAGGTGACTAAATATTCGGCACCGCTAAGAGCTCTAGTGGACATCGGCCCGCATATATTTGAGTGTATTAGATCCAACACACCCTTGGCCCTATTGTTGCTTCTCTGATATGCTGCCTTGGCATATTTTCCCAATACGCACCCCTTGCAGACATCATCTCGCTTGGTGCTCAATTCTGGAACACCTGTGATAGTCTTCTGGAGAGTTCTCAACGCCCCATGATGCAAGTGCCCCATTCTTCTATGCCATAGCTTATTCAGGTCCGTTTCATCTGCGCTTCCAACTAGTGTCATTGGAGAATCAAGCTGCAACTTGTACAACTTGTTGCTTCTTACCCCGATCTGTGCCTAAATCTTCCAACTGGGATGCTTGACGTAGACTCTATTGTTGATAAAGTAAATGTCATATCCTCGGTTTTGAAGCTGTGACACTGAGAGTAGATTCATCCCCAAACCCGACACATGTAGTACATTAGTGGTCCGGATTCTGTTCCCTGCCTCGGTCTGAAAAAATACGGTACCTGTCCCAATGGGATTGCACTTTGCTTTATTTCCCATGGTTATTTTGAAATTCATCTGCTCTTCTTGGTAGTCGGAAAAAATAGTCCCGCACTCCCGTCATGTGAGCAGAAGCTCCGCTGTCAATATACTAGACATCTGAAGACGCAGTGCTTGATACACAAGCAAAATCTTCCTCTAATTTGGATGCCAAAACGGATACATCGTGATCCATCTGTTCCATCATGCTTCTTCCCCCTTCTGGAGAACTGCGTGAACCCTTCTGCACTGTTACTGCAACAGTAGACCTCCGTTCATGGATAGATGCCCCCTCTCTGTTATTTATCTCTGGCTCTGATACCATGTGAAAATTTACAAGCAGTTGCAGTGATATATTTATTTCTACTACTTATTATTTTAATAAACTATTATTCAGAAATCTTCCACAAATATCGAAATAAATACTACTGCAACATTCACAATTATATATGCAAAGAAATAAACAGTAGATAACATAAGCAAAAGAATCAATCACATGTACACAGTCATTTTTAGACAATTGTCCCCGGAAAAAACCATTGTGGGAAAACCGGTGCAGTAGATGAGGGTTTTATTAATTCTTCAGCAAATGATATCTTTACTGGGAAAATATACGACAAATAAATTCTGAACCACCTGAAACTAAATTTCCTGCTTACTTAGATAATTCTCTGACACCCAGAACAACCCCTGCATGCCCCTGCGTCACTCTGCGTGATTTTCTACGCAGTTCCAGCGCTGGACTGTGTGAATCTGCGTGGATATGGCATGGGGTCTTTGCATTGCAGCCTCAAGCTGCCTCCAGTGACCCACTGCTGCCTTCCGACCCTGATCTCTATCACCCCTGACCTCCTCCTTCTGCTTCTGCAACTTCTCGCCCTACAACTCTCTCACTGAGATTGAATTCTACATCAAAATAGATCTCCTTCGGGTATTGAGTGTATGCCCGACTTGTCTTCCAAGTGACCCTCAAGCCTTCTTTTATAATCTTCCAGTTGGAGAACCAACGACCCAGATTACAAGATTAATCAATGGCTAAGATTAAAACTTGACTTGATCCATGTTTTCTAGAAGATTCACACTCTGACTTATTAATACCCTTTAATTATTTCATTTCCCTAAGTTTAGACTTAGGGTCTTCATTAAAATAATTAATTATTTTAATAAGTCTTGAATCGAGTGGAATTTCCACAAACTGTTTCTGTGTTCTTTGGAATGCTGCTGTCCAAGCCTCCCTGCAAAGTTTGAGACTTGGAACACTTCCGGATACTACAAAAATCAATAGGAAATGAACAGAACTTACAACCTCCAATTTTGCAGTTGCTTGGGGTCAAGCAACATCCAGGAGGGGAGGACTGCAATGTCCCTTCCTAAATTTTCCTAATGTTTGGGAAAATAATTTTTTGTCAATTTTGAATTAAATAACTTAAAGTACCTTTTTGTGGCCAACATAGGAGAAAAAGAATAAATTAAATTACTAGTGGAGGATGGGACCCACAAGGAAAGCGTATTAGAGAAGAAAGAAATTTCGAGTTCCCTTGGGCAAATCAAATGGGTGGAGGGACCCACAAGTTTTGCATGACCAACACTTATAAAAGGAAGTTTTGAAGAAGACATTGGTATCATTTGCATATTCAAAAAATCGAATTGCCTTAGCTGTTTAGTTGAGCCAACACTGTGTTGTTTAGCACAGGAGCTTCCCAAGGAGAGAAGCTCATCCCTTCTCTGGTGGACTTCGAGTGCCACTCAAGAACAATTCTATAAATAATTTGTGGCCAAGAGAGATAGATTCAGTAGGTCCCACACATTTCTGGAGAGGCTGGGATGCAGTGAGAGCTGGTGCTGCGCAGTAGAGGGAGGCATCTAGTGTTGGAGGAGCTTGGTTGTGGAGGAAATCACTCGGAGCAGCGACATGAGGAATCATTGAGGATTTTCAGGATTCTTGGAGCAATTTCAGTCCCTAAAGGACCAACCACACATAGTTTCCTTCAGTGATTCTCTAGGGACTGCGTCATCCACCCAGTGACTGCACAGTCATAAGAGGGCAACAGTTTGGAGCAACATTTTTCGGAGGAGTTGAGGAGTTGGTGTTTGATTGGAGATATATTTCAGGAGGTTTGTTGGTATTTTGGAGGGAAAAAATCTACAAGAGCAACTACAACAACAAAATTCGAAATTGAAGAAGGGCCAAGTTGAGAAGGGTCCAATTTTGAAGGTTGGAAGTTGGGAAAAATCTTTCTGGGTTTTGGGCAAGGATCACCTTCCCCAATTCCTAGAATTTCCTGGGCACTATTCAATGGGCAAATCAAGTGCCAAAATTAGCCAGCGGTTGCAGAAAGCCAAGGACAACGCAGTTTCTAGGAGCGCAAATTATTGTAGCAATTGTACCTTTTGTTGTTGATCTCCTGAGGCTTGTATCTTGCCTTGTGCAAGCCCAAGTGCACTCATTCCATCTCATATTGTACTCCAGTTGATCATATTAATGACAGTGGCGTTCTGGGCATATTTTCTTGTATCTTTTTTCTGAAGTAAAATTTATGTGTTAAATTTATTGCATGTTTTCTATATCACTGTAAATTTTCTATTTGGAATATTACATAATTGGGAAAAGGGTTGTTGGACGACCTAAATAAGTCCTCTAAGTTCCATGATGAAGAGGAGGGCTCCATAAATGAGGATCAAGGGGATGGCCCCTTGATTTCCAAGCAAAACATCATGTTGTGCTCCCAAGTGGCTGTGGGGCTCACTAAATGGTCTTATGGGTCTCCAAATAGCTCCATAACAAGTCAATTCTCCATCAGCGAGGGCTAGAAGATGATACGTTCCATCTCAGGTCTCTCCAAATGAGGCACAACCTCATCTGGGCCCTCGATCAACTACCAAGTATCGGGTGCAATATATGTCCGGTTGGGCAATGTAGTCCAAGTGCATCATCATATATGTATAACTGGTGTACGAACAAGCAATGTGTGGTGCTGAAGAAGTCGATGGTGTGGCAATCATTGCTCTGCAATGGTGGAGGCCCATGGCTCTCAATGCTCACCCTACAAGTGCCATTATGGCCCTCTAGAGGGCTTGGATCCCGTATAGGGAGAGCAAGTTCAAGATGAAGACCCACCTGCAATCTTGTATAAGATCTAATGTGTCTCCTCACCTTCTAGTACAACAATCCATTAGTGCAATTGAGTAAATAAGCTTGCTATTCAGGGGAAAAAGTGGACACTTCATAGTGAAACGCCCTTCCAAATGGGATTTAGAATGTACGGGTGTTACCTAGTTCGACAAGAGAGTTTAATAAAGGACCCTATTAGGGGGTTTCAATATCTAAGGGAGTGACAGGTCCATGGTACGTCCATCAAATGGCAGGTGTCATTTGAAATAATAATGGAATGGAGTGGGGGCAGGAGGGAAGGCTCCAAGCTGCATGCCGTGGTACAAGGGTAGCTATGATGAAGGAAGGCCACACATTGGGTTTATGGATGTAGGGGGGGAGAAATTATAGTACATGAGTTACCCCAACCTTTGTTTTTCCACCCTTCTTCATATGCTTATTTGCCTTTTATTGAATTTTCTTTCTTTTTTCTGCTCGGGACTCCAGAGAATGAGAGCATCATGTAGCAATGATTACCCCCTTAAGGTTGGGAAATTAATTTTCCACAAGAGGTTGGGACAATCATGGGTTCCTAAATGATGTAGGGGGAACTCATAGGGGCCCTAGGAACCAAGGCAATGAGTGCCTCTACGCAACTATGCTCTTGGAGAGATGCTTGATACGATGCTCATCTAGTACTGATAGGATTCTGACCTTCCAGATGACAAAGTTGGATGCTCCATCCAACCTGTCTTGATCCCTCAGTCAATGTGTGGCCATCTCTGCTCAACTAAAAGATATAAAACTAGTTCACTTCTCCCTCTTTTGCTGCTACCCCAACTAAACTCGGATTTGAGTTTCTCGGCGTCAGAAACTCTCTAAGGAACCTACTCCCTCTGGAAAAATGATTTCCCTCCCCGAAATCCTCTGCCAACTAATGTCGAATCAACCCTCTTCGATCACACTTTGCTATTGATTAGCATTGGATCTAGACTCCTTGGTAAGAAGTCTACTGAGGAACTACTTCCCCTTACTTTGCCATGCCCTGCCAGACACTGTTCTGCTCTAGCAGAAACAATGCCCCACTAGCAACTACTGAAGAAAAACGATGTGCACTTCCAGCCCCTATAACCGGAAATATAGAGGCTCAAAATTTCTGCGTTGCCTCTGCGCAGCTACAACGCCACCTCTCTTGGTTGACGTAGGCTCTGCGTGAGCTCCACAAGTTACTGCGTCACCCTTCTTTGCCTCTCTATGGATCTGTGCTGTTACTCGAGACAACTACCTTCCTGCAACAAGTTTTCTTCGGTCTTCTGATAATCGCTTCAACTTTTCCTTATCTGCAAATCCTCTAATACCATGTGAAAATTTCTGAATTCTCTAAACAGAAATCCTACTGCAGTAAATCTAATTTACTTCTCCTACTTGTTTAATTAACTTAACAAGTTATTTTTTGAATAATTCATGAAAACATTGAAGTAAATACACTGCAGCCTACACCATTATATAGATCAAGTACTGAAGAATAAGCAACCATGCAGAATAAGGACACAAATTTTTCGGACAAATGTCCCCGGGAAAACCCAATGCGGGAAAACTGGTGCAACAACTCTTGATGGTTTTATTATTAAGTAGATTTCTGAATACAAACTAGGGTGCCAATGTGGCTCACCCAACGGGGAAAATCCCCGATAGAAGTACCTCTATCCGGAGACAAATATTATGGCTGATCCAACAATTGAATGAGGAAACCCCATAGGTGACTCTGCAGCGTCCAAGTGCTGTTGAGTGATGGCTACATCAAGCTAGACCGCGTCACCTTCTACAGGAGCTGCGTCACCTTCTCCTTGGGCCTTCTCGACTTAGAAATCAAAACGTTGGATGGATGCCCGATTTGCTGCACAGAAACCCCAATGCAACTCTACGAGTGACTGTGTCACCCTTTCTGGCTCTGCTTCTCCTCTGCGTGAGCACTGCCAGGTCTGCGTCAGCTCTGCATGAGCCCTGTTGGCTCTGTGTCACCCCTCGTGGCCCTACATTGCCTCTCTGGTGCTGATCTGCCTCTCTGCTATTGTATTCTCGGCTTTGGATGAAAATCCCACTATCGAACTGCCCCTCACTGCACTGCGAGCTCACTCCAAAATTCTTAGTAAACCGTGCTCCAAAATTTTGACTTAGCTCAAGTGCTGCTACTCTATGTGTGTGTTCTCCAACTGACCCCAAGCCTTCCTTTAATACTTTTCTAGTGGACGAATCAATGACCATGATCTAATTAATCTCTAATCGACGGCTAAGATTAGAAAAGACTCGATCCTCGTCACATAGAACATTCTCACCCACATGTTTAAATTAATTCACTTTAATTATTTAATTTCCCTAAGTTAGACTTATGGTCTCCATTAAAATAATTAATTATTTGAATACCTTAAGCTCAAGGTGGAATTTCTCCAAACGATTTCTAGATCTTGGAGATCTCATGTGTTCTAGCCCCTCCACAAAGTTTCAGAGCTAGAGCACATCCGAAGCTACCCAAAAATCAATAGTCAACTATAGAGGAAAGACATGACGAGGAGGTAAAGATCATGAAAACTAATCACTCTAATCAAATGGCTACTAGAGAGGAAGTGTGCTCGGGAGATGGAGGCTATGAAGTCTAGTGTGCAGAAGCATGTGATTGCCATAAAAATAGATCATGACAAAGTAATAAAAAATTTGGAAGTTGGTTTGATGTGTCTCCAGAATAAGTTGTTGGCCATGGAGGAAAGCCAGGCCAAAGAAATTAATTCTATGAAGCTTGAACACTCAGATCAGATGGGTGCCATGAGAATTGAAAAGATCACCCTTCAAAATAAACTACAAATAATGGAAAAGATACAGGTACAGGAACTTCAACATGGATCAAATAATGAAAGAAACAAAGAGCCTATGATAGATCACAAGCCTCTCGGTCCGCCAGAGCAGTTATCATCTCATTTCCAAAAGGTTACTTGCCCCACTCAATACAGGTCAATTGGAAGCAACATAATTGAAAAAGAAGCTAAGAATGGTCAGGCTTACATGTCACCTTTGACCGAGTACATACATAATAAGATTGGGCATACTTCAGATTCTTTAGATCCTTCATCCAGACATTCTCAGAATCAAGACAAGAAATCTACAGTGGTCTCATTATTGACATCACAACCCATCGGGAAGAAAAGTAAAAGGCAGAAGAAAAGAAAAGGGAAGAAGTTTGATGCATCTGATGGTTGAGAGCAACTCGATATTCGAATGAGTCACAGTCCTAGCATTTTCTAAATTCAACATGGCACATCCAAGAAGTAGCCCACAGACTTGTTGTAGAATCGGTAGATGCTCAATATGCACCATGTTGATGACATCTGATGCCATAGGGCATCGTTTTGTATAGTATGTCTAACCCTATCCCCTTTTATTTCATGTTAGTTAGATAATTTTACTTTCAACATTTATATTATGTTGTTTACATTTCAATTTATTAGAGTAGATTTTTTTGTCCTAATGATATATTTCTATATATGCATATGATTTCGATGTTGAATTGATATTTATTTGATGGACTTCTTGGATGTAGGATTCTGGGGTTCTCACGTTACTTCATGGAAGCAATGTGTCCCCATATGGAGCCAAATGTTGCACTAAAATTTTCAAAGTTCCAATGAAGTGGAAGTGCCATTTTTTCCAACAGGATCGGATCACCTATCAGCCGTTCATGTGTCATAGTTACCCAATTCTGTAAGTTATATGATGTAAATGATCCTAGTAAGACCTTGAGTTTATGTAACAACCTAGGTGAGTCTATAATTTTGATGACAAATTTCATCCTAAGAGGTTTTTTAACTTCACTGATTACCTATGTTTCTAAACACGGCTAATCAAAAGAGTTTTTTCCTCTCCACCTTAAACCCCCAAAGCTGGGGTGAAATTTATTTGTCAAAATCTTAGGTGAGTCCTAGTGTTTTAGTCAAGTCTAATGTAAAAGTGGTTTGGGAATAATTTAAGCTAGCTGACTTAATTATTTTATTACAAATCACTTGGTCTACTAGGTCATGTTGTGTCACAGATGTGTTATGTGTCTTGAGGGTCTAGGCCTAATGTGCGTTCCCTCTTTGAGTCTTATAAATGTAAAATCTTATGTATTAGAGGGTTGGAAAAATATTAAATCCTATCATGAGTAGATAAATTAAATTTTATGGAAAAATAAAATTAAATCCTAAGCCAAAAAATTAATTAATTTGAGTCAAATTTAAATTTAGGAAAATAAATTCTCCAAATGGAAAAATTCGTGGATTTTAAAAGAGTCAAATTTTAAAGGTCCTTCACCAAGAGAATATTGCATATTTTAAGAAAAAATGGACCCTTGGGGTGGTTAAGTCAAAGTCATATTTTTGAGGAAATTAACTCAAAATAATTAATTTTGAGCTACTTAACATGGAGTTTAATGATAAATTCGAAAATTCCTCAAAAATAAAAAATCAAGGGTCGGGATTAAAAGATCTTGAAGTGTTTATCAACGACCAAGATTATTTTGACAATGACAAAGAAACTAGCCGTTATTTTTCCATTTGGAGGATTTATTTATAAATTAGAGTCACTTGAGTCTCTAGTCATCTTGATCTCTGGTTAGAATCGTTGTTGAAACATTTTGTAAATTATTGTCCCACTACGAACTATTTTTTCTACTATAATAAAAGACTTCGGTGTGCAACTCGAGGTGTTCTTGTTCGTTGATTTGTGGTGTGTATTGAGTATGGGTTGGTTCTTTACTTGATATATTTTGAGATAATACACAGTATTTGTAGGTACTCAATTTTTGGTGTCCAAGTTCATAGATTGTGAGCAAGGATCATCTTATTTGGGTTCCTTAGTGAACAATAATTTTTCTGAAGCGTTTTAGCGCGAAGTGTTTCTACAAGGCCTTGGGCCTAGGGTTTGACCTCTAAACCCTTGTTTTACTTCAGTTTTATTATTGCAGTCAAATCAACAACAATTAAGCCCTAAAATCACATATTTAATGGTCAAAATCACTTAAAATTGTAAAATCTTAATTTTCATGAGTTTTGGCCCACTTGGGCATCTTGGATTTGATCTAGATCTAAATTTTTGCTTGCTAGAATTTTCTGTGTAAATTGATGAATCAACCCTGCAAAATTTTCTGAATCAAATACTCATAGGGCCAAAAATTTTGAATTTTTAATTTCCAACAAATTTTAATATTTTTGGATATATTGGGGATTGTCTTGAGCATTGCTGGGTTGCTGATCTATCAATTGTTTACTGCTGTAATAAATAGATCAAATCGGAAATTTATGTATCACATCCTCTAAATAACCCTAAAAATTAAAATTTTCAAGTTTTGGTGAAATTTACTATTTTTTGACATCTTGGGCATTGTTTTGGGCTTTGTTAGTTTTTTGATCTATGATCTATTTACTGTTGTTATAAATATATCAGATTTGAGATATCACTGAATACTTTATCGTAAAGTGGGCTAAACAAGTTAATTTACATTTGTTGGTCATTGGAATCTTTTATGTTTCATGGTTGAGAAAAATTTCATGATTTAAAGTGGCTTCCTCATTGCAGTCATAACACTAATAAAGTATCGAATTTCTGAATTATTGTTGTTGATATAGACTGTCATAAATCTGAAGTTGACTTATCTCATCTTGGTTTTAAATGTTGTCTAACTTTGCACTCAAAATCTGAAGTTAATCTTGTTGATAAAGTTATCTTGGGCTTCTAAGTTTGAATTGGCATAATATCTTGTGTTGATAATCATTGGTGGATAAATTGATTTACTTAAGCATCTTGTGGATTGACCTATAGTTTAATTTTTCTCTTGTATCGTTAAACACTCATCTTGTATTAAGATCGTTTTTTCCATTGTTGTTAAGTACTATTAGCATAAAGAGTAATCATAACTTAAGTACTTAAGAAACTTAGACAATATTAATTCAAGATAACCTCACTCGTCATCTTGCATTTATCATCCTAGATCTAGCTTGCATTAATAATTTATCTCTTAGCATAAGCTAGGTTGATAGAGATATAGGGAAACCCTTTTCACAGTAGCTTGAGAGATTCGGTTTCTTCTAGTAGCTAACACAGTGACGTTGTAGTCATTAGAGCCACAATATTTGCAGTGCCAGAGACATTGGGTGAGTGGAACACAGGTGGAGGTATCGTTAATCAGGCCACTGCCTGCTTCTTGTTGGATTCCATTTCACAACTTACTTTGAGAATTGCTTCTCAAAACAGTTGGGGAAATGTTACATTTAGACTAGACATCTAATTAAAATTTACTAATATCACTGCATTTCACATAGATCCTAGGTCCTGCATATCATAGAGGTTAGTCAAGCATTCAACCAATGGGTGTCCATCTGGTCACTTGGTTCCAGTTTATAGAAATCAAGAATTTGTGACTCCAGGAAGGCACTGGTCTCATAAGAGGAAATCTAAATCTAATCAATAATCTTGCTATTTTCAACCAAGCGGCCATGCCACTCATCCGTGTCTCCCAAACAAGTTGGTTACCAACTTGTTTTCCTTCGCCCCATTTCATAGGGTTTACCCCCCATAGCCTGCTGGTGGGAGACAAGTAGAACGGAGTGGGCGGGGATCAGAGTGACAACCCCCGTCCCGAGCATTGTCGCGGTGGCTGTATAATCCGCGGGTGACAACAGGTCTCACATGCTTATCCAATCCTCCGTTCTCCCTCCCAGTTCCTTCACTAGACTTATGGCTATTAGGCTTGGTCTAGTGCATGACTCATGGAGAATATAATTTCCCTTTTCACTCCTTGTCAACCTGGGAGGTGATATCTACAAGTTAAGCTTGTCTCTCAAGTACTCAAGCTTTTTATTTGGAAGGGACTTCATCAATATATCAACTACCTATTTATCTGTGGAGATGTATTGTAGCTTCACAACCCCATACTACACCAATCTTCGAATATAATGATACTTTTTATTAATATGCTTTGTCCTAGCATAAAACACTGGGTCCTCAGCCAACCTTATGCAACTCTTGTTGTCACAATGTATAATGGTAAGGTCCAACGATCCTTTAAACAAATTTGATAGTAGCTTTCTAAGCCAAATTTCTCTACTAGCTTCACTTGTTGCAATATACTCAACTTCAACACTACTCAATGCAATTGAATCTTGTTTCCTGCTCATTCATGAGATCATAGAAGATCCCAAGCTAAAACATCCATTACTGGTGCTTCTTCCATCTGTCTCACTGCCACCCGAATCAGAGTCTGTATAGTCCAATAGTTGTATCTCATTACCAGAATATCTCAAGTAGTGATTTATCATCCTATAATGACCCAAATGCCAAAAATTTTGAACGTTCTTTGAAATCTTAACTTGGAAATACTTTAGATAAATTCTCCATCCATAAATAGAAGATTTCCATGTAAAATAGCTTTAGAAATTTAAGTTGTCAACACTATAAACAATTTTCATAACATAAACCCCAATATTTCAACGGAAAATAGAATCTACAACTGAATAATAGACAATATGAACATGCAGAAGATCTCAACCTTATTTTATTAATATAAAAAATGTTGTAACAACAAACTGGAAATGGCTGAGGTAATGGCCCCAAATAGATCTACAATAATGCCGCAATTGGTCTCCAAAACAAATTGAAAACTGCAACCTCTGAATCCTAAATGGATCCACCAAGGGAAGAGATGGGTGCTCGCCCACTCTCACTGAATCACTCGAGGGTTTCCGCCCTGGGGCTATTGCTGAAGTAGAGAACCAGGTTTTCAAACCTCTCACACAAGACAATGATCAATTCCAAGATATCTCCAAATGACCTCCCCTCCCACTTTTATAGATCTGATGGATAGATCTCCAAGCCTCTAGAAACATCTTATTTTATTATTTTATTATTATTCTAGAAGCTCTTCCATTGATTTGATCTTAAATGAATTTTTTAATTTAATTCTATTTCACTTAAGTCACTTTTGAGCATTTTCGTCCAATTAATTATTTTTCTTTTAATTAAAAATGACTATTTAAAGTCATTTTTAATTAAGGAAAATGGTAAATTTCCAACCACATTGTCTCCAACTTCTAAAAGTCACTTCTCAACATTCCATCTTGTAGATCTTTTCATTCTGGATCCAACGAGCTATTACACTAAGGTGTTCTATCAAATAACCTTCTCGGAATGCTACCTCGAGCATAATTAATTAGGTTAGTGTTAATTTTAGATAACAACAGTATTTTCTATGCTTAAAAGCAATTTACTTCAATTTTCCTTATTTGCCCAGTATCAATTTCCAGATTAGCAATCACATTAACTTTGATAGTAAATGAAGATAGAACATAAACAATAAGCAGAAGACAAGCAAAGACAAGAGGACACAATATTTGGCAGATGCCAGGGAAAAACCCCAATGTGGGGAAAACCCTTTGATCAAATTCTTCTTATTATTCTTCAATAATTCAACAGAGAGAGAGTACATAATACAAATTTATATGCCCAAACATTGTCAAATTAGCCCTGTCATAACATTAGTCAACCAAAAGCCATAACCAGAAAGTCAACACTAGTCAAATCAACAACAAATCATCCCCAAGACAACTCGGTCAATGTCAATCAACTCGGCCTCCAAGAAGAGTCAAAGTCAGCCCAAAACAATCCTTGAAACTTCAGTCAAACTCGGTCAAACTTCAGTCAACATTGCGATCAAACAAGCCTACGATCAACGCAGGTCAAACTGGCTCAATCACCTCGATTTCTGTGCCTAGCATTACGGCCTCACAAAATCGAAAATCTGCCCTAAAACCCGTAGTCAAAATCAGTCAAAGGACCCTCAGTCAAAGCTGGTCAATGCCCTGAAATTTGCGGCCTGCAATTTGCTCCTGAAATGCATCCTTCAGCCACACATGTGAGAGAGGAAGAGAGAGAAACCCAAGCTGTACGAACCAATCTGATTTGGAGAGAGAAGAATGTGTGGGTGAATGATGTCCAACAGAGGAAAAAGGTCACTCTTATTTGTACAGTTTGGTGAGGGTGAAAAGACACATTTGTTGGGCTTCAAGAGCCTACATTTGACTTTTGGCCGACCTTGACAATTTTCACGTGTGAGAAATAAATTCAAAATCACACTTCTGCTCATCCAAACAAGATGATCTTTAGATCAATCTTGCACCTCTCAGAAAGAGGAATCCAATAAAAATATCATCTCCATCATATGTGCTAATTTTAGTTAACAATGGTATGTTTTATGCTTAAGGGAATCTACTTCAATCTTTCTTATTAATCCCAATTCAGTTTCCTATTATGCAATCACATTAACATTGATAGTAAATGCTAATGGAACATAAATAAATCGATGGAAGACAAGCCAAGACAAGAGACACAATAATTTGGCATATGACAAGGAAAAACGCCAATGCGGGGAAAACCCTTTGATCAAATCTTCTTATCATTCTTCAAATTCAGCAGAGAGAGAAAGTACAATTTACAGCAGTCAACAGGATGCCCTAGCCAGAAATTTCAATGTTGCTCAAACAAACAAATTAGCCTCCAATGAAGCTCGGTCAAACCCAGTCAAACTCGGCCTCCAATCACAGTCAAACTCAACCCAAAACAGTCCTGAAATTCGGTCAACACACTGGTCAAAGTTTGTGGTCAAATGAACAGTCAAATATGTGGTCAACAACAGTCAAAGCCAACGTTTCTCCTCGATTTCTGTGCCTCCAGCTATGGTCTCAAAATCGAAATTTTGACCCAAAAAGCGAAGTCAAACAACAAGCCCTAAAACAGTCTGAAATTTCCAGCTGTTGTGCCACATGTGCGGAGGAGAGAGAAAGGCTCTTAGGCTTGTATGAACCAATCAGAAGGAGAGAGAGATGTGTGTTGAGATGATGATGAAATGAGGTTTGAGTTTCTCCTTTTTATATCCATCACTGAGGGTGTGTGACACATCTTTTGGGGCTTGTGAGCCTACATTACAAATCTGGCTGACCTTGACAAATTGCACATGTGAGGAAAATAAATTCAAAATACAACTTCTGCTCATCCAAACAAGATGATCCTTAGATCAATCTTTCACCTCTCCGAAAGAGGAATCCAAAAAAAAGATCATCTCCATCATATGAGCATTGCAACATGGAGCTTGGGCCTAGTTGCCAAATTTAACAGTCCCTTTCAACTAGGGAGAACTCCACCTGTCTTTCCATCTGTCAACCTGTGCAATCCTGTCATTTAGTACCATCATGTACTATCATGTATCATCATGCAATCCTTTGTCATCTTGTTGTCTCTGTACTTTGCCGGCTGTACTCTGCTGTAGAAGAAATAATGAAGAAGATATGATCGAGAGTGAGTCACAAAGACCATGCCACTCTCCACTGACCCGAAGTCACTCTGGAGGTAAAAACCTCAACCATACTTGATCCCAGATCAAGTTTTTGGACACGTCCCATCCTAGACATAAAGTGTACGACAATACACGATGCGTCCATCGGTAATACTATGGTCTCTATCCTCATTTCCCAACTCATTGGCCAGATGAGAGGTACTCACCACAAGTCCCATACTACATAGGTAAGATGTATGTGGGGCATAGATCAAAGAGAGGGTGAACAGGCTCAATATCATAATGGCGGGGAAATAGCACACTAACAAGGTAAGGCAAACCTAGCCCTGTGGTTGCTTATAGCTCCAAGCAGCTATCCCCAAGCCCCTTGGAGCTCCCAGAGCTCATAGTTCAACTCAAGTGAGACCCTCATAATAGGGTTTGTCCAGGATACCAAGATTCTCAGGGAAGGTTAAGAATTTGACCTTCCCCAGGGGCTTTGTGAGAATATCTGCGACCTGGTCATCAGCACCAATGTGATGGAGCCTTATGGCGCCTCGCTGTACCATATCTTGGACAAAGTGGTACCTGATATCGATATGCTTGGATCGGTTGTGGAACACAGGATTCTCAGAAAGACGAATCCCACTTTGGTTGTTGCAAAGGATCCGGGTGCTATCCAACACATGCCCAAACAACTCACTAAAGCGCTTTCTCAACCAAACAACTTCACAACATGCCATACTTGCTGCAATGTATTCGGCCTCAGCGGTGCTCAAAGCAACCGATTTATGCTTCCTGCTCATCCAGGAGATCGAAGCAGAACCTAAGGGGAAGCAACATCCATATATGCTTTTACGATCCACCACACTGCCTGCCTAATCAACATCGTTATATCCATGGAGCCTCATACTCCCGACAGTGTATCTCAGCCCATGGTTGACTGTGGCCTAAAGATATCTTAAGAGATTCTTGGCACCAATCCAGTGAATGTGATGAGGCTCGACCATATATTGACTTAACGTGTTCACTGCAAAACATATGTTTGGACGTGAGTTCACTAAGAACATCAAGGCCCCCACGAGTTGATGATACTCGGTAGGATTTCCCAAATCGGGCCCAACAACATTTCCATACAACTTCTTAAAGTTGAAGCTCCATCGAAGTAGTCACGGACTTGCAGTCCACCATCCCAAATCTCTCTAGTGGCTTCACAATAAATTTTCCTTGAGAAAGGAAAATCTCACCTGGCTTTTGCTAGACCTAAAAGCCTAGGAAATAGTGCATCAAACCTAGGTCCTTCATCTCGAACTCAGAAGCTAGCTCCCTCTTACATTGATGAACAAGAGGGTCAACACTTGTCAGGAAGAGATCGTCCACATAGAGAACCAGAATGAGAGGCTTGTCATTATCAACCTTAAAATAAAGGTTTAGATCAACATCAGTTCATGTAAAGCCCAACTTCATCAAGTAGCTATCGATCCTCTCATACCAAGCCCTAGCGGCTTGGTTCAACCCATAGAGGGCTTTCTTCAACCTGCATACATATGCATCTCTATCTCGAACTTCGAACCCCAAAGGTTGTTTGACGTAGACCTTTCCTTTATTGAGCCATGTAAGAAGGTAGTCTTGACATCCATTTGATGTAGACTCCATCCTTGCGATGGAGCAAGGGAAATGATCGAATGGATGGTGGTGAAGCGGGCAACAGGTACAAATATTTCATCATATTCTATGTCTTCCTTTTGAGAAAAGCCTCGGGCAACAAATCTTGCCTTGAATTTTTCAGCAATTCCATCGACTCCATGCTTGATCTTGTAGAGACATTTCGAGGTGACAACAGATTTGTCCTTTGGTCTAGGGACCACATCCCAGACATCATTTTTCATGATCGACTCATATTCCTCGTTCATAACATCCTTCCAAACTTGATGCTTCACAGGTTATTCAAAAGTTTTAGGCTCAAATTGTACAATAGTGCTCATGGCTGCTAGGTACCCTTGGTACCTATTCAGCTTCTTACTTTCCTGGAATTTTCTCCTTGGAGTAGCGTGTCTCTTGGAATCTTCGAGAGTGTCTCTAATCCATGAGGGCCTTCTTTTATTTGAAGAAGGAAGTTCTATAAGATCCATTGGTCCTTCAACATCGGGCATTGATTCATCCTTCGGTTCTTCCCACCTTCCTGCTTCTTCTTCTTCTTTGTCTTCCTTTGAGATAGGAAGATCTCTAACCTTCCTGAGGGCAACATCTTCGTCGAAGGTGACATCATGACATATCTCCACTTTTCTTTGACCAGGCACATAGATTCTATATGCCTTCGAGGTTTCACTGTAGCCCACAAACGTTCCCTTCTTTCCAAAAGCATCAAAATTGCTTCTCTTTTCTTTCGGCACATGAAAATATACGGGACTTCCAAAAACTCTAAAAAGAGAAACATTAGGCTTTGTACCAGAGAAGACTTCTTTGGGAGTTTTTGAGTCCAACGCAGAATGTGGGCATCTATTTTGAACATACACAGTGGTGTTGGCAGCTTCTCCCCATAGGAACTTCAGAAGACCTTGGTCATAAAGCATGACACATGCAACTTCCAAAATGGTTCTATTCCTCCTTTCAGCAACACCATTTTGTTTCAAGAGTATACACAGTAGTGGTCTCCCTCTTAATTCCAACTTCCTTGCAATAGTCATTGAATTCATTTGACTCATATTCGGTTCCATTATCGATCCTCAAAATTTTGATATTCTTCCTTGTTTTATTTTCAACCAAGGCCTTGAAGGTGCAGAACAATTTGAATGCTTCGTCCTTTTTCTTCAAAAATTATATCCAAGTTTTGTGGAAGAAGTCGTCTATGAAAGTGATATAATATAAGCATCCTCCCAAGGATGTTACGGGCAACATACCAGATAGATCAGAATGCATCAGTTGTAAAATATCAGATGTCTTAGTGACACTTGAGGGGAATGGTCCCCTTGTATGCTTTCCTTTGGCACAACCCTGACAAACACCTTCATGATCATCTTTGAAATCAGACATACCTGTGACCACCTTCCTTGCTTCGGGTTGGGATTTATAATGAAGGTGTGCAAACCTCCAGTGCCATAGCTCAGATTGAAGAGTTGTGTTACATGTCATGGCTCCCAGTGGACTTCCTCCAACCTGATAGATTGTATCCACCCTAAATCCAAGAGTGAATGCTTCTTTGAAGTTCCTCTTCCAAATGTGTGCCTTCCCATCGATGAATGCCACCTTGAATCCTTTGTCTTCCATTGACGAGATAGACACTAGATTCTTCTTCAAGTTAGGTACGTACAACACATCTTGCAAACAAAGGACTTGACCTTGATTTAGATGAAGGGTCACAGTCCCTGTCCCTTTCACAGGATAGGTGGCATTGTCTCCAAGGATAATCTCCAAATTAGTATCCTTTTCAATCAAATTAGAGAGGGCCTCTTTATATCCAGTGAAGTACCTTGAGGCACCACTATCAATCCACCAATTATCCAGGGTGTCAGGAGGAGATGTAGCAGAGAGGTAAGATATAAGAATATATTCATTTCTCTTATTATCAACAACATTAGATTCATCATACCTAGAGTTCCTTGACCTCTTGAAAGGTTGACTGTTTCCATTTCCATTTCGATCAGAGGGAGCCTTCCTCTTTCCTTTGAACCTGTTGTTCCTTTTATTTCCATTCCCCCTGAAGTTGTTGTTGTTGTTGTTGTAGTCATCATCTCAGGGAGAGTCCCTTTTATTAGGGCACTCTCTAGAATAGTGACCAAACTTGTTACAATTGTAACATCTTCCCTTCCTTCCCTTGGGACCCTCTCTTTCACGATTTTGATTTCTTGGACCAGCATTGTTCTTCTTCTTTGCATGAGCGGTGAAAGCAGTAGGGTCACTTCCATTCCCATTTGAGGGATGGTCTCTCTCCATCATCCTTGTCTCCTCTTGAGTGCATCTTGTCAACAATTCATCAAAATCAGGAATTATATTATTATTGAGAATAGTGGTATTAAATACATACCATGGTCGGGGAAGTCCTCCAAGAGCAATGAGAGTGAGTTCTCGGCCAGCTATGACCTCTCCAATAGCTAAGAGATCATTCTTGATTTCGGTGAGCCTCATGAAATAAGATTGTATGGACTCTCCCTTGTCCATCTTGATGTTCTTCAAGAAGAGAATTTGATTAGCATTGCTAGCCATGAACATGCCAACCAACTTATCATACATCTCCTTAAATGTGCCCAACTCAGAGATATAAGCAACCAAGTGCTTGTGAATAATATCCTTGATGATCTTCTTCGCCTTGTTTTCCCCTTTGTTATACTTTGTTTTAGTGGTAGCTGATGCATTTGATGGAGGCTCAGTGATATTTCCTTGCACATAATCCATAACATCTTGTTCCTCCAATGTTAGATCCAAGGACATTTTCCAAGCATGATAATCAGACTTATCATTCAACTTGTCATCAGATTTGAAGTATGATGAGGAAGCCATTGACCTTGGTCTTTGTCTATTCAAACTTTCAATGATTTCTCTTCTCACTCTTGCTTGGGCTTTGTCTTCTCCTAAGCTTTGATACCATGTTAATTTTAGTTAATCATGGTATGTTCTATGCTTAGAGAAATTTACTTCAATCTTTCTTATTAAGCCCAATTCAATTTCCTGTTATGCAATCACATTAACATTGACAGTAAATGCTGATAGAACATAAATAAATCGACAGAAGACAAGCCAAGAAAAGAGACACAATAATTTGGTGGATGCCAGGGAAAAACCCCATTGCAAGGAAAACCCTTTGATCAAATCTTCTTATTATTTTTCAAATTCAATAGAGAGAAAGTACAATTTACAACAGTCAATAGGATGCCTTAGCTAGAAAATTCAACGCTGTTCAAACCAACAAATCAGCCTCCAATGAAGCTCAGTCAAACCCAATAAAACTTGGCCTCCAATCACAGTCAAACTTAGCCCAAAACAGTCCTGAAATTCGGTCAACACACTAGTCAAAGTCTGTGGTCAAATCAATAGTGAAATCTACGGTCAACAATAGTCAAAGTCAACGTTTCTCCTCGGTTTCTGTGCCTCTAGCTGCGACCTCTTAAAATTGAAATTCTGACCCAAAAAATGAAGTCAAACAACAAGGGTTGACCCAAAGTCAACGTTGTCTAAAAAAATCCCTAAAACAGTTAGAAATTTCCAGCTATTGTTCCACACGCGCGAAGGAGAGAGAAAGGCTCTTAGGCCTTTATGAACCAATTAGAAGGAGAGAGAGATGTGTGTTGAGATGATGATGAAATGAGGTTTGAGTCTCTCCTTTTTATATCCATCACTAAGGGTGTGTGACACATCTTTTGGGGCTTGTGAGCCTACATTACAAATCTGGCCGACCTTGACAAATTGCACATGTGAGGAAAATAAATTCAAAATACAACTTATGCTCATCCAAACAAGATGATCTTTAGATCAAATTTGCACATCTCCGAAAGAGGAATCCAACAAAAATATCATCTCCATAATATGAGTAGTGGAACATGGAGCTTGGCCCTAGTTGCCAAATTTAACAATATGAGCCGTCCAAGGTGGAGTTTGGTCCTAGTTGCCAATTTTAACACTCCCTCTCAACTAGGGAGAAATCCACCTGCCAATCCATCTGTCAACCTGTACCATCTGACATCCTTGCATTGCACTTCTCTGTTGAACCATGAAGAAATAATGAAGAAGAATTGATTGAGAATGAGTCATAAGACATTGCCACTGTCCATTGACCCAAAGTCAGTCTAGAGGTAAAACCTCACTCAGACTTGATCCCATATCAAGTTGTTGAACACCATGCATCCTAGCATAGAGAGTACGACAGTACACAATGCTAGTAAATTCTTAAGTTGTGGGATTTTGAGTTTTTAGTCAAAGAACACTAGAGGTATCCACAAATCTACTTGGAACTCTAGGATCTAACCTTCCTAGGGTTCAGAGAGGGCTCTCTTTTTAAGATTTATCTTTGTTTAAATTTGTGAATATTAGGCTAGTTATGAAAGAACAATTGGTTTTGTTTTAAATAGTTTGGTGGGAAAAAATCACTCAGAGGTAAAATAGAGAGAAATTTACTTGTCCATTGAGCTATGGAGTCTAAATCAAGCTAGCAGCACTAGAAGTCAAGGCAAAAAAAGTACAAATGTATTCAGGGCAAGATAGATAACCCTCAGAGATTTGGGAAAGTATTTTTTGGTGAAATGGTATGATCGGGGTAAAGGGCACTTAAGGATCCTTTGATCCAGAAAATGGAATTAGAAGGCAGAGGTCAAACGAGAGTGAGAGCAATTAAGAATTCTCAACACCGGAAATCAGAAGAAAACATTAAAATGGAAACTAGTTAAAGATAGGGAGCACTTGACTAATCCTGTAGTAATACTCCTAGTTACACATTCAGACAGAACAAACATAAAATGAATGTATGAAACTTAGAAAAGGAAACACTGACAAGTAGGAAGTACTTCACTCATCAGCTTATCATATGGATCCTGAATTATGATGCCAGTCAGCTTGTCCAGTTTGCTACTTTGAAATCAAACACACAATAGCCTCCAATATTCAGCGAAAATGTCTATAGTAAAGTCCAACAATTTTATTCCACACTTAATACTTCTAATATTGAAGTATTTATGCAAAATGTAATTACAAATATCCTAGGAGAATTCTAGGAATATCTCTAGGAAAAGGGAAATATCATTACATAATAAAAGGGACAGTTGTTTAACAAACAACAAGCTGTCCTCTTTTATCCAAAACAATAGAATTGCTTTATCTAACAAGGAGCTTTTAACTGTCAAGGTGTCATGCTTGCTGGTTTCTAGAAAATATTTGGGTTCTGACTTGCTTTCGCTGATACTCTTTCATCTGATACTCTTTACCTGATGACCTTTAACACTGATACTCTTTCATTTGATTAGCTTAACTGATTTACTGCTGTAAAATTATCTTTTAACAGTAAAATCAGCAAACTGTCCCTTTATTTTAATTGTTCATTTGACTGTTTTACCTCTTATCTTTACATCAAATCAGTAAAAGTTTGCCATTCTTTTTCCTTGGGAATTTTGACATTCGTTATATTCCTGAAATTCTCATCAGCTTTTGTATATCTAGCAAAAGTGGGCTTGATGACAAAGAGATGTTTAATCTCATGCTATAAAAAGAAGAGATCTTCAAAATACTAAAGGAGGACTTTCCCTGTGGGAGGTGCCTTGTGCTAGTAGCTTGTTAACTTGCTCTTTAGAAAATTCTTTGATCTTTTTATCATAATCCTTCTGGGGCATAAGTTTTTCATTAAAAACATGGATGTATGGTAGGCTCCTCTGTCTTAAGTTTGTGTATTTTGCCATAAATTTTGTTATGGCAATGTTTATTGTTTCACATTTTTCTTCAAGATTATTCATCAAGTTCTTCTTAGTTACAACCTTTTTTATCTATAAGATTGTTTCTATCCTGTCTGAGACTTTCAATTCTTCAAGTTCCTCCCTGTTCTTGCTGTTCAAGAATGTGATGAGTTTTAAAGCTTGAGCAGGCTTATCAATCAACTCATTTTTTGTCCTTTGTATCTCTGTCTGTGCTACCAACAACAAATCTCTCTGCTCATATATAACCTGAATTGAAGGCCATTGATTGTGAATGGCTTCAATAATGTTATTCCAGAGATGATTTTTTACATATAAAATCTGCTCAGTGAAAGTTAGCTCTTTTTGCAAATTCTTGATCTGTTCTCCCAATCTGATTGCTTTCTGTTCATGGGTTTTAGCATTTATCAGATCTGTCTTATTTGTAGCTTCAAGATTTTCAATCATCTTTTTTAGGTTGTTGATTTCATTTGTCTTTAAAGACATTTCTTCCATAGCTTTAACAATCTGGCTTGCTTCATCCGTTTGCTGAACATTTGTAGTAGAAGAGTCTGTAGTTGAAGTAGTGGCTGAAGTCACTAGCACTACAGTTGCCAGTGAGCCCTTTGGTGCTAATTTCTCTCCTAAAGTAGAGAGAAATGCTATAGTTATTATTGGAATAACTGTAGGAATTATAGGAGTCTCATGTTCTTTTACGGTCTCTTTTTCTTTGACAAGGTGGTCCATTTGGGTCTCCATCTGTTTGATTTGAGCAGTCAGTTTAAGAATGAGCTTCATCATTTCTTCTTTCTCACTCTGATCTTGAAGGATTTCCTTGGTTTGTGGATGCTCACTTTGAGGAAGCTTGAGCTGTTTCGTCAAAGCTGCTATGTCATCTTTCTTTTTCTTTATCAATAGTTCTGCTGCTTGAATGTTTGAGGGATCATATCCCACCTGTAAAACTAATTCCTCTAAGGCTTTAATCCTTAGATCCTTGACATATAAAGATGCCTTGTCTATCTTCATCTAATCCTGCATATTAATGATGGTGTTCTGTAGCTTATTTGCACTCATTGCTTGGTTGCTACTGTAGAATAAAGCATCTCTGAGCTTTGTCTGCGAAATTCAATTTGATCTAGCTCATGGACAGTTTCTGCATCAATCTCAAGGTCCACCTTCTTATAATCTGTTGTTGTTTTGGGTACTAAGATAGTAGGTTGCAGGAATGACATGATTATTTTGTTGGTAGAATAATCAAAGGCTGATAATAGCCTATTTTGATTTCCAGACTTTTGTTTGAGGAATTGAGAGTATATCTCAGTCTTTATATCCTCATTCTTCTGCTTAATCTGCTTGTATTTCTCCTTGATGTCCAAGTCCTTTTCCTCAGCTGATTGTGAGGAAGAGGCCTCCATGTTATGCTGCTTCTTAATCATCTGTGTATCATTCTGATTGGCTGTTGATTCCTTTTCTATTTCCACAAGGGTTTCATTGATTATAGTTGTGGCTATATCATCATTGGTTACTGGAGCATCTGTCTCATTGTTACACAGTAATTTGTCACCGTCCTTACCATTCCCCATCCCGCACAATGGAGGACCCATTCCGTGACCTGTGGACATTTTCATGCCTTGAAAACATCATCAATGCATCCCTCTAAACATGAGTTTTATTTTCCCTTGAGACATCTCCTTGCAAAAGTCATAAAAAACAGCCCTTTTAGCATTGGCGCGGGCAAGCAGTTCAGTACTCGCGCCAATGGGGAAATTAATGCAAAGAGGTCGCGCCACCTGGCGCTCTGTCATAGAGCCGTGGTCGCGCCACCCAATTTGGGAGTTGTTTTTTAAATATGGATGGTGGAAGTTGAATTCTAACAAATTCACAAACCATCACCTATCTTGAGTTGGGAGGTTGGCTGCGGGAGTTCTATGGAAGGGAGTGGTTTTGCCACCTCCTATGGAACCTTCCTTGTTGATAGGGCCAATCCCATAATAATAGGGATCCCAACTTCTCCTTCCCCATCTATAAAAGCTTGCTCAAATCCATGGCAAGCTAGTCTTGAAGTGCCTAAGCTCTGAATCTCCATATTCCCAAGAGCCTTTGTGTTGTAAAGCACCCTCTCTTTCCCTTAAGGCTGACTCAAGTAAGGAGACCATTGTCACGAGACTATGGAGAGGTTTTCCCTTTCCTTGGCAAGCTTTGCGAGACGTGGACGACTGGAAACCCGTCCGAAGGAGACCGCGACGTCAGAACTTGGTTGTAATCTTTCTTCGCTGGTTATTTAATAGATGATTATGATTATGGTTCCACTCCATTTTCCATCATGTTAATGCGAGTAATGTCCTTTCTGACTGATGTTTAGTTACGTATGCTGGTTTCTATGCTTGTATCTATTCGTTTCTTCCATGTGCAGGTGTTCATCCGCGGAGATCGTGGAGGGATTGTGATCTGCCAAGGCTGAGGAACGGGGACGCTTCTTCTTCAGATCCTAGCGTTGAAATCCAGGTAGGCTTCTATTCCAAGTCTTTCATTCGTAACTAGGAACCTGCGTCATAGCATTGTTTGATTGTTGCTAGACCCCTGCTGGGCTAGTAGGGATCGCCTCTGTCCGCAAAGGGGATTTACCTCCTCAACAAATTGGCGACTCCGCTGGGGATCCAGCTTGTTGTTTGATTTGTAAACTATAGACGGAGTCTGAAGTACAGCCAGATAGCCTTCGAAACGCTTCTGCCTTGCATTAGCGGAGTAGATCAACGCTACTTCAGTCAATCTCCGGTTTGGTTTACGGACTGAACAGCTTGGAGTCTTTGTCTCGCCTTGCCGTTTGTCTCTTGATTTTCCTTGCTTGGTCAGCCTTCTGGGTTGGGTTCTTTTTGTGTTTTGGCTTTTGGTTCAACCCCAGAGGATCAGATCTGACCTCTATTTTTCCGGATTTTCATCTTTTCATGGTTGGCTTGATTGGCGCGGTTTATAACCTGACAGTCGCGCCAATTGGCGCAGGTTGCCAGTTCATTACTCGCGCCATCCCCTGTCTGGCGCGGATTACAGACAGACAGTCGCGCCATTTCCTGTAGGTGGTAGGGTTATCCTTGTTCGGAAGTTTATTTTGGTCAGTATTTTGCTTCTGGGTTTGTTTTAGATTCATCTTGAAGTGGGAAGTCTGGTTTTGGTTGGGAGAAATTCTTTGTTTTTTCATTTTCAGGAATTGGCGCTTGTTGTCAGTTAGCAACCCGCGCCAATTGGCCATTGGCGCTAGTTGTCCATGTACAAGTCGCGCCACTTGGCGCTAGTTGTCAATGTACAAGTCGGGCCAATTTCAGGATGTGTGAAATTTGAAGATTTTTTCCCTAAATCCTTCACTAGTGTGTCTTTCCCTTCCGCCCTTTCCTCTGTATGAGCATAGATTACATTGCTCATTGTTTGGAATGTCTTCTTTCTATGATTGTTTGATGTAAAAGGGAATGAATGCCTTGTTTTGATCTCTTGCTTTGGAAGTCCTTTTTGTGTTTGACCGCATATGTCTTGTCAACTTTTGAGGGATTTTGTCACAAAGTATTTTGAAACAACGATTGCATTCTTAGTGTTTGTTTACATCTCTTTTGCATTCATCCTTCATTAAGAAGATTTGCGTTTTTTTAGTTTTCGTCTCATAGTTTGCTTTTCGTTTAAATGCATTAGATCACATTGCATCGAAAAGTGTTTTTGAGATTCATCATTGGACTTAGATCACATTGTTTAGTGATTGAAAACTAAAAATCGCTCTGATTGCATTCTCCTTTTAAAAGCGTGCATTAAGTAGATTCTCGTTTCATCGAAAAATGCATTGAGTGCATTCTTATAATTTGAAAAGAAAAAGGAAATTGTGCATAGATTACAATTGCATAGTTTTCGGAAAAAGAATTTTGCATAGATTACATTGCATAATTCGCTTCGTTGAATGTTTTAGAATACTTTTGGATAGTGAAAGTCATCTAGTTTTGAAAAGTTTCGTTTTCAGTTTTGTTGTTTGTTGCATCATTGTTTGAAGCTCTTCCCTTAACTAGATAGCATTCATCGAATTGAAAAGATTTCTTTTCTCATGTAGCTTTGCATTTAGGCGTCTTTTGAGACACTACATACGATAGGGCCTGGAAATTGAAACTTAATTGAAGATCAACTGTAAAATTTATTCAATTAACCTAAGGCAACATTGGAACTTAACGCAACATATTTAGAAGGTCTAGGCTAGAGACGTGTTCCTGCGTCGTTAAACCTAGCAGCTGTCGTTCGCCTGTTGGCTTTAGACAGCGCTAGTACGGACTTGCGCTCCCCGTACCGTCGCGTATATAAAGGGAGACCCCTATAGGTTTTCAATCCTTTATCCACAGGAAGCCGAGTTTGCCGCCCTATACCCGTGATACACCGAACACAGCATTCGGGGAGACTACCTGCACGTACGGAAAGTCCTTGGTCGATTTCTGTTTCATTTTTGAAACCAAGGTGTATATTGCAGTTCACGGATATTTGGTACACCCTTTGTGCCTAGTTTTTCCCGAGCAGTCATTTGGTCTTTTCTGACTCCCTAAACTTGAAAAGACCGTCAAGCGCTTGTCCTTTCACGCTTGTGTCAACTCTGAAAGAGATAGAGTCATCTTTTTATCGTTTCTCGACTCTTAAAATATGAAACGGTAGAATTTCTTACTTTCCAATGTGGTAAAAATTAATCACCCACGATTACACGCCCGCTTAGATATTGCTTGTTGACCATTTGATCGTGTGCCCTTAACTCTTTTTCAGCCCGTGTGTGGTTTTGAGTTTGATGGCAAATTTTTCAGAGTTTACCAACCAAGGAATCCCCTCAGAAGGGAGTCCTGGTCATTTTCCTCCTTTTGGAAATGTTGGTGCTCCTTACATGGCGACGTTGTCCCTTCCTGGGTTAACTGTTGGGTTGCCTGTTTGGTTGTTCTCAACTTCTGTTGTCCCGAATGTCTCCACTACTGTTCAATCAGTCCCTCCACCTGAACAACCTCATGTTGATTCCAAGGTGAACCTCTCCCCTTCTTCGCCTGTTTCTGCGTCCTCATCTTCTACTTTGCCTGGTGAAAGCCTGGATTCGAGTAACCAGGTGGCTAAAAAGAAGAAGAAGAAGACAAAGAAGAAGAAGTCTGATAAGCGAGAGGCTAAATGTACAGCTACTGTCCATGAGGAATCTCCTCTTGATAAACCTTCCAACCCTCCACGGAAATTCAAGTTCCCTTGCCTGTTGTGCACGGGAGACCATCTCCTTCGAGACTGCCCTGGCATTCCCAAGGTGCTCGAAGTATGGTCCAACGGCCGCCCACCGTTGCCTTTGGCTTCCGGGAGTCAAGTTGGGGGCACGTCTTCAGCTGCTGTTGATAAGAATTCTAAGAAGCAGGGTAAGATCACCAATCCCTGTCGGTTGTGTGAAGGGCACCATGCCATTCACCTTTGTCCTTATATGGATGAAGCCAAGCGAGTTTTGGAAAACTCAGCTGTTTCTACACCATGCCTCCCGGTTGGTTATAAACAGCTTTCTTTGAGTCCTCTGCCAGCTGATCCAACGATTGGTCAAGAGTCATCCTTGGTCGATCCCACTCCCCCAGAAATTCAAATTCACGAATCCGTCCCTGACCAACCATTGGTCGTAGGATCGGTTGAACTGGCCCCGTCCGCGGTGCACCAGATCTTTTCTGTCGAGAGTGGATCTCACACCCCCCATGTCCTTCTGATCTCTTCAGATTCTTCAGACTTGGAGAAAGATTCTCCTGTCCCTGTACTTCAAGAAGCTCCTCCTCCGCCTCCCATGATGGAGGCTCCAGAGGATATCCCTCCCGCCTTCGAGATGGAGGTCATGGAGGATGCTTCTTCTACCGTAACATCAGGGGAAGACCTTCGCTTGTCGATGGTAGCCCCTCCGAGTAGTTTGGTTGCTTCCTTTGACTGGAATCGATTTGCAGGATTTCGCCTTCCGTCTTATGTGCCTTTCGAGATCACAGTACAGGCTCTTGGTCTGGTTGTACCCAGCACCATTATAGACGAAGGTGCGTCTGTTAGTATTCTGTCTTCAACTACCTAGCAAGCTTTCGGTTCGCCGCCGCTCGCGCCTGTTACGCAGAATCTGCTCACTTTTAACAGAAGGACGAGTCAACCGTTGGGGATCCTTCCAAGGTTACCTGTTACTTTGGGAGGTAAAACTGTCCATATGGACGTGATGGTCATTCCAGGCCCCTTGGATTTCAATCTGTTGTTGGGGCGCGATTACACTTATGCCATGGGAGCACTTGTCTCCTCCCTCTTTCGCGTGATGTGCTTTCCACATGAAGGACGCATCGTGACCATTGATCAGCTGTCGTTCTTTGGTCCTACTGTGGCAACTGGTCCGCCATTACCCCCTCCTGGTTTTTATCCACCCGTTGTATCTCCCCCACTGCAGGTCAACTACGTGGCTACCTACCCCGTGCCTGTACTCAGTGACGATGCTGTCGTGCATAGTGTGCTGGGGGCATTGGGTCCTGATTTCCAAGATGTTTTTCTCCCTCCTGGTGTGGAACTCTTGGAAGTACCGCCTTCTTGTTCATTTTGATGTAGGTCGCTTGAAAGGCAATGGTTGTCTTGTGTCAAGCTCCTTAAAAAATGAAACAAAGTCGTTAGAGCACGCTTCCTTCCCCTGTGTCAAGCTCTTTAAAAAATGAAACCAGGTTGTCGGAGCACAGTTCATTGTCTTGTGTCAAGCTCCTTAAAAAATGAAACAAGCTGGTCGGAGCAGAGTTCCTTGTCTTGTGTCAAGCTCCTTAAAAAATGAAACAAGGTTGTTGGAGCAGAGTTCCTTGTCTTGTGTCAAGCTCCTTAAAAATGAAACAAGGTTGTCGGAGCAGAGTTCCTTGTCTTGTGCCAAGCTCCTTAAACCATGAAACAAGGTGTCCTGAGGATAGTTCTTTTAATGTGTCAACCTCGTTAAAATAATGAAACACGTTCCTGTTCAATTCGAGTCTTTGTTTAGTTCTCGTAAAATCCCAGTCGAGTCTTTCTTAGATCTCGTAACTTGAACCTTCACTCCCTCCATCTGTTTACTCAGGTGCATGGACTGAAGCTTGGGGGGCATGTACCTCGGATTGAGTCACCATGATGGGGGCATGCTTACTATTTCAAGCATAGTTTGTTTCCGTTTCAAGCTTGTGTAAAAATGAAACCGGTTTCAAGCATAGTTTATCTTTGTTTCAAGCTTGTGTAAAAATGAAACCAACTTCAAGCAGAGTTTCCTGATTTCAAGCTTGTGTAAAAATGAAACCTTTCCCATTATACCTCTTGTGATTGTCATCTTATCAGCCTATTTTGCCAGATGAGCCTTGGTTTTCTCGCTCCATCGTCATTATCTGCTTGGCCGATCATATGCCTTCACTTGGTTGTTTTACCCGTTCCTGAGGAACCGCTGCTATGAGTGGTCTTGTTAGCCAGCCTCTCGACCTTTATTTGTTCATAGTAGTTCCACCATTACCGGAACCAGTTGCTACCCTTTATACCACTCGTTCCTCCAGGAGGAGTCATCTTTCAGCTCTTTTCTGACTCTCTAAACATGAAAAGATCGCCGAGGCCCTTGTCGTTTCGATCTCGTTAAAATGGACACGAATCGACATTCACCCAGTATAAGTTTAACCCTTTTTCGGGCTGGGATGGATTGATTACGAAAAAGGAATACCCTAGCCTATTGTGACTAGGAGGTTTTCCCGGATATTGTTTTCTACCTTTTCGGATCTGGGGAACTATTGACGAAAAGGGACCTGTGGAGTTTTCTTTTCTGCTGTCTTTTCAAACTCTCTAAACATGAAAAGACGCCGAGTTCTTCCTTTGTCAGACTCGTTAAACTTTGATGACATCGGAAATTGTCAATCATGACGTTATTCGAGTTTTTCCTTCCTAGGGCTCGTTAAATGTACTAGGATGGATTCGTCCGAAGGACGGGTTTATATGACAAGCATATGGTATCCTCTTCAAGCTTGTGTAAAAATAAAGAGGTACTCACCGAAATGGTGGGGGAAAAATGGAACCATCGTCGTTGTCGTCGGCAGTATGTCGCTCTTGAACATGGCACTTGTCTGCATCCGTGTCGGGTTGGGGACATCTCATCTCATTGCTTCACTTTGCCTCCATGGGTTTGGGTAATCTCTTTTGACCTCTCATCTGTTCACTGCCTCGTCACCATGACCTCTGATCCGTTGATGTCAAATACTGCCAAGTCCACTGTCGTGCCATTCATGTGTTCAAGAGAAGTTGGCCTCTGCAAATATCAACCTTCCTCTGTTTCTCATACGATCCTGATTCACAACAAAACATCATGTTCCTCTGTCTCGTGTCGATGATGTGGGAATCATTATGGCCCACCTTCGATCAAGGTCACTTCCCGTCGACATCAACTCATTATCCAGGAAGTTGGTCTAGAGACTCCTTATGGTACCTTGGAGCCTGCATGCCTCAATGGCAGGTTCGTCGCATTCGACGAGAGGTTTACATCATTGGCCTCCGATCGAGTGATTCTGCGGGTGTTCGACGTCAACTCATTCATTCACACGCCGTATATTGTACCTATAGTACCTCGAGGACCATTGTCATTATTGGTGGTTTCTCTCGCGTCGGTTAACAGCTTTCATCATTGGCTGGTAATCCGACGATGTTCTTGCATGTTCGATTTCAGCTCACATATTCACATGCTTGAACTTGTACTCTGTTGGGTCGAGATGGAGCGCAAGACCCTGGATTGTGTCTGTTGTAATCCAGGCTGCGATTGTGGATTATTATCATTATGTACATGACTCATTGATTGGATGGCTGCGACCATACCTGAGTCTATTTATTTGATCTTAGTTGGATGGCTGCGCCCATACCCTGGATCCGGATTATAACATACTCTGTTTCGGATGGCTGCGTCCATACCACTTATATATCATGTACTTGAGATATCAGTTGTATCTTTCTGCGCAGGTTTTCCGACGGCGGGCCTTCAGTTGAACATGTTCTCGTAAAGCATTTCACCCCTCTCTCTCTCTCGGGCCTCATACTTTAGGGGGCATCTATTACACAGTAATTTGTCACCGTCCCTACCATTCCCCGTCCCGCACAATGGAGGACCCATTTTGTGACCTGTGAACATTGTCATGCCTTGAAAACATCATCAATGCATTCCTCTAAGCATGAGCTTCATTTTCCCTTGAGACATCTCCTTGCAAAAGTCATGAAAAACATCCCTTTTGGCATTGGCGCGGGCAGGCAGTTCAGTACTCGCGCCAATGGGGAAATTAATGCAAAGAGGTCGCGCCACCTGGCGCTCTGTAATAGAGCCGTAGTCGCGCCACCCATTTTGGGAGTTGTTTTTTAAATATGGATGGCGGAAGTTGAGTTCCAACAAACTCACAACCATTGCCTATCTTGAGTTGGGAGGTTTGGCTGCGGGAGTTCTATGGAAGGGAAGTGGTTTTGCCACCTCTCATGGAACCTTCCTTGTTGATAGGGCCAATCCCATAATAATAGGGATCCCAACTCCTCCTTCCTCATCTATAAAAGCCTGCTCAAATCTATGGCAAGCTAGTCTTGAAGTGCCTAAGCTCTGAATGTCCATATTCCCAAGAGCCTTTGTGTTGAAAAGAATCCTCTTTCCTTAAGGTCGACTTCAAAGTAAGGAGCCCAATGTCACGAGATTCCTCGAGAGGTTTTCCCTTTCCTGGCGAGCGAGCAGAGCTGGACGACCGGAGGCTCTCCTCAAGTAGACCAAGGACACGAAGCTGCTGTAATCTTCGCTGGTTATTTAATAGATGATTATGATTATGGTTCCACTCCGTTTTCCATCAAGTTAATGCGAGTAATGTCCTTTCTGACTGATGTTTAGTTACGTATGCTGGTTTCTATGCTTGTATCTGTTCGTTTCTTCTGTGTGCAGGTGTTCATCCGCGGAGATCGTGGAGGGATTGTGATCTGCCGAGGTTGAGGAACGGGGACGCTTCTTCTTCAGATCCTAGCGTTGGAATCCAGGTAGGCTTCTATCTCCAGCCTTTTCATTCGTAATTAGGAACCTGCGTCATGACATTGTTTGTTTGTTGCTAGACCCCTGCTGGGCTAGTAGGGATCGCCTCTGTCAGCAGAGGGGATTTACCTCCTCAACACGTGCTCGCCCAATGTACTTCCACCTGCTTCTGCAAGAAAATAAGTTTGATCCTCTAAGCTCGCAAATAGAGGAAACCCAGGAGGTCGTGGTCCAAAAGGCAATGTCTCTAGATAAAGGTAACCTCTCTATCTCTTCCAAGGATGCAAGTGTTGTAGAAAGCTCAGAAGGAAACCCTGTCGAAGTCGAGGAAGAGGACCAAGAGTCGGAAGACTCGGAGGAGGATGGAGAAATAGGTGACTCCCAAGCCTCTGTAAGGAGATCCACAAGAGGCTGCAAAACAGATCAAGAGAAAAGAGAGCATGAAACGTACAAGGATAAATTACAGGGCAGCCAACCAACTCTAGAGAATTTGTTAGCAAAAAAACTGAAGATGGCGAGAAACCAGGCTCAAGGCTCCAAAGGAGCCCACCAGAACAAAGGTAAATAATGAAAATTGTCTCCTGGAATTGTAGGGGTATGGGGAGCAGAATCAAGGAAGAAGCCATAAGAAACTTAATAAGAATAGAAGCCCTGGACATATTCCTTATCCAGGAGACCAAGATGGAGGACTCAGACTTCCACCAAACAAGTAAAAAACTCTGGAGTAAAAGTTAAGAAAAAGCTGTCTCAGCCCGCGGAGCCTCTGGAGGGTTGGGCACTCTTTGGAACGATAGCAAGTTTTCGTTAGTATTTGAGACTTCAAATACTCATTGGCTGCTGCTAAAAATGTAGCATCTCGTTACTAAAGAGACATTTTGTCTCTTCAATGTTTATGTGACGGTCAATGCTGGAGAAAAAAAGGCATGTTGGGACTCAATAAGAAGCCAAGCAGACCTTGGGAATTTGGACAACATCATTATTGCCGATGATCTTAATGTCACGTTTCACTCTTCAGAAAAGAGAGGAGGAAGCATTGTGCAAGATCCGGCAAGGCAATGGGCAGAGGATCTACTGCAGGATTGGGATCTGCTAGACATCAAGCCCTCTGCTGGTAAGTATACTTGGTCAAATAAAAGAGTATGCCCAGGCCACATTGCAGTAAGGCTTGATAGATTTTTTGTCCAAAGTTCCTTTCTTTTGCTTGGATTAGAAGCTAGTATGAAAAACATTTCCTGTAGCATATCTGATCACAATCCCATCAAGCTTGAGCTTCAGGCCCACCCTGATCTTGGCCCCATCCCCTTCAGATTTAGCCCCCTCTGGGTCAAGGAACCCAATTTTTTGCAGATAGTCAAGGAAAGTTTGTCTTAGCCAGTCAATGGATCACCATTCTATGTGTGGCAAGAAAAGCTCAGAAGAACGAAAGCTGCTCTAAAAAGTTGGGCCAAAACCCTTCCCAATCCAACAGCTGAAAGGAAAAATCTCCAAATTCAGCTAGATGCACATCATATGCTATCGGAAGAGGCAGATGTAACCAGAGAAATCCTCGATAAGGAGGCCCAACTCCAACAGCACTTCCATAAAGCTTTCCTGGCTGAATAAGAATTTTGGAGGATTAAGTCTCGCCGCCTTTAGCTCAAAGCAGGAGATAGAAATTCCTCTTTCTTTCACAAGCAAGCTCAAGCTAGAAAATGCTTCAATTCCATTGCTAAAATCAAGGGAGAAACTACCAATAAAAATGACTTTGCAAGCATCAAACGAGCAGCCTTTCTACATTTCAAAAATTTGTATAGTGAGGATGTGAATCTAGTTTGGAATTCTTGTCTTCTTGACTGGGTTCCCCCTTCAATCACAGCTGAGATGAACCATCAGCTAGAAGCTAAACTCACCAAGGTTGAATTCAAGAATGCCCTCTTTTCCATGGACCCAGACAAAGCCCCAAGACCAGATGGATTCTCCGCCATATTTCTTCAATCCTGCTGGTAAATTGTGGAAAAAGATATCTATAAAATGGTCCAAAAATCCCAAGTCTGTCAGAAAATTGGAGGAAGTACAAACTCCTTGTTCCTTGCACTCATCCCCAAGGAGAAAGGCACCAACTCCTTCAACAGATTTCGTCCCATATCTCTTTGCAACACTGGTTACAAGTTGATCACCAAAGTAATCGCTAACAGGCTGAAATATCTTCTTCCCAAAATCATACCAGAGAATCAAGGGGGCTTTATCCACGGTAGACAGCTCATGGAAAACTTCATTTTAGTTCAAGAGGCAATCCTTTCGAGCCAGCAGCGCAAGGAAAAAGGTATGGTTGTCAAACTGGATTTAGCAAATGCTTTCGATGGTGTTAGGCACAATTTTCTCTTGAATGTTCTACAAAAGTTTGGATTTATAAACTGGATTCGGGCCTGCATCTCAGAGCCCTGGATTACTCCCCTAGTAAATGGCAGAGCTGCTGATTTTTTCAAAGCCTCAAGAGGACTAAGGCAGGGGTGTCCCCTTTCTCCTCTTCTATTTGTCCTCCAAGCCTCCGTTCTCGGTTTCCACCTTAACAAGAAAATGCAAGAGTAGGAGATCTCAGGGATTTGCATAGCAAGAGGAGTCAAAAGCATCAATCATGCCCTCTTTGAAAACGATACTTTGATGTTGGGGGCTACATCGATCCTCTTGGTCAACAGATTTAAAGAAGCACTAGACAAGTTTTGTATGGATTCGGGAAGTAGCCTCAACAAGGGGAAATGTCACATTTACTGTTGGAATACTATGCCCAACCTGCTTAATTCCATTGTTAGATGTTTTGGCTTCGCAGCCTCCTCATCTTGGAGCTCTTTTAAATATCTTGGGTTCCCTGTCTTCCTCAAGCAGGCCTACAGCAGAGATTGACTCCCCCAAGTGGAAAAATTCAAGAATAAACTCTAGGCATGGGGATTCACCTGGCTTAGTATTGCGGGCAAGACAGTTCTCATCAAAGCTGTGCTCAGCAGCCTCCCCTTATTTCAGTTCTCAGTACTTCTTGCTCCAATTGGCATTCTTCAGAAAATGGACCAGAACATTCGCAAATTCTTTTGGAAGGGAGGCAAAAAAAATGAGAGGAAAATCCCACTTGTTAACTGGGAGACTATCTCCAAGCCTCTAATGGAGGGGGTTTTAAACTTCAAGAATCTCTCCATTCAAAACATTGCCATGGGAGCCAAAATAATTTGGAAAATCATTGCGCCCAAGCCTGGCTGGGCCCAATTAGCACTATGGAGGAAATATTTCAAAGGCAAGAGAGTTCACTGCCTGGATGGGCCTCTCCCCCAAGGCGTCTCTCCCTTTATAAGACTCTGCTCCAAAGCTGCCCCCTGATCTGCTCCAATGCTTACTAGATCCCTGAAAATGGTAGAAATATAAATATTTGGATTGATCGCATCATGGATTGAGCTCCGATTGGTGAATGCTCCTCCTTGAATGCACTGCGCAGCTGGTTGACCGCTTCAGGGAAATCCACTCTGTGGGATATTTCCACATGGTCTGGGATGCGCTGGGCAGGTTGGAACTTTATTGACTTTCCTTCGGAGCTACTTCATGATTGTGGCTGCCTTCATTCTCTTTTGAATGGTATTGCTCCTTCACATGCGCACAGAAGGGATACGCGTGGATGGGGTTCGCTGTCAGCTGGTTACACCGTAGCACAAGGCTACTAAAAACTCTCATTGAGACCACATGTTCCACCTGACCCTGCTCCATGGAATGAGATCTGGCGCCTCTCCTCTCTGCCCAAAATTGACATGTTCTGTTGGCTTTTATGCCATATAGAAATCATCACCGATGATAAATTGCAGAAACGTGGACTTCATGGCCCGTCCAGGTGCGCTCTGTGCAGAGAGAATGTGGAATGTGCCACCCATCTCATGTTAAATTGTAAATTCGTTGTGCAAATTTGGAGTGAACTGATGGATTATTGGAACCCCAATTTTTTTCTTCCCATATCCATAATTGATCTCTTTGCAAATTGGCAGAAAATTTATCCCGGCCCTCCTCCCAAAAACAAAGTGATTAAAGCGGCTTGGTCTTGCCTTCCTAAAATTTGTCGCTGGCAGATCTGGCTAGAGCGAAACAGTAGAATTTTTAGGAACACACAACATGATGCCAAGGTTGTAATGACTAAGATAAAATTCCAGTTAAAAGAATGCTTGGGAGAACAAAAAGACGCTTCAATTCTAAATCAGTTAGATACTATATCGGGTGCCTCCCTAAGCATGCAATTTCATCAAGCTATCAGAAATACCTCCCCTTCTAAATACTGGGAAATTAGGGGAAAAAAAAATGAAGCTTTTCAAGATTGGATCTCCAATCAAAAGGTGCACTCTCTCTTCTTTGATGGGGCATCAAAGGGAAATCCTGGCAAGGCTGGGGCAGGAGGAGTTGTAAAGAACACTGAAGGCATATCAATCCACAACTTTTCCTAGGGTCTGGGGATCAACTCCAACATTCAAGCTGAGGCTTTGGCCCTCTTCCAAGGTCTTAAATTGCTCTTAGAATTGGATATCAAGGAGGAAAATATTTTTGGAGATTCCCAAGTGATAATAAAAATCATGGTGACCAACTCATCTCCGCGGGACTTAAGATTGGCAAGACTGATTTCTAGAATCAGAAGTCTGGGGAACTCATTCCAAAATCTGAAATACTTTCATGTACTGAGAGACAACAAAAAAGATGCAAACCTTGAAGCTAATAAAGTTTCCCTTCTCTCTGCTGGGGCAATGATAAGAGACGGGGATGAAACATGGGATCCAGTTCCATAATCAGTCAGCTGACATGTTTTACTGCTTGTTATTGAAACAGTTCGTTTGTACTTTTAATCTTGGGCAAATCACAAAAATCGAATCCATAGCTGTAAGCAAAAAGAGCTGGAAGTTGACCACAAGCTCCATAGCACTTCTGGTTGCCGAAACTCTTTGGGCTCTGCTCCCTCTCATTGTAATCCAAAATATGGCATTTAGACCAATCAGTTAATATAATCTATAACCGTTTCTGTATATATATATATATATATATATATAAAGAAAATAAGCAAGGGAAAAATCAGCATAGCAATGTTGCTTTTGTTTTTTAAATGGGGCAACTTTTATGGTTAGTAAAAGCTCCAAAAATAATGGCAATTGTTTTTTTCATTTGGAAAATAAAATATTAATTATGGAAAAGGCCATAAATTTGGAAAAAAAAATGATAATTGATTTATGAGGACACTTGGCGATCAGAGGTTTTTTTTTTTAAATTTTTAATTCTGAAAAATTGATTTTAAACCACCTAAAATTAGACATCCACGAATAAAAAATAGAAATTCAAATTTTAAAATTCAAAAAATATTTTTTTCAATTTCTAAAAGGTAAGTTTAATATTTAATTTTACCAAATCTTTAATAAACTTTGGAAATGGTTTCTAAAAATTTGCAAATTAATTAAATTCAAAGCATTTTGACCCAAGCTAATTACAATATACAGAGTAGGTATATATATATATATATATATATATTTTTTAAATTTAATAAAAAATTATAAAACGAAAATAAATTTGGTAATTTATCTATTTATTAAATTAGTCATGAGAAGCAAAAAAACATGTTTGTTTATTAAATTAGTCATGAAAAACATAAATCATGTTTTTTTTCTTTTCGTTTTAAGGAATCAATACATCCAAAAATGAGTAGTTAATCAACAAATTCTAACACATTGTTTTACCTCCACGCATGTATTTCATTTGTTTTGACTGTTTATTAGTTTGTCTTTGACCAAAAATGCATGTTGTTTATCCATAGTTTAACATTGGGAATTCAATTTTTATTATTTTATTATTTTATTTAAATTTATTTATTTGTAAGGTGATTGGTTGAGGTCTTATTATAGGTTGTTTAGTAACTTCCATTTTTATTAGTTACTATATTTGTTTGCTTTTAATTTTATTTCTTTTTAATTTATCATTTTTTCCCCTTTTCTCTAATTCCCATTTTCATGAATTATAGTTTTTCTCCATATTTTCAATTTAAAAATACTTATTATTATATTAAAATCATATTTTAATAAATTTAATTGTAAAAAATTATATATATATATTGGTGGTGGTTACCATCCGCTAAGACCAATGCAGTCTATCAGACTTTAAGAGAGGAGAAAGAATCTAAGTTTGATTCTTCAAAATCTTGTTTCTATGGTCAAAGAGAATGGAAATAAGTGCTCCAAGATCGCTATAGGTGGGTTGGCTTAATAGGTCAAGAAGATTGGAAGTGTGGCAGATGGTAGGGAATTGAGAGCGAATATGATTAAGAGTATGGCAGTCTAAAAGGAAGTGATTTTCATCTTCCACCTTCTTAAAATCACAAATCTAATAGATTCTATCATTCCAAGGGGTCTGAGAATAGACCACCACCCGGTCTCACTCCGAAGCTCATGGAAATTAGTTCTTATCTTAGCGATGTTGATGAAAAAAGATCTTGGGGTATTGCCAAAATCCCTTTTCATGTAGAAATCTCGATCCTGGGCCTGTGGGTTATGGCCCATTAAGCCTTATCGGAAGCGTTTTACAATATAGGTGTTAAGTTTTTAAAACCCACACCACACAGAATACAATACATAGCAATATATGGCTTTTCAAAAATAATATGGGCGCCTCTATAGACATCGGCGGTCCACATACCATAACACCCGATCCGATGCAATTATGAAACACCTCCGATGTGATTACAATCGCATCGGTAATCGACATTATTACAATTCCAACTATCAAAAAATTCGCGCTCAAATCCGATTAATTGGAAATTGGAAGTCGGAATGGTTGAATGCCAAAAACTGTCGATTACTACATAGTTCTGATTCGATTTTATACGCTCCATTGATCACAGTGATCTATGGATCCTGTGCATCAATACCTTATCCGCTTCTCAATACTGTAACTCGATCAATCTATTAAACCAGATTTGAATCTGCTATGCGACACAACGCCTTTCCACACAATTGCAACAGCACCTTTTCTACGCCTTAAGATTTCATTCTCCTATGACTAACGCCTTCACACATTGGGTTCAGTACGCAATTACATAACCCAGCATTTCACGCTATTCACAATCTCTGTCAATTAAAATTAGACTTCATATATATAAACGTTTAAACGATATTTTAGATCGCCATCGATCCATGAGTGATCGATGGTCGATCGCTCAAACTTACAACACGAGTTTGGCTCCAATTATAAACACATAAGCGTACATCACACTAAAACATGCTTCATATAAATAGAACAATTACATATTAAGGCATTTCGGCCCTTGAAGGCTCAAGCCCGTTCTTGATTACATTGTATTCTACCCACCTTCCATCTCACACATTACAAACGTGCTTATAAAACATTTACAAAGAGGGCGACCAGATACGACTACGATCCACAAAATCCCTCCTGAAATCACTCAACAACTTACTTAAATCTCTCATTTTAAATCAATTTAAGAGCAGATCTTCCCTTTGTTCAGTTTCGCTGTCCACGTCTTCCTTGCTCAGCTTCGGATTCCTCTTTAATTAAGGAGCGTTAGATGCTCCTGCATCAGACTCCCGAGGTACAAAAATTTTTATGACCTCCTGGTCATATACTTTTTCTGGTCCTTAGCAATTCTACTCACTGTATCTCTTCAGTGGAACTGCCTTCATGATCTTTTGTGAGCTGCAACCAACCTCTACAGTAACAGTCTCCTTCTGTTACACGATACCTCACCAAGCCCTCCGCACTCGGTCTTTTGGCATCCTTCTGGTTCTCTCCTCTGGAACCAATTGAGCACACCTTGCTCTAGGTTGCTGCAAATCTTCTCACCTTCCGCTGCCGCCATCTGCACGACAGTAAGATCATAAACTCTCCAGCTTTAAGTCAACTGTACCTCTTTCCCCTTCTGCTTGCATTCTTCTTCTCGCAGAAAATCCTTTCCCTGCTCTGATACCACTTGATGAAAAGAAATCTTGGGGTAAGCCCAAAATCCATTTTCATGTAAAAATCTCGATCCTGGGCCTGTGGGTTATGGCCCATTAAGCCTTATCGGAAGCGTTTTACAATATAGGTCTTAAGTTTTTAAAACCCACACCACACAGAATACAATACATAGCAATATATGGCTTTTCAAAAATAATATGGGCGCCTCTATAGACATCGGCGGTCCACATACCACCCAACTCCAATCTGATGCAAGTATTAAACACCTCCGATGAGATTACAATCGCAATCGGCAATCGACATAATTACAATTCCAACTATCAAAAGTTCGCGGCTCCGATCCGATTAATTGGAAATCGGAAGTCGGAATGGTTGAATGCCAAAACTATCGATTACTATATAGTTCCGATCCGATTCAATCGGAAATCGGAATCGCAGTTACATAGTGGATTTCACTTCCAGTGCTCCAAAGTTCCGATGCGATGTTATACGCTCCATTGATCACAGTGATCCAATGGATCCTGTGCATCAATACCTTATCCGCTTCTCAATATTGTAACTCGATCGATCTATTGCACCAGATTTGAATATGCTATGCGACACAACGCCTTTCCACACAATTGAAACAACACCTTCTCTGCGCCTTGAGATTTCATTCTCCTATGACTAATGCCTTCACACATTAGTTCACTACGCAATTACATAACCCAGCATTCCACGTTGTTCACAATCTCTGTCAATTCAAATTAGACTTCATATATATAAACGTTTAAACGATATTTTAGATCGCCATCGATCCACGAAGTGATCGATGGTCGATCAACAAACTTACAACACAGGACTTGGCTCAATTATAAAACGCACATAAGCGTACATCACACTAAAACATGCTTTCATATAAATACAAAACAATTACATATTAAGGCATTTCAGCCTTAAGAACAAGCCCGTTCTCGATTACATTGTATTCTCACTTGCGCCGCCCCCATCTCACACATACAAACGTGCTTATAAAACATTTACAAAGGCGTGAATCTGTTACGATCCACAAAATCTCTCCCGAAATCACTCAACAACTTACTTAAATCTCTCATTTTAAATCAATTTAAGAGCAAATCTTCCCTTTGTTGATTTCATTGTCCCCGTCTTCCTTGCTCGACCGGACCTCTTTAATTAAGGAGCGTTAGATGCTGCTGCATCATGTTCATTTTTTTCTTATTGTTGGATGACACAGAGAGAAAATTTTGATTATCAAGGGTGGGGTTAATTACTTCATTATAGTATCTTAGCTTCCTTTTACCCTCCATCTCCTCATCCTCCCACAACTTGTCCTTAAACTTGGAGATAATAGTATTTTTGATATTATATTTTCTTCCCATATTGAGCTCCCCCTTAATTCCCCAATGGTTGAGCGAGGACTGAGCATCCTTATGCCACCCGCGCTTGAGGCAAAGGTGAGGGTTTTGACTCCAGTTGGAAGCAATTTTAGGGAGATTTTTTCTTCCATGTTGTCAAGCTTCTTCTTATACATCAAATATCTAAACATAGTCGTACTTTCAATGGGGGACAACTATATTCGATCAAGAGGATAGGATAGGGAGTATTTCCCTTGATCTTAAGCTTGTAGGTTATGAATTTCTTTTGAATAATCTCAATCTTCCTCCATGATATACTAAAACCCTAAATTGGATATACTACAACCCTAAACTTCACATCTGTATTAGACAACAGGGGTGACAAGGGTCTCAAAGAGGAACCTCTTTTTACTCCAAATGTAAAGATCGAACGACTTACAATTGTTTTCAAGCTCATAATAAGTTGTCCAGCCCCCAATAATCCTTTTCTCGATGCTATAATTCCAGTTGAAATGATGAGGGAAGTCAATGCCCAAATACTTATAAGAAGAAGCCTGCACTAAGCACTGGTTATTATACATGAAACTACCATGGGTGATATTTTTCAATTTAATGCTAATATAAACAATAGTAGTTAAATCATATTTCTTAATTTTTGGTGATGACATTCAACAATACAATATTTTATTAGTGTTTTATTTTTCTAATCAATTTTTTGTCTTTATTATTTTTTTAGTTTAATTAAGCTATATTTAAGCTAAGTGGCAGGTACTAGCTACTATGTAACCCTTGTTACATATAATATGTGCATCAAGTTAGACACGCAATATTGAAGAAAATGAGTTAGTGAGATTTCTAGTCCGTATAGGGTCTATAGGGATGAAAGAATTGTCTTTCATACCTTACATGATGTATTAAAGTTATGAATATATTATTATAAAATTGTTAATGTAGTTTATATTATAACATATTTAGAGGGTGTTATGCATATATATTTTTCTAATTTAATATAATTTTTAAATAAATATAAATATTTTTATAATGTTTTTTTTTTTAATTTTTAATTAAAATGTTATTAATTTTAATTAAAATTTTAAAAAATAATTCAATTTTTATAATAATGATGGTGATTCATGTATATTAAAATCAATATGGTTTAGCAAACTTTAGGAAGGCAAGATATTGATTAGAATTCTTTAACGTTTTATTTCTATGCTCAAAAAATAAAAAAGGTTTAGTGTGACAAATATTTTGAAAATTAGATCGAATGTAAGTATGAGATGGGAAATCTAAGAGAAATTGATTTTCATCTTCAACCCTCCTAGGATCACACAAATGACAAGTTTTGTCTTCCCATAGTGTTTTGGGAATTAACCAATGCTCAATTTCACTATGAATTTCATGAGAATAATCTTGGAAATTTTCATTTTCTTATTAACGCTAGTCAACACAGAGAGATAATTTTAGTTTTCAATATTAGGGTTGGTCACGTCATTATATGTAGAAATTATATAACTTATGTGTTATATGTCCAATATTCTCCTGATCTCACACTATTTTAACTTCATGCAAAATACAGAATCTATTCCACCATTGATCATTTGCGGAAATTAAATCAAGATTGCAATGCACACATGAAACAATAAAAATTCACACACATTAACAAAGTTGTTTAACGGGAAAGCCTGAAGCTGAAAACCCCAACTATCTGTATATAATATATGTCATAGAGATCATGTAACAATCCTCATACAAAGTTGATCATATCAAGCTCTCAGTACAATATAATCGCTACACACTAATCAGGCCCGATCTTGCAAATCCATGCACCGATCTTTGCCACCTGCTAGCCTGCCTCTACTGCGCAATCCCTGCTGAAGAATGGCTCTGAATGAACTCGAATTTCTCCAGCCTTGCTCACACAATCCTCATTGGCATCTCCACTGAGTGTTGGATGTAATCAATGCATCACTATAGTCACAACTGATAGTCACACTTGCTCTTTCACCTATTCTCCACTGGTCTCCATTGAAACTGTCATGCACTGTAGTTAACTGATGTATTCTTCAGTTGATTAATGAGTTATTATTTATTGAATTAATTAACTAATTAATTCACTCCACTCTCACTAGTGTATCAACTGTATTAGACTAGATACAACTAACTAACCGAGTTTAACCGAGTTAAAACTAAATACAACTCCATAACTACTTCTTCCAAACTCCACCAAACTCGCCACTTGAGTTCTAACCGAGTCCTCCATGCAATAGTTTTCTCAATAAACCCTCAGAATAGCGTAATTCCTTCGTCAACTATTGTGCCACATCTCGTGGGTAATCGAATCGAAGTGCCCCAAGAGAATAAGATAATGTTTAGAGTCCAAATATTATTAAGAGCTAATAATATTCGACATATCTATTTTTAGACTTGCAATCTAAAAATAGATTCCGCCCAATATGTCTAAAAATAGAAGTCCATCTATTTTTCCAACTTGACCAACCATCCACAAATAGCATCCTACAACTCATAGAATATGATCGACATGTCTACAAATAGACATAGTCTAAAAATAGGCTTTACGCCAAAAATAGCCTGCGGGCCCACTTAGTGAAGGCGACTCTTTTTACTAAGCTCATCATCTTGTTGAATCTCAACACTCCCTCTAAACAAGATAGGGATTATCTGCCACCCCGATCCTGTCTCTATGGTATTCGAATTTGCTCCTGGTGAGCGCCTTCATCAGAATATCTGCATCCTGATCCTCCATAGGAATGTAAGAAAGCAACATGATCTTCCGCTACACACAATCTCTGATATGATGGTACCGGATGTCAATATGTTTAGATCTATCATGAAATACTGGATTAACCGAGAGTTTAATGCAACTCTGATTATCACAATATATCACTGTAGGATCTAAGTGTGAACCGAACAACCCGACCAGGATCTTCCTCATCCATATAGCCTTGCATGCAGCCAAACTTGCTACCATGTACTCGGCCTCCGCTGAATTGAGTGCCATGGATCTTTGTTTCCTACTATACCAAGAAACTACTGTAGATCCGATACTGAAAATCCCTCCAGATGTGCTCTTTCTGTCCGTTGGGCTTCCTGCCCAATCTGCATCCGTGAAGCCATGCAGCTTCACCTCATCTAACTGTCTGTACCACAATCCATACCCAGATGTGCCCCTGAAATACCTTAGGACATGCTTGTCTTCCTTCCAAAAGAGCTTGGTAGGCTTCACCATCGCTTGTGAAAGATGGTTCATAGCATATCATATGGTTGGTCGTGTATTGACTAAATACATGAGCGAACCAACAAATTTTCGATAAACAGTGGCATCCACTACCTCTGTCGATGTAGCATCCTCTTTCCTCCAACCACTAGAAAGAGGACTGTCGATAGGCTTGTAGCCTTGCATGTGAAACTTCTCCAGTATATCTGAGATGTACTAGCCTTGAGACATAAACAGTTCACCTTTCCGCTGCCAAATTTCCAATCCCAAGAAATAATGAACGAGGCCCAAGTCCTTCATCTCAAACTCCTTTGCAAGATTTTCCTTGAATGAGTGTATCAACAGTTCATCACCTGTTAGTATTAAATCATCTACATAAAGCACAATGATCAAAATCTTACCCTCCACCACAATCTCGGGTATAGGTTTGGATCCGCTCACTCTTCGGAGAAACCAAGTTCGGTGAAATAATTGTCTATCCGTGTGTACCACACGAGGTGCTTGTTTCAGCCCCATACAATTATCTCTCTTTTTGAGCTCACACACATGTAATTTCGTCACGATTTCGAATCCTTCTCGTGCTGCTCAATGCATACACCTCCTCTCAATAACTCCATTGAGGAACGCAGTCTTCACATCCATCCGATGAATGTGCCACCCCATCTGCGCTGAGAGAGCAAGGATCGTCCGTATGGAAGAGTACCTTGCGACAGGTGCAAAAGTCTCCTCATAGTCAATCCCCTCGATCCGTGAGAAGCCACGGGCGACAAATCTCGCCTTGTACTTCTCCACACTCCCGTCAGCCGCCTGCTTCACCTTGTAGATCCATCGCGAACCTACAACTGATTTCCCAACCGGTCTTGGGACAATCTCCCATGCAATGTTCCTGATGATCGAATCATATTCTTCGATCATGGCATCAACCCATGCGGGTTCCTCCACAGCTTCCTCAAAAGAGGATGGCTCTGTCACAACACATTGACTCATCAGAGCCATGTATCCAGTGTACCGATCCGGTGACTGTCTCTGTCTGCGCTGTGCTGTAGGTGGTCCTACAACCTTCTCTGCATCCCGAGCCAGTCGCTCAGCTTCTGTAGTGCGCATGCGCCCTCTGATGGTTGGCGCTGCCTGGGTGGTTTCTTCCACCTCCTGAACCTCCTCTTGTGGCTGATCCAAATCCGGAAGCTCCTCCTTAGGAACTAACAGCTCCTCATCTGCATGCAAGTGTAGCTCCCTCTCAAGCGAACACTGCATGGCTTTCTCCTCCATGAATTTGGATATCCCGTCGCACGACTCCCGTCGCACGAAAGTCATCCGACTATTTGGAAAATACACACGATAATTGTGGGGTGCTTCGTGTACTCCCAAAATATCCCAACCTCTCGTGGGTCAGCTCTAGCTTCTTCCCGGCATCCTTTGTCACATGAATGTAAACAAAAGAGCCAAAATCTTCAAATGAGAAATATCGTGCTTCTACCGTAAAACGCCTCTTCGGGTGTACTCATGCCAAGTACTCTATGAGGACAAAGGTTTTGCACATAAACTGCAGTGTTGCATTCCTCAGCCCACAAGTGTATGGGAAGGCCCTAATCATGCAACATCGCCCGTGCAACATCCACGATCGTTCTGTTCTTCCTCTCAGCGACCCCATTTTGTCGTGGGTTATGAGGCGCTATGAGTTCTCTTCGAATTCCTTCTTTGCTATAGAAGTCTTTGAATTCGCGAGAGATTTATTCACCACCATTATCACTCCGGAGAGCTTTCACTTGCTTCCCCGAATCTTTCTCATCCAGCGCCTTGAACTCATATAACTTTGAGTATGTCTCGCTCTTCTTCTGCATGAAGGAGATCCAACACTTACGAGAAAAGTCATCAACAAATATCACATAATACCTGTGCTTTGCTGTTGAAGCAACTGAGAAAGGTCCACACACGTCTGTGTGAATTCTCTCAAGGATCGTCGAAGCACGACTATCCTTCTCATGAAAAGTGGTCTTCACAAATCTTCCCAAATTACATCCCTTGCACTGATCTGACTGTGCAAGTGTACCTTTGGGAAGCCGGTAGAAATTTGCTGCAAAATTTTCAAAGCGCCATGGTGAAGATGGCCCAATCTCCTGTGCCATAATTCACCCTCATCTCGGCTCACCACTCCTTCTGCTTTGCCTGCCATTGCAGTGCAGCCATCTACCTACAATAGATAAATATTATTAACTCGAATCCCTATCCTCCTGGTTTGACCAGTTGTTTTATGGCACAGGAAAGCTTTTCCCTTGATAAAAACAACATCATAACCCTTGTCTTCCAGCATCGCCACAGAGATTAGATTCTTCTTCAATCCTAGAACATGCATGACATCCTTCAAGATGAAAGGCTTATTGAAATCCCTCTATAAGGAAATGGTCTCGATACTAGTCGCACTGTATCTACCATCATCGCCCATCTCGATGTGCACTCCAAGATCCCTTTCCTCCAGATTACTAAACAAATATTTGTCTCCGGTCATATGGAAAGATGCACCACTATCAAGAAACCACACCGATCCCATCACAATTGAAACCAAGCATGCGATCAAAGAAAATTTGAGCTCAAAATACGAGGCTAAGGCCTCTCCTACTGCAGAACCAGCAGCGCTCTTATTCTTCTTCTTCTGTGGGCAACTAGTGGCGAAATGCCCATGCTGGTGACAAGTGGAAAAACATCTCCACCTCGAAAATCCCCGTTTCTTGCCTTTAGCTTTGGATTTGGAATATTTCTTCCCTTTTCCTTTCCAAGCTTTTACAGCCAAAGCAAAATTTTCTTCATCTTCATTCTTTGATGAAGATCCATCCCCGGTACCTCGCCTCTTATCTCCTCCGTGCAAGATCTCAACAAATTTGCTCCATCCCCGCACTCCCGTCCATTGATAGAGTCTTCGTAGCCATGCCAACTCTTCGGAAGAAAAATGAGAGCCAAGCTCACCAAGTATTCTTCATGAACAATAACCCCCACACTTCCCAGTTCATCCTTGCAGTGGACAAACTTCGTGAGGTATTTTGGAATGCTGTCACCTTTCTCCATTTTTATTTTTCTGAGCTTGTCTTTAAGCGTCAACTTCCTCTGGTCACTTCTGCTTTGGAACAAGTCTGTCAAAGCCTTCCACATTAATAATGGAGTGGCTTTCTAGTGAAGGCTGGACACAATGTGGTCCTTCACACCTTCCAACAGAATCCTTCGATACTTTGCTACCTTCTTTTTCCATGCGTCAAGTGCGGCTGCATCGTTAGAAGCAGGCTTCGGAATATCAACCTATGAACTCCTTCAACCCATTATCATCCAGCACCGCCTCCATCCTGTCCTTCCATGCTATGTAATTCGAGCTCCCATCAAGGGCATACTCCAATCGCAATCCGTTGAAAGAAATTTCAATGAATGCTTAACTTCGACACCAAGAAAACACTGCAACAAATTCGAATTCCACCAGCACAAAACTCAACCGCTTCAATAATTGCAATCTCCTCCAATGATCAATACTGCTTCGATACCATGTAGAAATTATATAACTTATGTGTTATATGTCCAAGATTCTCATGATATCACACTATTTTGCATGAAGTTAAAATAGTGTGAGATCAGGAGAATCTTGGACATATAACACATAAGTTATATAATTTATACATTATAACATTGTAGTTTTGTTTTTCACTCTAGCTCTTTATTTCCCCACATTTTCTCCTTAAATTTGGAAGTTATAATATTTTAATATTATCAGAACTATGCAAGATGTTGAATCAACAAGGAATCGCAGCACACACATTAGTGTGGGACCATAGGTCCTAGCGATACATTAGTGTGATGACCAATTTAATTAAATAAATTGGTGTAGTGTCTAATTTAATTTTCCATTAATTAAATTGGACAATAAAATGTAATCTTATCTCATAATCACTTGTAATAGTTAGCTGAGTGTGATGAACTCAATTAGCTCATGTATTTTGAGTGAGGGTGGTTGGTGAGGCATGCAGAGTAATTCTATTAGTTATGGAGTTCGAATTGCAATTGGGGCATAATTAGTTTAATGCATGAGTAATTTGTTAACTCAGTTAGGTGAGTTGAAGTTAGTTAAACTAGTTGTAACTATTTGTTGCACTGGTGAGAGATTAAGTGAATTAAATCAGATTTAGTTCACAATCAGTGATCTGCCATGCAACTGATGATTTACTATTAATAGCTGCATGCATGTCAGTTCCAGTGGAGACCCAGTTGAGACAAAGGTTAAAGGGATGTTAAATATCAGTTGTGTGATTAATAGGTTGCTCACATGCAACCAGACATCCATTGGATTTCTCATGATCCTTACGCAGTTTTGGAAGGTTGAAATTCCTAAATAATAGGGATTGCATTCCACATGAATTGCGCAAGCAAGGCATGCTGATTAGAGGCTGAGAATTGGCTAAGTGTTGATCGATTTTGTCCGAATCAGTGTGAGACATTTGTGAGAGTGTAGGAGACTCTTGTGAGAAGAGTGCATTGTAATTGTTTCATGATTCCATGGTGAATATACGATAGAAGATAGAAGGGTTTTGTGTAGCAAGCTTTCCCTGGGAAATTACCTATGTTGTGGTTTGATTTGATTCTTTCTTTACTTGTTGTGATTGGCGATCGTGTTTAATTTCTGCAATTGATTTGTAGAAGGGTTCAGTATCTAGCTTTAGTACATTTCTTGATCGGATTGTATCCATTGATATATATGTGTGTGTATAATTTCTACAAAAGACAATATCCTCCTTTATTCCCTAATGGTCTATTCAAGACTGGACATCCTTATGTCACCATTTCTTGAAACAAAGTTACTGACTTAATGATAACTCTATAAAAAAAACCCCAAAAAACCATGAAAAAACAACCCAAAAACAAAGTGTGTGTGTTGGAACGACAATTTTTTTTTCTGGGGGTGGGGGGGAGGAGTTAAATTTTTTGCAAGAACATTGAAAACTAAAAAATTTGTGCAATAAACATGAAAAAACACCTTGAAATAAAAAAGTATTGGTGCTGCAGTATCAACATTTTTTTTCGTATGGCTAGTTCCAACATTTTGTAGCAATGACATTAAATAAAATATCATGACCTAAAATCATTAAAACTCCAATAGTTTTTTACAATACCTAAAGATAAAATATCACAACTCAAAAAAACCTAAGAACTCCAACAAATTTCGACTAATTTACATGAAAGATAAATATCATGACTCGAAAACATGAAGGCTTTGGCATTTTTCAACTATGCATTAAAGATAAAATATCACAACTCCTTAAAACCTTAAATTTTCAACATTTTTTAGCCAAGTGAATTAAGGACAACATCAAGAATAAAACTGTATATTTTCAACATATTTTGGGATAAAATATAATGACTAAATTAAAATTTAAAAATAAATACCTAAATTAAAAAGTCATTATACCAAATGCTAAAAGTACAGTTCTTTTAAAATCTTGGCCTAAGAAAACTTGGCACATTGCAACAAAAACTTAAAAATCAACCATCAAAATGACACACAGTGGGGCATGCTCAACCCATGGCAATGAAAAAAAAAAAACACATCAAATTAACACATAGTGGAGGTGAACTTGATTTATTGTAACAAAAACTGAAAAATCAACTATCCAATTGACATGTATTTGAGTTAGGTTGATAGTCGAACATCGACACAACCCCTACAACACAATATATATATATATATATATATTGCAAGCTTGGGAGGACTACATCTTCAACATGTCTAATATATCACGTCAATCAGGGCAGGGAATTGAACCAGTGACTTCACATCAAAGAGTTCCTTAACAGAACACCCAATCACCATCTATCCAAGATCTTATGTAAAAAAAAAAAAAAAAAAACAACATAGTCTAACCTATACACGAAATAGGTTTTTTCACAGGAATTCAACATAACAATTTCAAGAAAAAATCTGATTTTTTGTTGTTTAAAATGCATTTTTGAATGCATAAATGGATTCAACAACCTCAAAAACCCTTGAGGCACTAGAATTCTACAGATTAAACAACTCAAACTCAAGTTTTTAAAAATATCTATCGAATTTGGTTAAAATTAATTGGAAAAAAATGTCGTGAAAAAGGTCATTTCGTCTATAAATTAGACCATGCCCTAAAAAAATAATAGAATAAAAAATAAAATTAAAAAATTGAAAAAAGATGAATTAAAAATTAAAAATGACCCAAAAACAAAAAAATCAAATATACAAAAATAAAAAAAAACAAAGAAAACACCCCAAAACACACACACACACACACACACACACACACACACACACACACACATATATACATATATTAAGTATGAGGGGTTTTCCGCAGTGCATTATATTAGATATCATTTACTTAAAATACAAAGAGTAAAGGGAGCTCTTCTTGAATGGTTCATGAGGCACCATACTTGCTAAGGTTTTGCAAATGGGGTAGCAAGCTAAGTGGGTTTGATTGTGGGTAAAATTCCATAGTTAAGCGTGCTTGAGCCAGAGGAGTTCTGGGATGAGTGACCTCCCGGGAAGTCCTGGTTACCGGGTGCAAGCCCCAGAAGTGATGATTGACGCTATGTGATTCATTTCACTAGTTTCAATCGCACTTCTTCACCCTTGTGAGCATCACCCGATGCAATGAGTGCTAAGTGGACTATTCAAAAATCATGAGAAATTAGTCAGTTATGACTATCTCTCATGGAAATGGTCATATATGAATGACTTACTTAACGTAGTTGAACCCCAAAATGATATATATATATATATTAAATAACTAAAAATAATCCATAAAAGATGAAAATTCAAACAAAAAAAAACTAAAAACTATATATTTAAAAAGACCAAAAATTTTGAATATATATATATATATATGTCAAGTCTCACTAGCACAATTGGTTGGGGATGAGCCTTGTTAGCAAGGCGACCTAGGATGAAACCTCACGGAGGGTGGTTGTGACCTATGCTAGGGGGAGGAGATATGCTAAAAAATCTAGTCAACTTAGGGCTGGTGTGGCCAAGGTCGGGTGTGATTCCCGGGTGACTTTGAAGGATTAAATGCCCCTAGGTCACAACTCCTCAATCCATAGATCAAGCCTGAATGATCATATATATATATATATATATATATATATTAAAAACCAAAAAAATAATAAGTAAAATAACATTGTATTAAAATAAAACAATTAAAAAAACAGACACATATATAATTAAAAAAACAAAAAAACAAAATAAAAAAAAACCTTAATTTTTTTAAATAATAAATTAAATTAAAAATATATAAATAAAACATAAATAAATAAATAAATAAATACATAAATAAAAATAAATAAATAAATGCGGGGTCCCCGCCCCTAGGTGGTGCCAATGGGCCGCCACCAAGGTAGAAGGAACGAGCGACCCTTTTGCATTGCGTTGGGGCAGGTGTCGATTTTGGGAATCGACCTCCCATGACACTACTCTATTGGGGGTTGATTTCGGGAATCAACCTGCCTCCCCTGCGCAAAAATCCTTTGGTGTCGCGTAGGTGCAGGGACCCCATATTAATTTAGTATTTTTTATTTTGAGAGTGGATTTTTCCACAATTGTTCATATTGTCTAAAAATTTCGGATATGAATTGTGTGTAGGTTTTCCCTGTCTAACGTTTCAGGTGGACACTCCACCCATCTTCAGGGACTATGGCCCTCCCCCATCTTCAGGGACTATGGTTTCTTACTAATCAATGCTTATATAGCTCACAAGAATATGGCCCTCCCCCCATACCCTAGAAGCTTAGGTGGATAAGAATTAGTGACCAGTGACTAAAGGTAAGATCTCCTTATCATTTTGTGACAAAGGATTATTTGTTAACTTTCTATTTGAAGCAAACGAAAATGGGGATTTCATTTTAGAAGCAATCCATATTTCCTGGGGTCCAAGGGCTCTAATTGAACTAATGGAATATAGAATTTAACCTGGAAAATGGAATCCACTCATATGCCCCAGTCTAGGTTAAACTCCCCCATCTCCATCTCCATTTCTAAAATGAAGAAAACTTAGGAAAATATATAGATTAAGCTAAACCTAGAGAAGGAATGTTTTCCTGAAGATGGATCTATGTGGAAGTTGGCTTGGAAAAGGGACTCCTTGAATCCATCTAACTATTCTTGGATAATTATATCATGTATCTTTCCATAGTCAGTAACATAATGTTGTTGAGAACTTTTGGAATCCTGTGTATTTTGTTTGAAGAGCCTAACGTTTCGGGTGAAAACTTCACCCATATTTAGGGGCAAGAAGCTTAACCGATGATAGGAAATATTTCTTGACCAAAATATATAGAGAATGGTTAATTCTTCCCCCATTTTTTATATTTTGGTCAAGCACTCTTCCTATCATCATTTAAGCTTCTTGCCCCTCAAGATGGGTGAAGTGTTCACCCGAAATGTTGGGCTCTTCAAACAAAATACACATGATTCCAAAATTTCTCAACAAAATATTGTTGGATGATGGATTTTTATACAATTGGTGTGTAACAAGCCTATTTTGATACCCTACATTTTGTATACACAACCATGTACTACTAGTGCAAGAGTCATTGTTGGCTAGAGCAACCAGATTGTAAACTTAGAATTATTTGTAAAATTAAAGGACTGATAAAGGGGAGGACAACGTGGATACATATGTTTTGATGGAAGCGAGAGCTTGCTTGCTTACAAACCCACAAAACTCTCTTGAAAGTTATGACTGGAGTCAATTCTAACCTAACCGAGCTACTATCACCTGACAAGGGTTATGACACTGGATAGGAGTAGTGAGTGGGAAGGACAATGCCCATATCTCCTTGAAGATCAAGGAGCGACGAGATGACTCTTTAGAAAAGAAAAAGAAGCATCAAGAAATAGATGACATAGACATTAGAGGTGAGAATAGAAGAGAGTCAGAATCTAAGAAACTAGTGATATTGTACCTTTTATAAAAATGAAGGGACGCAAAGGAAAATATATCTATACACAATAAAGAAGTACATGTGGTTCTAATTCTTGATCGAGTTCTCATTCTATTCCTCCTAAGTTGAATTGTTAGTTTTTATTAAAGTTTCGAAGAATGGCATGAGGAGTGTAGAGCTATGGAGTGTGATAGAAGGAAACCAAGGCAGTTGTGGAGTTGATTTTTGATCCCTTTTCTTTGTGAATATGGGGGTTAATCCCTATGTTTTTTTCTTAAGGCCACTAGACTATGTGTCTATGCCTATGAGGGCACTAGGAGGTTTGGTGGATGATTGAATCACTGTGGTATTTATTCTAGTTGGTAAACCGCCTAGACAAGGAAACCTTTGTCAATATGTTTCTTACTAGAGAGTTGTTAACCACTTGTATAATGGATTATAGACCCTCGTGGTGCTTCCTATGAAAAGGAAATCGATAAAGCACTTGGATAATGGGTTTAATCTCCTGGAATAGGAAATACCCCATCTGGGCCCTAGGTGAATCATTGCGAATGGAGTCATGAGAGTAAGTGAGTTATTTGGTGCTTACTATCAGAGGATAGTTAATAAACGACATAGATAGGGAACTCCATCTTTGAGTTCCTATTTAAACCATTAGTGTGAATTCCCTTAGACCATGGATATGAATCGACAGTGCTCAGTTATAAAAATGGTTGCATTGTAGCTGGACTATGGTTGGTTGGAGAGTTGAAGTCTCTCCTTCAATTGACAACCATATTTAAACACATAGATAAGTGTAAATTTCTAATGCACATTGATTCTTAAACGATGATATTGTTATGTTATGAATGGTGAAAGATCTTGTGTGCTTATGAATGTAAATGAATATCTAAGTTGTGCAACTCATGATTATTCTCATTATTGGGATGAAATCTTGTATGCCCATACATGTAATGCATTCCTGGACTATGTTTCCCATTATTATGTTCATGATTAATGTGAGGAGTTGTGTATGAATGCCACATATTTTATATCTAAATCCTGTGAATGGATATGCAGTTTAACATGTTCCCGGTACTCGTTATCATGCTAAAAGTGGGGGTTTGGGGCCTTAGGCTGTTCAGTCATAAGCCTCGAGTTAGTTAGCGAAGGGAGGTGAACCTTTCTGTTCATAAACCTAGCTATCTGAACTTTTTGTTATACATGCATATGTCATTTGGACTTGTAACAATTTTTTGCCCCTATGCATGTATAAATAGGTGACTCGTCGAGATCAAATGTAGGAGTGTGTGGTAGTATTCTGCACCGTAAGTTCAGATCCAAGAGATGACACATCCATGTAGTTTGAATGAAGAGTAACAAATCTGAGGTCATGAGGTCAATTTTGATGTGGATTGGTACAGTTGGATTTGGCATGAAGTATGATGATTTGATGAGGTTTGATGTGTTGGGACATGATATTTGACCTGGCTTGACAAATTTTGTTTGACGTGGTTGGAATAATTGTGGAATTGATTGGTAGAGTTGGCATATCATTTGAAAGATTCATTGGGCACTATGGTTGACACTTCAGTATGTGGCTCGACACTTTGTTTGGCATTCCGGTCAAGTATTTTGTCTTTGGCCTGACACATTTTAATTATCAACATTTTGGTTGGCACTCCAGTGTTGGCGCGATATTTTGGTGGCACTTTGGTCTATAGGTCAGTATTTTGGTTGGAACTTTGATTTACTTCCCATTTTGTAGCTCGACATTTGGTTGGAACTCTGATTTAGTTCTCAACCTGTAGCTCGACATTTGATTGGAACTACTGTCTATGTCTCAACGCTTTGGTTGGCACTTCATTTAAACACTCATTCTATGACTCAACATTTTGGTTGGAACTTCGTTTAGCACTAAGTCTATGACTCAGTGCTTTGGTTGGAATTTTATTTAGTAATTAGTTTGTGGCTCGACCCTTAGTTAGCACTATGGTGTTCACGTGGCACTCTAGATTAATACTCAGTTTAATGTCTCAGCTCTATGGTTGGAACTCCAGTGATGGACTCTAGTTTAATACTCAACCTATTTGTTGCAAGGTTATGATTAACTGTCTGGTTTAATACTCAGTCTGTTGGCTCCGAACTTTGGTTAACACTCTCGTTCAATACTCAATCTGTTGACTTGGCACTTGGTTGTAAGGTTGGGTCTCGCCCCCACCTTTGGCTTCAGTTGCATGATAGAACTTATGATAAAATAAAATCTATAAGGTTTGAACGTGGAACGCAACAGTGCAATTGGTGCTGATTTGTGTTGTGCTACAGAAGATCATGGGTTGATTTCTGTTAACCAAAGTTCCGAGCCAACAGACTGAGTATTAAGACAGTTAATCATAAGCTTGCAACAAATGGGTTGAGTATTAAACTAGAGTCCATCACTGGAGTTCCAACCATAGTGCCGAGCCATTAAACTGAGTATTAATCTAGAGTTCCAGCAAAGTGCCACGTGAACACCATAGTGCTAACTAAGGGTCGAGCCACAAACTAATTACTAAATAAAATTCCAACCAAAGCACTGAGTTATAGACTTAGTGCTAAACGAAAAATTCTTACTTACCCTTGGGTGTTCATTTTGTCAAACTCTTTTCCTAATTGAAGGAGTGTATTTTGTAGAACACATGTCGGAAATGTGCATTTTGTAGACAACAAGTCGAAAGGTGCAACTTGTAGAATAATTAATCTTTACGATGTTTTTTTGGGTTGAATTGAGGTTAATTTGATTTTTGAAAAAGGGGGATAACACATGTCGGAAATGTGCATTTTGTAGACAACAAATCGAAAAGGTGCAACTTGTTGAATACTTAATCTTTACGATGTCTTTTTTGGGTTGAATTGAGATTAATTTGATTTTTGAAAAAGGGGATATGGCTTGAATTTTCTTGTGATCTATATGTGGAACATGAAAATTCATGAGGATGGGTTATTGCGGAAAAGAAGTTGTATTTCTTTCATTAGTGACAAAATGTTCTGAGCTACATTAGTAGGTTTAGTGTTGATATAAGAAGAGAAGAATGGGTTATTGTTGATGTTTGAAGAATTCTTTGAAGTTGTGATGATATGATTAGATTTGGAAGAGGTATATCTTATTAAGCTTGTGTATTTGGTGTGATATATTATGAAAAGTGGTCCACTATAGTTTGGAAGTTATTGCAAGTTAATACTTTCATATTCTTGAGGTTGGTTCCTCAATCAGGTTATAGCCTACAATAGGTTGGTGTCTGCAAAATATTTTGGGAGTTGGTGTCTCCAACAGGTCAGTGCCTTTAAATCTATTTTGGGGGTTGGTGCCTCCAGTAGGTTGGTGTCTGCAAATTTTTTTTGGGTATTTTTTTCCTCCCAGTGGTTTGGTGCCTACAAATTAATGTAATAAAAAAATGAAGAAGACAAATATATTTGTTGTTTTCTCCAACAATATTTTCCATGTAAATCTAGTGTTTTCATGTGATTATGATATTTAATGATGCATGATTATTTTTACAATTTTAATTGAGTACTAAATTGTTTAAAATTAGCCATTACATTGATTCACACCCCCCCTAAGTGTAATCATTAATTTAATCTAACAATTGGTATTAGAGCAGGCTCCTCGGGAATAGTTAATCACTAGAAGGTTCATCACAAGGAAGATGTCATTTGTTATATCTCCATGCAATTCTCCTCAGTTCGATGGATCAAATTATGCTTTCTAGAATAAGAATGGAAACCTACATCATGTCCTTGGATACTGATATATGGGAAGTTGTTGAGAATGATTACCAAGTACCCGATACTCCTCCCACTGGTGTATTTGGTAAATCTCTTTGTACATCCATTGCAATTTCCAAAATATCGTCTTAAGTGGTTTATCAGATACTGAAATTTTCAAAGCGATGCATTGCAAGTCAGCCAAAGACCTATGGAACAAGCTTAATTTTTTTTATAAAGGGGATAATAAAGTGAAAGAGGCCAAGTTACACACTTACAAAGGTTAGTTTGAAAGTTTAAAAATGGAAGAAGATGAAAATATCACTTCCTATTTCCTCCGAGTAAATAGTATTGTCAACTTTATCATAGGTCTTGGTGAAGAAGTCAAGGAAGTTGATATTGTTCAAAAAATATTAAGATCACTTCCTTCAAGGTTAGATCTTAAAGTATCATCCCTTAAAGAGTTATCTAACATGAAAAATTTAAGCATGGATATCCTTCATGGAACTCTTATTGTTACACATTAGTTTTTTACACTTATAGCAAATAATCTCATACCCCTATCCTTCGCCATATGAAGCATAATTTCCATCAATCCTCGAATAATTTGGAAGATAAAATCACTCAATAAGATAAACATATTATGCAATACCTTTATAAATGCTAATTTTAAAAGGTGTTGTGGGTGGGACCATAATTATCTGTGATGCTACTAGGTTTTCACACTGTGTATAATTGTTCTGTTGCGTCATTGTCACACTTTGCCAATCCATAATGTGTGACAATATTTTAACAAAGGTTAAACAAACAAACAAACAAAATCACGAGAAGATTTCATTCTAAAATCCTTGTGAATGACATATCCTCCGAGCAATGTGGATTAGACTTACATCCCTACTTTGTTGCATCTCAACTTACATCCCTTATCCTCCTCCTATCCTTTCACAAGCCTACAAATACAACCTTCTCCCATTGAGATGGCTAGTTAGCACAACTCAAGAAATCTTGGCGAAACTATGCTCAAATACCTATCTTTTGATTGCAAGGATTTCTACGAAAAGGCTTGGAATGAAGGAACAAATGCAAGGAGATACACAACATCAAGGCTCGGTTTGTAATCACTCCTTTTATGTTTAATATAGTGATACATTTATTTATCATAAACATTGTCAACATTTGATGGTTTTATTACATATCTCCTTGATCATATATAGGTTTCTTTTCGAATCATATTTGTATATTGATGCTTTGATCTCTTGTTTGTTTGTGTTATCTACAGGTTTTTTCTTCGTTAGCACTCTAGATAAAGCTACGAGCTAAATATTACAAGAAATTAGTGAGGACAAATATTTTTTAACAAAGTATGAAACACTCATCTTTTGATAGCTAATGTATGATTTGATCATGATTGACTTAGAGAAAGTTTTTTATTATTGTCTCTTTTTTTCTAGGCCTCGTTTTCATTCCTCGATAAATCACCCTTGTCCACAAGGGGGATTTATCCATCAACACTTTCGGAAAATGAAATAAGGACATAAAAGACAAGACAAGAACCAAAGAAGTCGCATTTAAAGCAACCAAGGAAGGAATGAAGCATGGTGATATGAATTTATGAACGAAGAAAAATGGAATAAAAACTTAAAGTGAAAATTCAGAGATATAGTGAAGCTTGAATTCAGTTAATAAATGAAAATAGTTTTTTAGCTATATACATGTAGAATAAAAGAAAACTAGCTCGAACTATCATAGCTTATCTCTGAGATGACATGTGATGGCTACACACCTTCCAAAACTATGTTCCAATGAGGCTTGAAGGCATTTTTATCTTAAAGAAATAATTATAATCCCTAAACATCCATAGCCCTAACCCTAGGAGATGAAGCGCCAAAGGCTTATGGGCCCTAATGGGGTAAGCTGGATCAACAACTTCCTAGGTTCAAAACTTTGGTATACAATCTCCATTCGACATGCACGATAACCCATTAGAAAGGTCTATATGAGGGGTACAACTTTTGACTACTAACAGAAGTCGACCCATTTCCCCAAAAATGTCATTTAGGGCCGACTTTGGAAGTTAAAGACTTGAAAATTTCGAGGAATAGAAAACTACCAAAATAGAAAAATTGTGTTGTGAGCTAATGGAATAGGTGGGTAACCACTGATATCCACCTGGATCATTCCTTCCCTCTAGCAAAGCTCTCTATTGTGTTTAGTGCCTCCATGAGATGTGGAAACTTCTATTGAACTTGGTTCTTCGTGAGCCACTTTCCTTGATGCAGGAGTTGACCTACTTTGACAACCTGATATAGTTGGATCGTCTATTGGTGAGTGTTGTTTTACTATGTGTCCATGATCTAACTAGTTGTGGCCTATTCTAGCAATCTAGGTTGAGATTTATCAGTTTCAGTTGCTTTGCAATTTCTAATATGCCCAATAATATTTTGTATTTAATTTGTTTGTTTTCTTTTTCTATTTTTTTTTTTAATTTAATATTTTATTATTATTATTATTTCATCTAAATTTGTATTTCGGATAATTTTCTTATTATTTTTATTTAATAATTTTTAAATGATTTTTTTAATATATATTTTAATAATTTTATTATATATATATATATATAACCCTTTTAAATTAAATTATGTTTTTTTCCTAATTTTTTTTTATTTTAATTATTTTTAATAATATTTTATATTTTATTTTAATTTTAATTTTTTAATTGTTTGCTTTTTATTTTGTTATTAATTTTTTATTTTTATTTTTTAATATTGATTTTAACTTAATTATCCTATATTATTTATTATTGGTTAATTTTTTTTTTAATAACTTTTTTCCTTTTTAATTTACTTTTTGTTTTCAATTTATTTCTATTTTAAACAATTTATTTTTGTTTTGTTATTTTGAATTTTCTTGGTTAAAGTTGTTTTTAATCTTTTTAAACATTTTTTTTTATATTTTTACTTATGTGAATCATTATTTATAGAAAAAACATCAAATATTACTATTTTTTTGGACATGATTGATTGTTTGTGTTTGTGTTTGTTTTTGTTTTTTTTTTCAAAATTTTTCATAAAAATCATTTATTTAACATGTCATTTTTAGCAAAAAAAAAATCAAAAAATACCTTTTTTTAATTAGTTCTATATCCAAAATGCGTATTATTTTGTCATCTATTCAAAATTATTAATTTTTAGTCACAATTATTTTATGTGTAATAAATTATTAATAAAAATACATAAATCTATATAAAATCCTAACGTGAAAATATTAATATTATTACTTTTTTTAACTTCGCAAAAAAATTGAAAATTTTATTATAAAAAAACATTGCAATAAGAAACATAAAAATAAGAACTTGAAAAACATTTATAAATAAACATGTGAGGAAGAAAAGAAAGAAGAAGACAACTTCAAAAATGGTTAATTAACAAACATTTTAAAAAAATGTGCATTAAATCGTCAAAAATATGCAAAATAAAATAAAATAAATAAATAAAATTGCTACATCACTATTTTTCAAAATTTCCATGAAAATCAACAACATTTAAAAAAAAATATCCATAATATATCAGAAAATTTAAAGTGTCAAAACTTAGAACAAAAAAAGTTTTGATGGTGCATCAACACTTCTCAAAATTGGCATGAAAATCATTATCATTTAAAAAAAATGAACATATTTAATACATAAGAAAATAAAGTGTCAAAAATATGTTAGAAAAGAAAGATTGATTATGCATCAACACTTTTCAAAATTGGATGATTTTTTTCCAACCTCAAAAAAATGAGAACTCGGTATAGTTCACATTAATTTGGTAACTTTGTTTTGAGTCGAAGGTGGGGGTTTTGGCTAGAGTTAGAAGGATTTTTAGGATACCTCTTGGAATCCATGTTGCATAAATTCCTCTTATACATAGGATTCCTAGACATAGCCATGTTTTCAATTGGGGTAAGGCTTGCTTCAATCAGGAGGATAGGGTAAGGAGTATTTCCTTTAATATTGAGGTTGTAGGTTGTAAACTGTTTTTGGATTTATTCAATCTTCTTCCATGACTCTCTTGATATACTACAACCCCAAACCTCACATCCATATAAAATAACAAGAGTGACAATAATCTAAAAAAGGTGTTTCTTTTTATTCCAAATCCAAAGATCTACTAACTTACAATTGTTTTCAAGCCCATAGTAAGCTTTCCAACCTCCCTTTATCATTTTTCTCAATTCTATAATTCCAACCAAACTTATAATGGATGCCAATTTCGATTCCTTTTTAATATATGATAAAAATTTATATATATAAATTTACAATTTCAAATTTATATATTAATAGAATTTTAACACAATAAAATAAAATATTACAATATTTCTATACTTTAAAAATTAATACATATGCACTTCCTCGATCAAGGTGCAAGACAACTCACTGTCCATCTCAGGACTCACGTCATGTGTGAAATGATCATTCGAAGGGTCAAAGGGTGACTCGACCCTTGCCCTCGCATGCTTGATCATGTAAGTGGGGTGGCAGCTCACATGAGCTGTGTTAATGGTGATGAGATGAGCCACAAGGTTCTTAATATCAAAATGGGTAGGGCTCAATGCCTCATGCATGCATCTGTATTGTGTTGGGGTTCGGCTCTTGGTGGTAAGCATAGGCTCTTGGAAAGCACTCTCTTGTCTACAAGGAAGGTTAGGCAGGTATGTTTCAGGGACGCGACTGGTCTTCTCTGGTTCATGTCTTTTTCAGTCGGGTATGTTCTTCTCCTTTTCTCCCCTCCTAGACCTTGACTTGCACACTCTTCTAATGTCTCTCGAAACCTTAATGATAATATTTGCAACACGTTTCTTGTGAGAAAGGGAACTCATTGTCTTTAATATTGGAAAGTTTATGTGGTTTTTTTCCTATGTAATGTTTGTTGTTTCTATGCCGGTATCTATTTTCTTTGGCATTCTTCTATCTCGAATGGGAATGTATGGTCTATATCTGGTTCAAAATATTTTGGTGGATGAATGTTTGTTCATCGATGCTGGTTATATCTTTGAATTTTTGGTCCTGAGCATGGGAATGAGCCTAAACTATTTCCTTATGACTATGGGGTGATCTTCACTATAACTAGGCTCAGGGAGCCAATTTGTGAAGCCTTCTTCTTGAGGCAACAAACTAACCTTGGATTTTCTCTTTCTATTGACTAAATTAAGAATGGGGTGCTGGAACACAATATTTGGCATCGATGGTGGTCGTCATATTCGACCCTTAGTTTCTATGCAAGGTACGAGCCTAACACAATTTGTCTCCTACTTTTATTTCATGCTATTGTGTCAGGTTCTCAAAACTTATGTAATCACCCTAATAGTGAGCAAACAATTTGGTTCTGGACTATGGCTCATTTTTTTCAGTCGAAAATTTGTGGCTCTGTGATTTGGTTGATAAATCAAATGGCTCTCCCATCTCTTGGTGCTAGCTCGTCTCGAAATGGTGACCAAGGTCATAAATGACAGTTGGGGAACCAAGGTGGAATGGGTTCATCTTTAGCCAGACAACTAAGAAGAAGCGGTCATAAAAATGATGCTCAAATCATTAGTGAAGTAGCTCGGGCTTATAATACAGGCACCCCAACCCAAGTAAAATAATTGATCTCGACATGGGAAGCTAAATTGAATCAACAAGCAGAAGTTGAAAATCAGATAGAATACTGGCGCAATTTAGTTCCTGACTCAAGACATACTCAAGGCTGCACTACTCAATATAAACAAATTGTCCATCTCTATTGGGTGATGAAAATTATTGTGGCTAGAGCTATCATGACCTCTCTTATAGACTCTACCAGATCTAATCCAGGTTTTCAGGAAATTCTGAAAGAATTTCAACTTATCGAATTCCAAATTGACCAGTAGAATGTTCATCTTGGCCGCATTAAGAATCACATTTTGTGTCTTCCTCAATACGAATTACCAGGTTCCAATGCTAAGGACCCAGATCATGTGGAGTCGTCTGATGATGATCAAATGCTCAAAATTATGCTAAAAAATGAAAAATTTTATAATGGTGTGGAACCTAAATGACCGCATAGATCTCTTCGTTATGAATCCAGCACAGCTCATTTCACAGAAAACCGACACCGTATGCTCCTGGAAACACGGTCTATTCGTTTTCTCAAATAAGTAAAATTTTAGCAAAAATTGTGCAAGCTTCTCAGTCAGCAGTCCGTACAACTGACTGGGCATGGTTGACTAGTCAAGGTTGGCTGGGTTTGTTGGGCCAATCAGGCCTCACCACTTGTCTGAATTTTGGTGGTGTTGGTTGGCGTATTTTGGTGGGTTGTTTGATGACCAACCACATGCTGACACATGGTAGCACAGGGGCCACCAAAATTTTGTAAAGGGTCGAAGTCACCTCCGCAGGAATCGGTAGCAGAACCTTCGTTCAAATAGCGCCAAGTCTTACCGGTTGGGCTATGTTGTTCGTTGTTTAACCATACGAACCAACAACCCTTTAAAGAGTATGTTGCCGGAGGTTTGGGGTAAGGGGCCAGGGCTTAGCCCCGACCCACCCATACACAACATACGACTGATGTGCTAAGACCAAAGGCACGACCATGTAATGCAAATTTTTTTCATTGATTGTTTTTTTAATTCAATCATAGTAATATGGTTAAAAGTTCAGATTTAAGGCGACATTATGTAAATTAATTGTCCGACAATTTCACCCGGATTTCTACCAAACTGGCACTCGGTTAGCGGATTATGGGGCGAATTTGTAGGACAGTTCTGAATTTTGGGGAATTTGTGGTGCAATTAGCAGCAAAAGTATGGTGAGTCATAAATTCTTCATTTTTTGACCAATTTTGGAGAAAAAAGAGGCTAGATAGGAATTTTTGATAGTTCTGGAGCTAATGGAATAGGTTTTAAAGCCATTTGAGCACTGTAAATGTATGCAATCACCATTTTGAGCATAATGATATAGGGCCAAGCCATTGGAAGTTGGACCAAGGATATGTAGCCCAAGAAGGGTGAATTCCTTCATCACTTGTTGTGTTGTAGTTATTTTTATGGTGTATTTGTCTGTTGATTTCTACATTTTTAGATTTTTAATTCATGCTTTATGTGTATAAAAATTAACATAAAATCTCACAAAAACTGTACTTTTAACACTTGCAATTTATAAACCCTCAAGCACATTTACATTAAGATCTCATACAAATCAAGTTTGGTATCAAAGCTTTGGTTTTCTTGTTGCTGTAAGGATTTAATTGTTTGCAAGTGTATATGATGCTTACAAGGTTGAAGCCCAAGAGAGGAAAAGGAAAGCTTGTGGTTGCAAGTCCTCAAGTTAGGTCAAGGACAAGGAGAGCAAGTTTTCCACAATCTGCACCACAAATTCTTCCTCAAATTTCAGTTGAAGGTTTAGCAAGCATGTAACATGAAGGAGAGCCTGAAAATATGTTAGAGGATGAAAAAGACTTCAGGAAATAATTCTTTGATATGATAAGAATGGTGAAAGTTCTCTACGAGGAGAGAATTACAATAATGCAAGGTGAGAGCTCCAATTCTCCAATGGGAGATAAGTCTTCAAAAGGAGAAGAAGAAGATGGATACAAGCCTCCAAAAGGTAATGGGAATGGTGAAAAACCACCTTTGACACTGCCATTCTCTTCACCTCCATCCTCACCACCATCTTCACCATCATCTTATTCCACAACAAGCCCTTCACAAACACCTGCATATTCTCCAAAAGGTCATGGTAAAACTCCATTTTAAAAGCTTACATTAAGTTTGATTTTCCTATGTATGATGGAGAGGTAGATGTTGAAATATTAGACAATTGGGTACGTCAACTTGAAGTGTATTGCAAGATACAAAGAATCAAGGATGGTGACACCAAGATTTAGCTTGCTTCATTGAGATTGGAAAGTGCAGCACTTATTTGGTGGGAAGCCAAAACTAAAGAGGACATGAAGAAATATGGTAAGGTCTTAACCTCTTGGAATGATTTTCTTGCTGCCTTAAGGAGACAATTTTATTCATTAGCATACATGAAAAAGGCTATAATGGACTGGAAAAACTTTAGGCAAGGTAAAGGACAAAGTTTGCAAAGCTATACTCAAGAGTTTAGGAGAAGAGCACTAATTTTGGGTGTAGATTTGACATCTTAAGAAACTTTGTTAAAGTAAATTGGAGGTTTTTATAGTTACTTAAGACATACTATTGTCATGTTTAATCCTTCAAATTTAGATGAAGTATTTGTACATGTGACACATCCAGAGGCAAGAGGGAAACATGTTTTAGAGGAGACAAATAAGGATACCTTTGAGTCTGAAGAGAAATGAAAGGGTAAGTTCAAGGGTAAAGGTAAGAAGAATTCTTCCATCAAGATGGAGAAAGAAAAACTCACATGTAGACATTGTTCCAAAGATGAGCATGATGAAGATCATTGCTGGAAACTTTATCCAGAGATGAAACCCAACAAGCTTAAAAACAAGGAGAAGGAGAATATAACTGCTACAATAACTCATGATTTACGTTATGATTCCGAAGGTGAAACAAAGATCACTGCAATGGGTTTGAAAGGCAAGGACATTGCAAGTACTAGTTCTTCAAATTGTCTCAATAGTACTCAAGATGATGAAACAAGAATTGAACTTTTCCATGTTAGATTTATTTCAAAGCATACTAGGATTGACACCCTATTTGATAGTGGTTCACAAGAAAATTTGATTTCCGAAGACTTAGTCAAGAAGTGAAATTTAGAAACCATTCCTCATCCAAGACCTTATCCTTTAGGTTGGATATGTAAGAATGCAAACTTGCAGGTGATGAGGAAGTGCATACTTAGATTTGCAATCACTTCAAACTTTCTTGATGAAGTTGAACTTGATGTTGTTTCGCTTGATATTTCTAGCCCCTGTTTTGGGTAGCCCATATATTTATGATAGGAGAAAAATATTTCATCACCATTAGAATAAGTATCACCTGTTCAAGAATGGGATTGAATACATTGTTAGAGCACATAGTAAGAAGATGAATTCATCTCTTATCCATGTTGAAAAAATGAAGAGAATTGTGAATGATAGTCAAATTTTTTCTTTTTTAATGTTCAAGCATCTCGATGTTGTGAATGAGGCCTTTCAAGGTGACACATGAAATGAAAATTCAGATTTCATTAAGGTTGCTAATGGTTGTGATAAGATGTTTCAAGAGTCTAACATGTTGCCTTTAAAAAGAGGTAAACAAGATGTGGTAAAATTTCAGTAGCATGCATCATTGTTGAGCAGTGATGTGAACAAAATGCCAGTGCAAGAGAGTGCAAAGGTCAAAGAGCAAGCATCAAATAAATTTGACAAAGAGGGAATTGGGTTCAAAATTTTTTCTTGTGGGTTTCACAATATGTTTTCTTTGAAATGGAATGCTGCATGGCGATGGCGATCACATTTGGTCAAGAGTCAAGCCAAGCACAAGGCAAGACAAGCTAAACATCATCATGTTGACATTGTTCGAGGTGAGAATAATTCCAAGTTGTTTAAGTTTCATTTGGTTGGAGACCAAGGAGGGAACATGCTTGTTTCTTCAAGGATATTTTGTTGTTCTGCAAGTTATGGGAAATTGTAGCAAGATGGTGTCTACAACAGCAAGACAGGATCTCCAGAATCAAGGAAAAAGATCATTTTTCATGAAAAGCTCAAATTGTTGAATTCATGAAAATTCCAATGGATTGAGACTGGAAGGGTGAGGGGGTTGTACCCTCATCCAAATTTTCAGTAATAAAAGATATTTTGGGGTCCAAAAGCTTCCAGTAGGGAGCAATGATCAGGTGCTTAAAATCATGCTCAAAAATTAAAGTTGTCAAAATGGTGTGGAACCTAAACGACAACGTAGATTTTTTCGTTTTGAATCCAGTGCAACTCACTTCGTCGAAAATAGACACAGTATGCTCCCATAAACACGTTCTGTTTGTTTTCTTAAATAGGTAATATTTTCGCAAAAATTGTGCAAGCTGCCCAGTTAGCAGTCTGTATAGCTAAATAGGCATGGTTGACTAGGTTCGTTGGGCCAATCAGGCCTCGCTACTTTCCTGAATTCTAGTGGTGCTGGTTGGCATATTTTGGTTGGTTGTTTGATGGCCAAACACATGCTGCCACGAGGCCCAACCGGAGGCCACCAAATTGTCTTTAAGGGCCAAAGTCACCTCTGCAGGAATCGATACCAAAAACTTCGTTCAAACAACACCAAGTCTTACCAGTCGGGCTACGTTGTTCATTGTTTAACCATACGAACCAACATACCTTTAAATAGTATGCTGGCAGAGGCTTGGCGTAAGGGGGCAGGGCTTAGCCTCGGCCCCACCATACACACCATTTGACCGATGTGTCGAGACCAAGGGTGCAGACCTGTAATACGAATTTTTTTATTAAAAAAAATTATTCAACCATAGTAATTTGTTTAAAAGTTTGGATTTAAGGCAGCATTATGCAAATTAATTGTCTGACAATTTCACTTGGATTTCTGCCAAAATGGTGCTCAGTTAGCGGATTATGGAGCGAATTTGTAGGAAGGTTCTGGATTTTGGGGAATTTGTGGTGCGATTGGCAGCAAAACTAGGGAGGCTTATAACTTCTTCAGTTTTTGACCAATTTTGGAGCAGAAAGAGGCTAGACAGAGATTTTTTACAGTTCTGGAGCTAATGGAACAAGTTTTTAAGCCATTTGAGCACTATAAATATATGTAATCACCATTTTCAGCATACTGATATAGGGCTAAGCCATTGGAAGCTGGAACAAGGAGACATAGCCCCAGAGGGATGAACTCCTTCATCACTTGTTGTGTTGTGGTTATTTTTATGGTGTTTTTGTCTGTTGTTTTCTGCATTTCAAAATTTCTAATTCATGCTTTATGTGTATTAAAATTAACATAAAAACTCACAAAAACTCAGTTTTTAACACTTGCATTATATAAATTCTCAAGCACATTTACATTAAGATCTCATACTAATCAAATGAGTAGTAGTTAGTTTGGATATGACAACACCTAATTTTGTTTAATTTTCTTGATGTATATGTCGATTAGTAGTTTATATTATAGCTATTTAGATAGTAGATGGCTTCCATAAATTCATTCATATAAGGAACTACTAGATAGACTTAAACTATTGAGGTTTTGGATGGCATATAATGTGGTTTGGTGGCCAACAAACCTGGTTTCCCAATGGGCGGGTTGAGGCCATTGAATTTATTTTTATGGTTGTAACATGCTTTGACGAAAATGAATGAATGAAAAGGTTTTGTCAATCTTACAAAAAAAATCAATACATATGCACTTAAAACCCAAATTGAGAATATTAAATTATGAACCTGATTTATCCCTCCCCCACCCCACAAAAAAAACCAACTTTTTAAATTTCATTTAATTAAATTAATGAAATATTATTAATATTTATTTAATTTAATTTAAAAGAAATTATTTACTATTTATTTTCTTTAATTTATATATTAATGTTTATTTAAAATTAAATTTGATTCATGGGATTGGAAGATATACAATACAAAAAAAAAATGCAACACATGAGATGTAAAAGAGTTAGTGATAAGTTGTTTTGTTAAGGCACGCCTTGTATAAAATTTGAAGGTTTAAAATCTCATAGGTACAAAAGATTAACCATTTTAAGGGTTGGTGTGGCCCTAGGTATGATCCCTAGGTGATATTGATGGTTGATACACACTTCAAGGTTTCCAAACTAGTAAACAAAAAGAGGTTTCAAAATTAGTAAACAAAAAAACAAAGAGGAAAATTGCAAAAAAATGATAAAATATTAAAATAAATATTAAAGAATAAATAAATAAATATTTTTTCAAAAAGAAGGAAAAAGATTCTATAAAGAGTTGATCCCATGAGATTAATAACAATGAAGAAGCTACTCCAAAGAAAATAACCCCAAATTAAACATGTACTTTAGAGAGATACTTATAACACGAGGTCAAAAACAAGTGTGCAATGTGCAATAGTCATGAGGCCATGAGAATCTTTGGGTCTATAATGTCTTAGAGGTTTATCATGTGAGCTTGGACATGGGATATCCTTTGTACTTATGCAAGAGTGTTAGGAGAAAGAAGTGATCAACTTGCACCTTGTCCCAAAGAAGAATTGCTTTTGGAAATTTGATGATGAAGGTTGAGCCTCTTATGGATGAAGAGGACTAGGCATCTAATTGTCCTCATAAGCCATAATAATTCATAGATCCAAATGAATTCTTGAAGAGACATTAAATTCATCCACTCATATCATAAAAGAGAGAACATTTAAATACAAATTGCTCATTGATCTTAAATTCTAAGATGTTAATTTAGCAAATACATTACTAACGAAGAAGGAAGATAATGATATATTTTAATACAAAGATAGTGAGAGGAAACTTTACATTAAAAATAAAAGGTTAAAAATATATGGCCACTAAAATTCAATGTATGAACCCATCACTAATATGGAAATATATAATTACAAGTTTAAACTTTTGAAGAATACAACTTAATAAAATTGAAACAATTAAACATGAAATAAACTTTGTAAATACCTCCCTTAAAAGACTGAAAACATCCCAAGAAACACTAAATTCAAATAAAATTTTGATATCAAATTAGAAATGCACACCCTCTGATTAGGAAATTTATGGAAATGCTTGTCCATGCATGTGTGGGACGACTGGTTCCCCTCCGTCAACGATGTGTTGCTTTACCCCTCCCTTGTTGAATGCACCCACTACCACTTGACTTAATGAGCAAGCTTGAATATTTTTTGAAATCCTAGCTTCAACAATGTCCTATCCTTGGCATTATGCAAGTTAACTTGTGGCACTAGAGGCAATAACTAGTATGGAAGAATAAGGGATTTATGGGACATTGACTTTGCTCCATGGAACATAGCTTGGTAGGTTTATGATCTGGTTTTTCTGATCCTATTTATCATGTTGTTGGCTCATTATTTCCCTCTGATTATCCATTCTATACGATTTTCCTTGAATCCTTTGTTGCCATACTACTCTCAACATTGATTCTATAAGTAATTCATTAGTGCCTTAATAAGGCCACTAGGGCTAACCTCTGGTCGTCGCACCCCTGTTGAATATGTCACTCTTAAGGCCACCTTCTCCTTCTATCACGAGGTTTCACTGGCCTATTTGAAATGCATAAGTATTTAGGAATTTGAGGGAAAAAAAGAAAGGGCTTTGCTAAGATGAAGAACTTTATCCTAGTTGTCGGTGATAGTGGCACTTAGGACATAATGTTTTTCAGAATGATGGAATTATACTAACACGCAAAGTCCTTCATATAAAATTCACTCACAAGTTACGAGGAATGACCGAAGCTTAGAGTGAGGTTGGATAGGTTAGAGAAGTAGGGTAAGGTACTTCTCACTCTATGTTCACAGTTAGAAAAGAAACATGGTGGGTTTCTAGCCTAGAGGAATTATTTGGCTCTTAGGACCACCCCATCAATATCTCAAGAGATTTTTTTGTGAAACCGTTTTCTTGAAGTTTCTAGTATTAGGGATTTAATTCCTAAACATTCAAGCATAAGAAGTTATTTTTTTTTTACTTTTCTAAATATTATAACATAGTTATTTCAAAAGTGTATATAAATTTAGAGTTATTTCAAAAGTGTATATAAATTTAGAGTTCCATTTTACTTTTCTGGTTTTGATTTTTTGTATAAATCAAAATATCTAATTTTCATGAAAGCAAGTTTATAATTCACTTAGTCTTTTAGTCCATGCTTTGACATATCATTGAAACACTTAAAAAAAAGTCTTACACATCATTGAAAGACAACTTATACTTATGAACTAAACAATGAAAGACAACTTATACTTATGAGTGGTCTCAACACTAAACACTTTTATAACTAGCATTTCCACCAAAAGGGTGCAAAGACATGCCGATAGAAATGTAGATGAATGTAGTATGTTTTTTACTTTTTGATTGGGTTAAGTGTGTGTTTCACTTTTTTGACTGGGTTATAGTTTAGATCATGTATTTGATGTTTTATCCACTCATTAACTCCCAATTTTCTCTTTTTGGTTAAGATAAATAAATAATTAAATATTAATAGTTAATATGGGGTTGTGGAATAGCAAGAAAATCAAACACAGTTGGAAGAATTTGAAAAATATTATAATATTCCCATCTGGCTATCTTCATTATGTTGCATCTAAGGGTGTTGTATGCAATGGTTTTTCTTCCAAGAGTGTTGTATGGAATGGTTTTATTGGATACCTAGACACTCACTAATTATATTTTTTAACTTATGGTAAAAAAAGCAGTTGTTTCACCTTAACTGTGGGTTGGACAGTTTTATATTGGATCACCTCCAAACAAACATAAAATATCCAATATGAAAATAAAGCTTCAATGTAACCTTCTTTTTCTATAGCCTTCTTTCATCTTGATGAATCCATATATGACTCTAATACCATGCGATAATTTAAGTGGAAGAGTGAAGAAAACACAATAAAACACATAGCTACCTATATTGAAAAGCCAATGGAGTTTTAGAGCTCTTCTCACATAAGATACCACTTTTTTGCACCACCCAAAAACTAGTTACATAGAGAATATATAAAACTACTTGTTTGACTTAATCTAACACTATTTTAATATCTTCTAACTCATTATTGCAAACTACTACTTATGTATTGAATACAGTACACTATCAAATCTATTGACTGAATAAATTATCTAATAATTGGAAAATGTAGCAAAATACTATATTCAACAATTTCAACTAGAATTAAAAATTCCTTCAATAATTTCACTTTTGTTCCACTTTTGTTTCAATTCTACCAACTTAAGAAACTCTGCTCCGATATAAGCATCTCCATTTTTTCCTTGTTCGGGAGAGAGAAATGGGAGTAGGTAAACGAACCATAAAATATGGAATTTAGCCCATCATTTAATCATTTAATAAAATATATGAGGCAAGAAATCACAAATAAAAGAGGGATTTTAGCCCATCATTTAATCATTTAATAAAGTCTATGAGGCAAGAAATCGCAAAAGAGAACGCGGTATAAATCATTTGTAGCGCAATAAAGGTTATAAAGGAAACAACCACGATGACTACGGGGTTTTGGGGTTTACTGATTCTCTTTATCAAAATAAGTTAGGACTTTTCTATGCCATGACAACAATGCATATATTTCAATGGTGGGGTTTTGGGGTTTACTCATTCTTTTTATCAAAATAAATTAGGTTTTGTCTGTGCCATGAAAACAATGCATATATTTCAATGGTGGAGAAAAGGAAAAAAACATTTACTAGTATAAATGATTAACATCACAAAGTCATACTTTTTTTTTAGGTTTGCTGTCAACTTCTCCCCCAATAATTCCAAAAATGCTTTACTTGCAAATATTTTTCATCAAGTGAAAACAAGCCCTTTCTCCTCAACCATTGCCTTTTGCAGCCCTCTTCACATCTCGTTGGATTTCTAGGGTTTAAGGATTCTTGGCTTCTGAGCATTCAAAATTGTGGGAGCCTAATCCGATCATTTACCATGTAGAATCCTTGCATCAACTATTTTTGCACCAGTTGTAAAAGCCATGGTGGTTACCTTCCCAAATCTGAGCACACAGGTTGGCCGCATCTTCATGAATATCTTATTTCAATAATTTTTATAACTGAGCATCAAGCTACAAGAGATCATATTACTATCTATGGTGCCATTATCGAAGCTCATGGGCCTAACTTTCATAATGTGTCTCAGTGGTACAACTATATCTTGTGCCCTCCTGGCTACAAGTTTTACTGGTGAGGCTATCGGTGTAGAAAAAGGAGCAGCAACAACGGTTGCACCGGTTACAGAGACTCCAACTGAGTCTCCTCCTAAATATGAGGAAGATAGATGATGACTTGGACCTCTTTGGTGAGGAGACCGGGGAACAAAAAAGGCAGAAGAACAACGAGAAGCATCTAAAAAATCATCCAGCAAAAATAAAAAAAGTGGAAACCCTTCTGATCTATTGGATGTGAAACTTTGGGATGATGAGACATATATGCAAAAGCGAAGAAACTATTAGAAGTGTACAAATGCCTGGTTTATTCTGGGGAGATTTAAAGCTTATTTCTGTAGGATATGGCATTAAGAAGCTTCAGATAATGATGACTATTGAAGATGACCTCGTTTTTGTTGATGATCTTATTGAGGAGCAACTAACTGCTGAACTAGCAAATGAATACTTTCAGAGTTGTGAGATTGTTGCATTTAACAAAATCTAATGATGCACAATGACCTTTAGTGGAGATTTTTTTATGTATTTTATTTTGTAGGGACTAAAAATCCATTTTGCTGTGTTGGATGAGTGTACCAGGAATGAGGCTTTTGGAATTTGATGAGTTTTTGAAAGGGCATACATGGTTAATAATGGAACTCTGTTGAATTTTATTTGTATTTGAAGCGTTAAAAAAAACTGTGTATTGCAACACAAATTAAACCAAGCCTGACACTCACGCCATTTCTCCCCACCCTAAAAGAAAATATAGTTACTTCAAATGCACCGAAGCCGTGCCAAAAACACCATAACACAAGATATGAATTAAGATGATTGAACATTTCAATTGATTCAGGAGTTTTTGTTGCTTGTTGTGCCTACCGTTGTGAGCATTGGTTACTAAAATGATTGCGAATAGTTTACAAGAGTTCACTATACCAGGATACCAGGGGGAGACCAAATTGAAGCATCAACATGAAAACATTCAAGAATACAAGAAGGGAAGACGAAATCTCCAGTCATCTTCCTACTCGCTTCCTACTCTCTTGCATTATGTTTTCTGTATAAGTAATTAATTCATTTATGACGATCTACAGTTAATAATGGAAGAAAAAACATAAATTTATATTTATATTTAAGGTCCTTCATTTTTTACGTGAGAATGCGTCAGTGGTGCCCTTGTCAGCCACCTAGCGTGAAGTGTCTCAACCCGATGGATTCTCAAAGAAAAAATTCAGATGATGCCAGCATCGTTATCCTCACCCGTTGCCACACAGAGCAAATATTACACAATGCATGCACACACGGAAAATATAGAAAATAAATCAGATTCGTGGAGAAATCAACCATGGGCAATGAGATAGACATTTTTTCATCAAGTCCGAAGCGACGGTTGTGGCCTGCGGGACATTACAAACTCCTTCATTGCTTCGGAGAAGCAAACTGAAGAATCCCCGCATCTACAGGAACCTGCACCCTGTTCAAATCTTGTGGGGTTACTTCCCACAAGAAACCGCCCCTGATGGAATTACCTGTTACGAAGGTGCAACGATGAAGGCCTTCTCAAACGAGGCCGCCAATTAGAAATCATCCGGTTACAGACCTCTCATCCAAACGTGTATCCTGCAGCTAGGCATTCCGTGGAGGTCTGGTGGTTTTTCTTAGTGACACTGGGGGTGGAACCACGGGAATCAAGAGCGAGTACAGGAGTCTGAATATCCACTACAAATTAAGAAGCGACGATGTCATGCTGGGGAGGGTAGGCGTTGAAAAGGCACTGAGAGTGCTTGTTGCGGCTGGAGCATTCGAGGTCAATGGGCACCATCAACATTTGCAGGGCTTCAAGGTCAATGAGAATACTCGTTCAGATTTTTAGGATTAAGTGAATCTAGTTGTAGGTGACCGAGGAGCCTTTCTATTTGGCGCATTAGATGGGGAGCCTCAACTCATCCTACGGGGAGTTGTAGAATGGGGTGAGCAACCGAGAGAGTGCAGTGGATGAGATGTGCAAGCTCTGGGAGATGGAACGATTGTAATAGTACGAGGCCACTGTTCTGGTACGGGGAACAGTTAACTGCAGGGGTGGCAGAGGTGGCACCGGGTGAGGGGCAATGGGGCAAGGGGCACTGTTGAGATTTCGTAATAGCTGTTGATAATGACGAATCTCAACAGTGTCACCAACAAGAATTTCACAATAGAATGCTTATCGGCATAATTATATTCTTTATCATAATTTGATGATAAAAATACTGAAATTGCAATTTAAATATTCTAATGGTCCAAATTAGAAATTACAAACTTACCATTCCAAAAGAAATCTAATAAATTTTAAACAACATCAACATCAATCGAAAAAATATATTAAAAAAATAAAAAACATTTAATTAGAATACAATGAAAATAAAAGTGCTATGTTAAGGAAATTTGTGTATTATAAATCATGTTGCGTGACTGACACGGTATATGGCACCATGTTCACATAAAGGGCCTTTATTATTTTGAAAAAAAATCTCCCACCAAAAGTTTGAATTGCAGATTTAATGGTTAGAGGCCTTTTGATTATTTAAGTAATCGTTTTTAATTTTTATATATTTTTATTGAAGGTTCTTATAATTGTAAATTTAAATGGTTAAAGTTTATAGAATTAATTTTATTTATATTTTATAAATATATTTTAAAAATAAATTTATCTTAAAAAAATTTACAGGGTGTAGAATAGATAGTGGGGTGTTTTGTTAAGGTATAGATAGTAATTTCACCCAACTTAAATCCGCATGTTACACATGCTAGTCTAGTCATCTCAATACTCACATTACCTACCCAAAAAAATTTATCCAAAAAAATGTTATAGATGTTTCATATTTTCACTTTTAAAGTATATTTTTTCATTATTTTTTAAACTAGCCTAAATCTACCAAGTGGGATCAAATCTCTTTTCAATTTAAAATAGCTTTAAATCTCAAGATATTTTGATCCCTCTAGGCATTTGGTAAATTCAGAGTTAAGATGGATTTAAGTTGTTTGAAATATATATATAATTCATAGTTATTATTTCATGTCTCAAATATACTTAAGTATTATTTCATTGTTAAATACACTTTTGAATGCGTAAATAGATTATGCACCCTAAAAAACCCACTAGGCATTTGATCTTTGCAAATTAAACAACTTAAAAATATGATTTTAAAAAAATTGTACTTGATTTTGAATAAAATTGATAAAAAAAATTACTTCGAATAGAACCATTTCACTTATTAATTAGACTACTTGAACTTGTTTGAAAATCTTGAAAAAAAATTACCATAACCTTTAATTATTAATCCATTTATAAATTATAGTGTTTAATGCTTGATTTATTTATTTATAAAATTTTAATTTTACTTATAAACTCAGATGGACATTTTCATATATATTATTTACAATAATTATAAATTTTAATGGTTTCTCATTTTTTTTCCTTAGAAAAAAAAGAGTAATTTTATTTCCTTAGAAAAAAAAGAGTAATTTTATTTCATGGGTCGAGAACAAAAAATTACATCAAGAAAAAAGACATAACCGTGTTTTTGTATCAATACTAAGATCATTTGATGAAACATATAAGTCTACAAGCACTATGGATAAAGATTTGTAGATCTACTCACTTTGTACAAAGATGGCTAGTCGGGCATATTGTTACGATGCTAATATAAGATAAAAAAGCATACGATTCATATGCGGCAAAGCAATGGAGTGACAAGTAATCGTACCGCCAATCCAAAAAAAAATCCCCCAACGCACTGGGTTGATAACTAAGACAGGGGTTTAAGATTCGAAGAGGTGTAATATAAAAAAACCGATAGCATATGCAAATAAAAACAACAAATGAAAACTAAGACAACATATATCGACATCGAGCGCATTTCGCCTTAGAAAGCCCATGACGCACCCTAAGACAGAATCTCGATGGACGAGGAGTCAACTTTTTCCAATCGAAGAGAGGGCTCGTGAAAGTATTCCTGTGAGCGGCCGTCCCCGAAATCTATCACCTTCCGCATCCCCATCGCCATCCGCATCCCCACCTTAGAGGCTCGATCTCGCTTTCTATTTTTTTTCCCACGCAAACATGCTTCGTGCATGTGAAAGAGTCGAGGTCGTGAAGGATCTCCCTAATATAAGTTAACAAATTGGCAAGTGTAATATTTCTACATTTTTTGAATTCCCCCTTTGTCCAATTGATAATGTCCATGGAGTCACCATAGATATTTATACTACGGCATCATTTTTCAACGCCATAAAAATAAGAAGAAGTTTGAGACACAAAAACTCAACATATTTGTTAGAGCCCTCTCCAAGGCCGACAGAGAGCTCAAAAGAAATGATAAACCTGGTATAAATAGAAGAGCTCCACCCCCCATAAGCATTATTCCTCGTTTCCCCCATCAAAAAATCCCTCGAGGGATCTCCCTATCGATCTCTAGATCCGAGATCTTCCCTTTGATTTGCAACAAAAATATGTTGAGGAAGTGCGAGAAAAAAAACCAACAGTTAGAGCACTGAGTGATTTCAAAGAGTACATGATTTTCTCTTCAAAAATAATATTATTTCGAGCCAACCAAAGTAACCCCAAATTACGAAAGAAGAGGCAAAGAGATCTATGAGATGTTTCAACAAAACAGAGGCCCACCATGACTCCCATTCTTGTGTCATCGAAATACCCTCTCATCTACAGGGGAAATCCCAACAGCCTCGAGCATTCCTTCCACACCTCTTTAATATAGGAACATGTGAGAAAAAAATATGAGTGTCCCGATTCCACCTTTGATTTGCATAGGACACACCACCCTGTGCCCCTCGAAAGCTCCTTTTCCGAAAATTTTCCCGTGTAGGCGCCTTGGTTTTCCAAAACACACCACATAAAGAGGTGATTATTAGGAGGACAATTGAGCTTCCACAATTTCCTCCGCAACCAAATTTATTCTCGTTGAACCGCATCTGCACTCAACTTTAAGTAGCCGGCCTTGGGAGTATAGATCCCCAAAGGATCAAAGTCCCACACAATTTCATCATCCCTCTCCCAAGGCTGTATATGCGCAAGGTTTAATTCTCTAATGTACATTTCCAACTCCCTTTCATCCTGAACATCCATTCCAAGAGAGGAAGCCAGTCTCCAAACTGAACCAAAGGTTGTCTTTGAATTGGATCTGCAATATGGAAGGGAAAGATAATCCCCCTATGCCTCAAAGCCTCAATCGTATGCCCCAGAAGTAAGTGCTGTTGAACACCGCCCATCCACGCGATCCTCCCCTACTTTTTAACCCCCATGTCACCGTCCACACATTCCGGACTAGATTAGATTCTAGAATATGAAAATACTTTACCATCGCCTTCCAAATCATCGACCCTCCCCTGCATGTGACTTCCTTGGATCTTCTAATCCATTCTTCAATGGAATCGAAAGTTCTAGATATTTTTGTGCAATCACTCGGGTCCAAAGCGCTATCGAATTGAATAATTCTCCACCCACCCTTTGCGGCCATGGGGCTCCCGAGAAAAAAGGAGAGATATTCTTAAGGCCCCAACCCTCCCAACCCCTTTGGTCACCGCAATTCTTTCTCATGTAACCCAAGGGGTTTCACGGACCTCCTTCTTCCCACTCCAAAGAAATCTGAACCAAACCCGAATACGCACTTCGATGATGCCTTTAGGAATCCATGAAAGAGATGTCTAATACATAGGAATTTCCTCCAACACCGACTTTACCAAGACCAACCTCCTAGCACGTGAAATCCATTCGTGGCTCCACACTTTTAACCTCTTTTTTCCAGCTTTTCCAAGAGCCACTTCCAATCTTGTTTTTTTAAGTCATTTGGTTTTAAATGAAAACTCAAGTATTTCAGAGCCATCATCTAACCCACCCCGAAAGGTTAAAAGGAAAGACCCGAATGAATTCAAGCCTCTCCTCAACCCTTAATAAATGGGTGGTAAGGGATTACTTACTCCGTGTTCACCTCCATACCGATAGCCTTGGAAAACGGGTCCAAAATCTCCCTTAGAGTATATGCATCCCTCACGGAGCCACAATAGAAAATTAAGACATCATCCACGAAAGAGGAGGTTTTGCTATAAACGGATTTGGGGGAGATCTCAAATGCCCTTCGGGGTTACTCGTCTCTTAGCCTCCATGAGAGCCATGCTTAGACCCTCCGTCACGCAACAAGAACAACAAACGAGACAACGGGCAACCTTGGCGAAGCCCTCTTTCATCATGAAAGAAAGGGGGAAGCCACCCCATTAATCAATACCTGAAAAAGATACGATGGTAATACAACTCATTATGCGACCTAATAAATCCAATACCAAAACCAAGATGGGTCAAAAGCATACGAATATACAACTAGCTTACTTTATCATAGGCTTTGGAGAGGTCAATTTTCAAGATCTGCCCCTTTGAGGTTCTTAGTTTTCGACTGTGAATTCCTTCTTGAGCTACTCCCAATGGCTTCATGAATTTGTCGGCCTTCCAAGAAGCCAAAATTGTTCACCTGCAGATATGTGTCGAAAGGATGCTCTTGATTCTTCTAGCGATGAACTTAGAAACCACCTTATAAATGCGATAGGCGAGTGAGATAGGCACGAAATCATTCAAGGAAAGAGGATTGTCAACTTTCGGTATAAGAGAAATGAAGGAAAAATTAAAACTAGTTGGAATCTACCCATGTATTCTTTGGTATCTTCAACAACTTTTAGTAAATCCTTGCCAAGCATGTCAAAAAGATCCAAAAAGAATTCAATTGTCTCAGCCATCCGAGTCTAGGGACTCTTGTGCTTTTTTGAAAGCTTTGGAACATTGCCTTCAATTCATCCTCTCGACACCTCTTCCATCAAAGCTCGTTGTCTTCCTCCTCCACAAATTGTGGAAACAACTGAGAAACTCTAATTACTTCCGCAATGGAGGCTAAATTGGAGCTTTAAAAAGAGCCTTGAAATGGTCAACCCCTCAACTTCGCCTTTCGCTTCAAAAGATGTATGTTCGGTTCCCTCGATCATCATTCAAGCTCCAAATAGTATTAACTACCTTCCTTCCTTTAGCATAAGCATGAAAAAAAATTGCATTATCATCCCCACATTCCAAATCCCGGGTAGCTCTTTCTTTTCGGTCTCCAAGACTCCTCCTTCTCCAAAAGGAGGGTGTTCCTTCTCCCCTTCCGGATGAACCGCAAGTCCTTTGCCTCTTGAGTCGCAAAGAACCCCTCCATCCCCTTCATAAATCAAGAGAAGGTCTTCTTCCACCGCTTCAATTCTCTATCCTCCCTCCGCCTCTTAGCCACTAACCACTCCGAGATGACACTCTTGAGCCTCTTAAAATTATTTGCGAGAAACGGAAAGTCGTAGAACGTGGATTAGTTGGATTTGAAAGGAGTCCACTCGGGAGTGAACTAAGAGCTTGAAAGACTCGATCCTCGAGCAGATCTTGTTGAAATTTAGAGGGCTCGAGGGATCCAGAGGCCCTTTTTTCTAATCTCCGAAATATGTGAAAGTGATCACGAGGCACCTCCACTTCCAACCCACCTTTACTGATTTGAAAAAATCCTATCCACTACACCGTTCGCCACCAGGAAACGATCGAAGCCTCTTTCGCTACTCTACCTTCTCTGTGTCTATTATTGTAGGTAGGTTTGAGCTTGATGGGCTCAATGTCCAGCATATTCTTCTCCTCCGGTCTACGTGTAAAGTAACTTGTTAAAAAATCAGCTTGAGCATGATGCCCCTCAAACCTCTAACGGCCCATTGAGAAATTGGAGATCCCCACCAGGATCACCAGGTCCCCTACGAGCAAAGGGTTACTAAGAAGAGAATCCCCGTAAAAGGGATCATATTAAGATACGAAAGCTATAGATATTAAAAAATAGAAAAAAGTTTTTCTCCTAACTCTAGCGCCATGAAATTTAGACCAAGAATCGACTCCATGCCCAAGAATTTAAGGACTTTACCGATATTTCATTCCACTCCATTGCCAACCCACCTGAACGACCTCTCGACATCCGGAGTTTCAAAATGCCACCCCGTAGCCAACTTTATAATCTAGCTTTGACAACTTCTCCTACTCCTAATGTCCCTTGTAACAAAATGATATCCGAGTGTTCAAGAGTAATCACTCTCATGAATGTTGATCTTTTATGGGGACCAGCCAAACCTCAAGCAATTGAGTGACATAATCTTCATCTACGACCCTTTTGCTGGGCTCAATCGCTCTAAGCGCCCATTCAATTGATATTTTTTTTCCCCATCTTGAAGATCCAGATTCAGCCCTCACAACTGAGTCTTAGCCAAATAGGATTTCTTGCCCCTTCCTTTTGAAGTCGGGACCTTCCCCTTTCCCAACCCACTATAAGATTTTTTTGCACTTGACCTTTAAAAATATCCGTAATCGAGGAATCGGGAGTTGAAAGGGTTTGGGTCCATCTCTGCTACAAAGGGATCGAGCCCCAAAAATGATTTGGAGGCCATCCATAAAGGTCGGAGAAAAATATGGGAAAGGAAGTGGAAGATTGAGGGAGCCAGGAGGAAAAGGATAAATGCTTTAGACCCTCTACTAAAACCAAACCCGAGAGAGAAACATTATTGAGATAAGAGTTTATGGACGAAGAGAGGGGGGATAGAGGAAGTGCTTAGGGAAGGGGGGACCCCGAGCAGATTCCGACCCTTCCATCAACATTCCATTATCCACCACCGACCGAGAGGCCATAACTTCCTCCCTCTTGATCGTTGTTTTTCCACCTCTTCACTTACCGGATCGCTGCTAGGTTCTTGAGAAGACGAAGGGTTGAGTAAAGGGAGTAAGCTCGAACCTTCCTCTTCCACGCCCCTTCTCCTTATCATTCTTTCGAAAGCATCGTCTATTTAATGTGCGGAAAGGAAGCTCGTAATCCAAAGGCTAGATGACCATAGGCATGACATCTTCCGCACCTAAATGGGCACATTTTCGTAATCTAGCACTTGCTTGATCACATAAGGCCCCCGAGTTGAGATTCATACCTTCCACAGACCTTTCTATGACATTTATATAACTAGAGTATCCCTGAGCCAATTGTTTTTTTTATTAGTCTTAAGAATAAAGGTCGACTCAAGGAACGTCCCTGAAAATATTCCCAATGCCATGGAGGTGGTCCTCGGTCCCGTAATGGAGAGGCAAACCAGCAACCGCACCCATAGAGGAACCGAATCCACCCTCTCCCTACTAGCATAAAAGAGGATGACATGGCTCGAGGAGCATAGGAGTTTGATCCAAATCCCCATTTTCGATGTAACACCCACGACATATGCTACGCTTGTAAAAAATTGAAGGCAAACCATGCTCGCGTGAGAGTCACAACCTCGGCACACAACCAATAACTTCCTTCCAATCTACTTCTTCCTATAGAACCACAGTCTTCGAGAGAAAAATTTCTCCCCACAACCCTCCCCACTAAAGTCTGTTAGACATTTGGAGCACCTAAGCCCAACCTATGTCTTCCACCAGACATGTAGTTTTATTCCACCTTCTTCGATTTTATCCAAAGCCTTTTTCCAACTTTGTTTTCCACTACCCCACCTATGATCTTTCCCTTCCAAAACACCGCTATGTCTCAAGCCCTTTCCCCCTTCACCACCGTGGCTAGGGTAGCTCTGCGCTACTCAACACAACCGATATGACTCGCTGAAAAGCCCGGTTATCCATCGCTTCAGAGCTACTCCTAACGTGAAAATATTAATATTAAAATCCTAACGTGAAAATATTAATATTATTACTTTTTTTAACTTCGGTAAAAAAAATTGAAAATTTTATTATAAAAAAAACATTGCAATAAGAAACATAAAAATAAGAACTTGAAAAACATTTATAAATAAACATCCGAGGGGAAGAAAAGAAAGAAGAAGACAACTTCAAAAAATGGTTAATTAACAAACATTTTTAAAAAAAATGTGCATACTTAAGACATTGAAAATTTAAATCGTCAAAAATATGCAAAAATTGCTATATCACTATTTTTCAAAATTTCCATGAAAAATCAACAACATTTAAAAAAATATATCCATAATATATCGGAAAATTTAAAGTGTCAAAAACTTAGCCCAAAAAAATTTTTTTTGATGGTGCATCAACACTTCTCAAAATTGGCATGAAAATCATTAACATTTTAAAAAAAATGAACATATTTAATACATAAGAAAATAAAGTGTAAAAAATATGTTAGTAAAAAAAAAGAAAGATTGATTCCTGCATCAACACTTTTCAAAAATTGGATGATTTTTTTGCAACCTCAAAAAAAATGAGAACTCCCGGGATAGTTCACATTAATTTGGTAACTTTGTTTTTGAGTCGAAGGTGGGGGTTTTGGCTAGAGTTAGAGAAGGATTTTTTAGGATACCTCTTGGAATCCATGTTGCATAAATTTCTCTTATACATAGGATTCCTAGACATAGCCATGTTTTCAATTGAGGGTAAGGCTTGCTTCAATTAGGAGGATAGGGTAGGGAGTATTTCCTTTAATATTAAGGTTGTAGGGTTGTAAAAAGCTGCTTTTTGGATTTATTCAATCTTCTTCCATGACTCTCTTGATATACTACAACCCCCAAAACCTCACATCCATATAAAATAACAAGAGTGACAATAATCTAAAAAAGGAGTTTCTTTTTATTCCAAATCCAAAGATCTACTAACTGACAATTGTTTTCTTTAATGCCCATAGTAAGCTTTCCAAACTCCATTTATCATTTTTTCTCAATTCTATAATTCCAACCAAACTTATAATGGATGCCAATTTCGATTCCTTTTTAATATATGATAAAAATTTATATATATAAATTTACAATTTCAAAATTTATATATTAATAGAATTTTAACACAATAAAATAAAATATTACAATATTTATATACTTTAAAAATTAATACATATGCACTTCCTCGATCAAGGTGCAAGACAACTCACTCGTCCATCTCGGGACTCACGTCATGTGTGAAATGATCATTCGAGGGCGACTCGACCTCGCTCGCATGCTTGATCATGTAAATGGGGTGGCGACTCACATGAGTCGTGTTAATGGTGATAAGACGAGCCACGAGGTTCTTAATATCCAAATGGGTAGGGGCTCAGCGCCTCATGCATGCATCGTATTGTGTTGGGGTTCGCTCGTGGTGGTAAGCATAGGCTCTTGGAAAGCACTCTCTTCGTCTACAAGGAAGATTAGGCGAGGTATGTTTTCGAGGATGCGACTGGTCTTCTACGGTTCATGTCTTTTTCAAATTGGGTATGTTCTTCTCCTTTTCTCCCCTCCTAGACCTCGACTTGCACACTCTTCTAATGTCTCTCGAAACCTTAATGATAATATTTGCAACACGTTTCTTGTGAGAAATGGAACTCTATTGTCTTGAATATTGGAAAGTTTATGTGGTTTTTTTCCCCTATGTAATGTTTGTTGTTTCTATGCGAGTATCTATTTTCTTTGGCATTCTTCTATCTCGAATGGGAATGTATGGTGCTATATCTAGTTCAAAAATATTTTGGTGGATGAATGTTTGTTCACTCGGTGCTGGTTATATCTTTGAATTTTTTGGTCCCTGAGCATGGGAATGAGCCTAAATTATTTCCTTATGACTATGGGGGCGATCTCACCGTAACTAGGCTCGAGGGAGCCAATTTGTGAAGCCTTCTTCTTGAGGCAATCAAACTAACCTTGGATTTTCTCTTTCTATTGACTAAATTTTATCCGAGTGGATATTGGTGGCACCCACCTATTCCATTTGGACCCGACACCATCAATTCTTGCAGCCTTATTCATATTCAGCTATACTATTTTTTAGCAGGTTTTCGGGTCCTCCACTCTCGGAGCCGTTTTTGGGGGCTTAATGATCCAGGGTGGATATTGGTGGCCACCCACCTATTCCATTTGAACCCCCATCTTCAGTTCTTTCAATTTTCAAGTTGCAACAAAACTTACTATTTTTAGCAGTTTTTCGGGTCCTAAACTTCCGGAGCCGTTTTGAGGCCCTAAAAGACGTTTTTTGGGCATCGTTTTACCAGCGAATTTGATCATCAAATTTGTCCTAGAAGTTGTGGTCCTCGGATAGAGCTTTCTAATGATGTATCATGTGCGTCAAACGGAGATAGTAGGCCAAATTTATGCCCCCGGGAAGTTGAACCACCAATTTACCCAAACGGGCGCCCACAGTTTTGGCGCCTCATCTCCTACGGTTAGGTTTTTGGACGTTTCGGATTCTACATTGTTTCTCAACAATAAATAGGCCCTCGAGCCTCATTGTACACGATTCGAGGTCCGTAGCCACCACATCTCTTCTCGGAGATTTCGCTACCGGCACCACTAGCTATTGTATTTCCATTATGTCGTAGCATATATTACGTTATTTGATATCAATTAAAGGACGCATTATTCACGTTTGCATCTCTATGTTTATGGTTATTTCTGTATTTTGTTGCGTTCTCGCATAAATCCGGATCGGTGGTATCGGAGGGGGTCTGCTCTTTCTTTGTTTTTTCTTTTGCATGTCCCCAACGCGATTGGGTATAAGGAGTTAGGGGGGCTCGATGCTGGTCGAACCCTTGCAAGATCGGCCTCGCGAAATCCGACGAACTCCCATGGCGGAAGAAAATAAAGACGAGGGGAGCAGGAGATCCTATCGAAATACGCTCGAGGAGGCCCTCGAGAAACAAAGGAACGACGATGATGGATGACTTGCTCAAATCCTTCACGGCCCTCGCCCACATATGGCGCATACGCATCCAACGACCACTCGCGGAGGCGCCCGATCCCTTCAAGGTACAAGTAAACTTCGACATTCCTATGTTGAAGGAAAAATAGATGCGGATGCGGTAGACGGATGGTTAAATTTGATGGAAGGGTATTTCTCGGTCCATGACTTCTGCGACCGAGAAAAGATTGTTTTGCACTCCTCGAAAGCCACCCCCATGTCAAAGGCGGGTGGGAAACCTACTGGGTGAGCAAGAGAGGCGAGAGGAGATCCTCTACGTTTCTCGGGCCACCCACTTGGGAGTCGATTTCCGAGACGGCATCAAGGAACAATATTACCCCAGTGGGGAAACTATGAAGACAAATACATCCAATGGACCACATTAAAGCGGCAACAAAGGATCAAGATGTGCACGAATTGACGAATGCTTTTCCATATCTGCGCCTGAGTTGGGTATTAAAGATTCGAGAAACATTTGGTGCTCAAGTACCGTAGTTTATCTGCTAAACACATTCAGAGGGAAAGTGGGGTTCCTCGACATTAAATCACTTGGCACGACATATCGCATATGCCGCCAAGATCGAACGAAAATTTCAGTTGGAGGAAGCGAGACTTTGGATGCGCAAATCCGAAAGGTGCCCCGAACCGAAGAACGAAGGAGCAAGGCCAAAGCAAAAACACCACGAATCGAAAGGACACGAAGTGGTGTGACTTTCCCTACGACCCCACTCAAGGCTGACAAGCGAGTGCTCAGAGCCAAGCAGTCTTTGGTGGCGAGACTGAAAGAGCACCGAATAAGTCATTTTCTGATCCGCGAGTTAGAACCGGACAAAGGCAATAACAAAGGAAGCAGATCATCGATGCGGATCCCGGTGCCATTGTTGCCACCACCAAGATCGAAGGAAGGGTCCCGGAGGATCCATAGGAGGAAGCGCCTGTCCGATCGCGGATGTGGGTAAAGGGTTCTCCGCCGCAATTTCTCGTCGATAAAGCGGAAGCCAAAAGACCTCATTTCGAGCGAGAGGTCGTGAGCGGCTTGGGCCTACCAACCATAGCACACCGCGGGCAGTATACCATCGGATGGCTCCACCCGAGGGAGATCTCTACATCCGCCAACAGTTTTGCCGCCTTCCGTACGGTATCAAGCCATTCACGGATGAGGTATTGTGTGATGTAGCTGATGTATTGATCGGGTGCCAAACCATACTTGTGGAGGCGACATGGCGTATGAGTCTGGGCCTCGTGTCGTTATTATTACTTGGGAACATAGCATCAGCGAGGATACCAGAGAGTAGTACCGCCTCCATCGCATCTCTTTGACTCTTTTGCCAAAAACAATGCGATGCAGATTGTTTCCCAAACCGGAGAAATTCATTTTTCTTTACGACTCACTCAGGAGAAAGAAGAAAATTGTGGCCACAACCTTGAAACAGGCTCTCGTTTGCAGTTTACATGAGATGGACAAAGTCAGGGGAGGAATACGATGACAATTTCTCCTCACTCATAGAGGTTCCTCCACACTATCGGGACAAGCACTCCATTGATCGCGACTCCCAACGCACCACTACCTCGATGTTGCCATACATCCCGCAACTACACATATAGAATCCAAACATGTACTCGTCCGAGGCTGATAAAGAAACCAAATTTACAAATGCATCTAGCATGTCCACCCGCTGTGTCCATGTACACCTTCAACACATCTAATACTCATTTCAACAAAAATTTGCCTCATCTCATGGAGGGATCTCAACGCAATGGGGACCATTGCTTCCTAAGAAAGGGAGGAATGATCCGGTGGATATCGGTGGCCACCCACCTATTCCATTTGGACCAACACCATCAATTCTTGCAGACTTTTCATATTCGAAAGACAACTTACTATTTTTAGCGAGGTTTTTCGGGTCCTCCACTCTCGGAGCCGTTTTGGGGCTTAATGATCTGGTGGATATTGGTGGCCACCCACATATTCCATTTTGAACCCCCATCTTCGAGTTCTTTCAATTTTCAAGTTGCAACAAAACTTACTATTTTTAGCGAGTTTTTCGGGTCCCGAACTTCAGAGAGCCGTTTTGAGGGCCTAAACGACGTTTTTTGGGCATCGTTTAATCATCACATTCGTCTCGGAAGTTGTGGTCTTCGAACAAAGCTTTCTAATGATGTATCATGTGCATCAAACGGAGATAGTAGGCCAAAGTTATGCCCCCGGGAAGTTGAACCACCAATTTACCCAAACGGGCGCCCGCGCTTTGGCGCCTCATCTCCTACTGAGTTAGGTTTTTGGACGTTTCGGATTCTACATTGTTTCTCAACAATAAATAGGCCCTCGAGCCTCATTGTAACACAGTTCGCAGGTCCGTAGCCACCACATCTCTTCTGCGAGATTCGCTACCAAAGACCCCTAGCTATTGTATTTCCATTATGTTTGTAAGCATATTTACATTTATTTGATATCAATGAAATGACGCATTATTTCCGTTTGCATCTATGTTTATGGTTATTTACTTCGTATTTTGTTGCGTTCTTGCATAAATCCAGGATCAAAATTAAGAATGGGGTGTTGGAACACAATATTTGGCATCGATGGTGGTCGTCATATTCGACCCTTAGTTTCTATGCAAGGTACGAGCCTCAACACAATTTGTCTCCTACTTTTTATTTCATGCTATTGTGTCGAGTTCTCAAAACTAGTAATCACCCTAATAGTGAGCAAACAATTTGGTTCCGGACTATGGCTCATTTTTTTCAATCGACAATTTGTGGCTTTGTGATTTGGTTGATAAATCAAATGGCTCTCCCATCTCTTGGTGCTAGCTCGTACTGGAAAATGGTGACCAAGTTCATAAATGACGAGTTGGGGAACCGAGGTGGAATGGGTTCATCTTTAGCCGGACAACTAAGAAGAAGCGGTCATAAAAATGATGCTCAAATCATTAGTGAAGTAGCCCAGGCTTATAATACAAGCACCCCAACCTGAGTAAAAATAATTGATCTCGACATGGGAAGCTAAATTGAATCAACAAGGAGAAGTTGAAAAATCGGATAGAATATCAGCGCAACTTAGTTCTAGACTCAAGACATACTCAAAGGTACACTACTTAATATAAACAAATTGTCCATCTCTATTGGGTGATGAAAATTATTGTGGCCAAAGCTATCATGACCTCTCTTATAGACTGTACCGGATCTAATCCGAGTTTTCAAGAAATTACGAAAGAATTTCAACTTATCGAATTCCAAAATTGACCAGAGTAGAATTTTTCATCTTAGCGCATTAAGAATCACATTTTGTGTCTTCCTCAATAAGAATTACCGGGTTCCAATGCTAAGGACCCGGATCATGTGGAGTCGTTCGATGATGATCAAATGCTTAAAATTATGCTAAAAAAATGAAAATTTTTTATAATGGTGTGGAACCTAAATGACCACATAGATCTCTTCGTTATGAATCAAGACAGACTCATTTCACGGAAAATCGACACCGTATGCTCCTGAAACACGGTATATTCGTTTTCTCAAATAAGTAAAATTTTAGCAAAAAATTGTGCAAGCTTCTAGCGATCAGCATTCCGTACAACCTGGCGGGCATGGTTGACTAGTCAAGGTTGGTCGGGGTTCGTTGGGCCAATCGAGCCTCACCACTTGTCCGAATTTTTGGTGGTGTTGGTTGGTGTATTTTGGTTGGTTGTTTGACGACCAACCACATGTTGACACAAGGTAGCACGGGGGACTACCAAAAATTTTGTAAAGGCAGAGTCACCTCCACGGGAATCGGTAGTAGAACCTTCGTTCAAATAGCGCCAAGTCTTACTGGGTCGGGCTATGTTGTTCTCGTTGTTTAACCATACGAACCATGAGCCTCTTTAAAGAGTATGTCATTTGGAGGTTTGGGGTAAATGGCCCGAGCTCAGCCCAAACTCTATACACAACATACGACTAATGCGCTAAGACCAAAGGCACTGCCATGTAATGCAAATTTTTTTTCATTGATTGTTTTTTTTAATTCAATCATAGTAATATGGTTAAAAGTTCGATTTAAAGGGCGACATTATGTAAATTAATTGTTCGACAATTTCGCTCGGATTTCTACCAAAATGGCACTCGTGTTAGCGGATTATAGAAAATTTGTAGGACGATTACGAATTTTGGGGAATTTGTGGTGCAAATTAGTAGCAAAAGTATGGAGAGTCATAACTTCTTCATTTTTTTGACCAATTTGGAGCAAAAAGAGGCTAGATAAGAATTTTTGATAGTTCGGAGCTAATGGAATAGGTTTTAAAGCCATTTGAGCACTCGTAAATGTATGTAATCACAATTTTTGAGCATAATGATACAGGGCCAAGCCATTGGAAGCTGGACCAAGGAGACGTAGCCCAGGAGGGGTGAACTTCTTCATCACTTGCTGTGTTGTGGTTATTTTTATGGTGTATTTGTCTGTTGTTTCTCTTATTTCAGATTTTTAATTCATGCTTTATGTGTATAAAAATTAACATAAAGGCCCACAAAACTCAATTTTTAACTCCTGCAATTTACACAGCCTCAAGCACTTTTACATTAAGATCTCATACAGATGAAGTTTGGTATCAGAGCTATGGGTTTCTTGTTATTGTGAGGATTTAATTGTTTGCAAGTGTATGTGATGCTTACAAGGTTGAAGCTCAAGAGAGGAGAAGGAAAGCTTGTGGTTGCAAGTTCTCAAGTTAAGACAAGGACAAGGAGAGCAAGTTTGCCACAATCTCCACCACAAATTCTTCCTCAAATTGCAGTTGAAGCTTCAACAAGTATTTCACATGAAGTAGAGCCTGATAATATGTTAGAGGATGAAAAAGCCTTCAGGAAAGCATTATTTGATATGACAAGAATGGTGAAAGTTCTCTATGAGAGAAGCACAAGGATTCAAGGTGAGAGCCAAGAAACAATCTAAGATAAGTATTCAAAAAGGAGAGGGAAGAAGATGCATAGGGCCTGTAATGGAATGAGAAATCACCTTTGACACCACCATTCTCTTCACCTCCATCCTCACCACCATCTTCAACCTATTCTTCTTCTTCATCAAGCCCTTCACAAACACCACCACATTCTCCAAAAGGTCATGGTAAAACTCCATTTTAAAAGTGTTGAGGAGGTAAATCCTCCAAGGATGAGGCTGATCCCATTGAATGTCAAACAGGGTCTAGCAACAAACAAACAATGCTATGACGCAAGCTCCTAGTTATGAAATGAAAGACTTGGGATAAGAGCCTACCTGGATTCCAACGCTAGATCTGAAGAAGAAGATGTCCCCGTCCTTCAGCCTTGGCAGATCACAATCCTTCCACGATCTCCGTGGATGAACACCTGCACACAGAAGAAACGAACAGATACATGCATAGGAACCAACATACGTAACTAAACATCGGTCAGAAAAGATATTACTCGCATTAACATGATGGAAAAAGGAGTGGAACCATAATCATAGTCATCTATTAAAATGATAAACGAATAGAAGTTACAACCAAGTTCTGACGCCGCAGCTTCCTTCGAACGGGTCTCCGGTCGTCCACGTCTCGCAAAGCTCGCCAAGGAAAGGGAAACCTCTCCAGAGTCTCGTAACAATGGTCTCCTCGCTTGAATGGGCCTTAAGGGGAAGAAGGGATTCTTTACAGCACAAAGGCACTTGGGAATAGGGAGATGCAAAGCTTCAGCACTTCAAGACTAGCTTGCCATGGATCTGAGCAAGCTTTTAGAGATGGGGAAGGAGGGAGTTGGGATCCCTATTATTATGGGATTGGCCCTATCAACAAGGAAGGTTCCATAGAAGGTGGCAAAACCACTTCCCTTCCATAGAACTCCCGCAGCCAAACCTCCCAACTCAAGATAGTCAATGGTTGTGAGTTTGTTTGAACTCAACTTCCGCCATCCATATTTAAAACAATTTCTGAAATGGGTATGGACAAAGGTCGCATGATGAGTTTCTGGGCAGCGACTTTTACAGATTTCTCTGACAGCAGAGCGGTAAGGAACCTGCTCACCCGCGCCTGCCCAAAAAGAGCTGTTTTTCATGATTTTTGCAAGGAGATGTCTCAAGGGAAAATAAAGCTCATGCTTAGAGGAATGCATTGATGATGTTTTCAAGGCATGACAATGTTCACAGGTCACGAAATGGGTCCTCCATTGTGCGGGACGGGGAATGGAAGGGACGGTGACAAATTACTGTGTAACAGATGCCCCCTAAAGTATGAGGCCCGAGAGAGAGAGGGGTGAAATGCTTTACGAGAACATGTTCAACTGAAGGCCCGCCATCGGAAAACCTGTGCAGAAAGATACAACTGATATCTCACACATGATGTATATATATGCATGGACGCAGCCCATCCGAATGTGGTGAGTATGCTATAATCCGGATCCTGGGGGCGGGCGCAAATGATCATCCAAGATCAAACAAATATCTGCATGGCTCTCCAGCCCATCCAACACACACATAATGACAATCTACAATGTGTTCGGATTACAAACAGACACAATCCAGGGTCATGTGCCCATCACCCAAACAAACAAGTTCTAGCACACACACGCAGATTATACATGTCACATAAAAGAATATCATCCATTACTGCCAATGATGAAAGCTGTTAACAGACGCGAGAGAAACCACCAATAATGACGATGGTCCTCAAGGTACTACAGGTACAATCTACGGCGTGTGAATAAATGAGCTGACGTCGAACACCGGCAGAATCATCCGATCGGAGGCCAATGATGAAAACCTCACGTCGAATGCGACGAACCTGCCATTAAGGCATGCAGGCTCCAAGGTACCATCAGGAGTCTCTATTACACCGGATAACAGTTGAAGTCGACAGGCAACGCGGATCAAGGTGGCTACAATGATTCCTACATCATCGACAGAGAACACAATGTTTATGAATGTGATCTATGAGAAACAGAGAAGGTTGATACATGAGGAGTCACTCTCTTGAACATATAAACGGCACGACAATGGACTTGGCAGTATTTGACATCAACAGATCAAAGGTCATGGCGACGAGGCAGTGAACAGATGAGAGGTCAAAAGAGATTACCCAAACCCATGGAAGCAAAGTGAAACAATGAGATGAGATGTCCCCAACCCGACACGAATGCAGACAAGTGCCATGTTCAAGAGCGACATACTGCCGACGACAACGACGATGGTTCCATTTTCTCCCCACCATTTATGGCGAGTACCCCAATTATTTTTGATAACAAGCTTGAAGGGGATAGCATATGCTTGTGATATAAGTCCACCCTTCGGGCGAATCCACCCTAGTGCATTTAAATTTGTAGTCCCAGGGGAGAAACCTGAGACCTGCCACGGACTGTAACTCGAAGTGTCATCAAAGGCCAGAACTGGGTCTCAAAAGGAAGAACTCGGCGCCTTTTCATGTTTAGAGAGTTTGAAAAGACAGCAGAAAAGTAAACTCCACAGGTCCCTTTTCGTAAATAGTTCCTCAGATCCGAAAAGGTAGAAAACAATATCCGAGAAAACCTCCTAGTCGCGATAGGCTAGGGTATTCCTTTTCCGTAATCAATCCACCACCAAAAGGGGCATAAACTCCCAATCATGTTTTCTATCTGTAACCATTTTAACGAGATCGAAACGATAAGGGCTCCGGCGATCTTTTCATTTAGAGAGTCGAAAGAGTCAACAAAGATGACTCCTCCCGAGAACCCAGGGTATGTGTTGGCACAACTGGTTCTGGACAGGAACTTCTCTCAAAACATGATAAAAGTCAAGAGGTCAAGCAATAAGATGGAAACCGGAAGGTTCTCAGAACTAGTAAAACAACCAATCGACAGGCATATGGATTGATCGGCCAAGCGTATAGTGACAATCGAGTGAGAAAACCAAGGCTCATATGGCAGAAATAGGCTGATAAAATGGCAATCACAAGAGGCAAAATAAGAATGGTTTCATTTTTACACAAGCTTGAAACAAAGATAAACTATGCTTGAAACCGGTTTCATTTTTACACAAGCTTGAAACGGAAACAAACTTTGCTTGAAAAAGTTAAGCATGCCCCCAGCATGGTGACTCAATTCGAGGTACATGCCCCCCAAGCTTCAGTCCATATGGAAGGAAGATGGAGTGAAGGTTCAAATTACGAGATCTAAGAAAGACTCGACTGGGATTTTACGAGAACTAACCAAAGACTCGAATTGAACGAGAACGTGTTTCATTATTTTAACGAGGTTGACACATTAAAACAACTATCCTCGGGACACCTTGTTTCACATTAAAGAGCTTAAGACACAAACGACAAGAAACCCATTCACAACTTTGTTTACTTTTTGCTGAGCTCACATGACAAGGAACTTTGCTCCGACCGATCAAGTTTGTCTTCTTTAAGGAGTTTGACACAGAAAGAACCAAGCTCCGACGAATTTTGTTTATTTTTTAAGAGCCATGAAGACAACAACTAGGCCCCACCGATCACATATCAAATGAACAAGAATCATGTGCTTCCAAGAGTTCTTTCACTCCGAGTGAAGGAAACACATCCGGAAGTCGGGGACCCACGCCTCCCAAAGACATTATGCACAATTCATCATCACCGAGCACAGACAGACATGATAACACCCGGCGTGGGCGTATAAGGCCGTGGATAAAAACCAGGAGGGGGTGACATGACCGTATGCTACATTGGGACCAAAGAACGACAAACCGATCAATGGATGCATCAAGTGTGGAAAGCACACTTGTAGGGAGGGAGGAGACAAGCGCTCCCATGGCATAGGTGTAATCGCGCCCCAGGAGCAGATTGAAATCCAAGGGGCCTGGAACGACCATCACGTCCATATGGACGGTTTTGCCTCCCAAAGTAATCGGTGACCTTGGAAGGATCCCCAATGGTTGACTCGTCCTATCCTTCTCACCGCCAACAGACATCTCAACAGGCGGTTGGCGAACCTAAAGCTGCTGCAGTTGTGTTGCAACATCAGAAACTTCTTCTCACTATAATGGTGTCGGGCACAACGCCTACCAAGAGCCCGTACTCGGATCTCGAAAGGCACATAAGACTAAGGCGTATCTCGGAAATCGATTCCAATCTAAAGAAGCGAATAACTACTTTGAGAGGTTTATCGAAAATGCGAAGGTCTTCTCGATGTTACTAGTGCGAAGCCTCCTCCATGACCTCATCTCGAAGGCTGAGATGTTCCCGATCCTCCGTAGCTCCATCTTGGGAGGCAGGAGTAACTTCTTGCCACAGATACGACACTTTTCTGTGTTCAAGATCCTAAGAAACTTCTAAGAACATGAGAGCACAGGGGGTCCATCACAACAAAAGACCCGGTGCACTGCGTGTTGAAGGCTCAATCGATCCCATTGATAATGGTTATCGTGGGAACGGATCTGAATTTCTGGAGGAGTGGGATCGACCAAGGATGACCCTTGACCAATCACGGCATCAGCCGGTGGAAGACTCAAAGAAAGTTGTTTATAACCAACCGGGAGGCGTGGTGTAGAAACAGTCAGGTTGTCCAAGACTCGCTTGGCTTCATCCATATAAGGACAAAGGTGAACAGCATAGTCTTCAATAACCATGTTATTACAGATTCACCCTCGCTTGCTTGGAGCCTGATTAGTGCTCATCCGACTCTCTACTAAAGACAATCTAAGTATCATGATTATATACTTCAGCACTGAATGCTGTAGGCGCCTCAAGAAGGGGGTCTCCTCAAAATAACAAAGGAACTTGACTCCTTCCTATAGGGAAGGAAGGCCAGCCAAGAGAGATGTCGGGAGAGCAAGGCATTTCATCTTAACCTCTTTACTTTGCTTATTAGAATTCTTCTTTCTACTCTGAGGGTTCTTAGCCACCCCAAGCACCTCTATCCGTACTTTCACTGCAAAATAAGAGGAGGAGGACTTAGAAACAAAGCGAAGAAGGTGAGAGGTGGGGAGAGGTCCACCTTAGAATCAACATGATGTGGTTCGGGTGGAGGAACTGATTGACCAGTAACTGAGACATTCGGAACGACAGAGGTTGAGAACAACCAAACAGGCAACCCAACAGTTAACCCAGGAAGGGACAACGTTGCCATATAAGGAGCACAAACATTTCCAAAAGGAGGAAAAAATGACTGCCAGATTCTCAAGGATTCTTGGCTATGTAACTTGGAAAAGGTGCCATGAAAAATTTCAAAATCACATAGTTTAAAAGACATGGCACACGATCAAACACAATAAAGTAATATTTATACAGCGTGTAATCGTAATATTAATTTTACCACATTGAAGAAATTCATCATTAATAAGCTTTAAGATGGTTTAGAAACGATAAAAGATGACTCTATCTCTTTCTGCTGACATAAGGGCAAGAAAGGACAGCGCTTGACGCAGTATTTTCAAGTTTAGGAGCTTTAAAAGACCAAAGATCGTCAGAAAAACTAGGCTGATAGGGTGTACCAAATAACCGTGAACTGTAATATACACCTTGGTTTCAATAATGAAAGAGAAATCAACCAAGGACTTTCCTGACGGCAGTAGTCTCCTGGTCGCTTGTTCGGGACGGTATAGAAGGGAAGATACTCTGGCTCATATGGATAAAGGATTGAAAAACCCAGGGGTCTCCCTTATATACGCGTACGGCACGCAGCTTAGTAAGTCCGCATTTGAAGGCTATCTGTGCTGTTAACAAAGTAACGATGCTCCTAGGTTTAACGACGCCTTAACACGTCTCAGTCTAGACTTTCAAATATGTTTTATTAAGTTCCAATGTTACTATAGTAATCCTAAATTAAGGGCTGATTCCCACACCTTCACTTCTGTGCTCATCAGGACAGAAATCTCAAAAGACTCTAAATTAAGGTATTTATAAGGAGAAGTAAAACTTTTCAATTCGATGAATGCCATTCAGTTAAGATACCCAAGCAATGATGCAAAAACAACAACACTGCAAACGAAAACTTTCCAAACTAGATGACTTTCACTGTCCGAAAGTAATTCTAAAACATTCAACGAAGCGAATTATGCAATGTAATATCTATGCGAAATTCTTTTTCCGAAAACTATGCAATTGTAATCTATGCACAATTTCCTTTTTCTTTTCAAATGATAAGAATGCACTCAATACATTTTTCGATAAAATGAGAATCTACTTAATGCATACTTTTAACAAAAGAGAATGCACTCAAAGCGATTTTTAGTTTTCAATCACTAAACAATGTGACCTAAGTCCAATGATAAATCTCAAAAACACTTTTCGATGCAATGTGATCTAATGCATTTAAACGAAAAGCAAACGATGAGATGAAAACTAAAAAGAATGCAAATCTTCTTAATGAAGGATGAAAGCAAAAGGGATGCAAACAAACACTAAGAATGCAATCGTTGTTTCAAAATACTTTGTGACAAAATTCCTCAAAAGTTGATAAAACACAAAGAGGACTTCCAAAGAATGAGATCAAAACAAGGCATTCATTCCCTTTTACATCAAGCAATCATAGAAAGAAGACATTCCAAATAATGAGCAATGTAATCTATGCTCATACAGAGGAAAGGCCGGAAGGGAAAGACACACTGGTGAAGGATTAAGGGAAAAAAAATCTCAATTTTCATACACCCTGAAAGTGGCCCGACTTGTACATTGACAACTAGCGCCACTTGGCGCGACTTTTACTTGAAAACTAGCGCCAATGGCCAAGTGGCGCGGGTTGCTAACTGACAACAAGCGCCACTGCCTGAAAATGAAAAACAAAGAATTTCTCCCAACCAAAACCAGACTTCCCACTTCAAGCTGAATCTAAAACAAACCCAGAAGCAAAATACTGACCAAAAGAAACTTCCGAACAAGGATAACCCTACCACCTACAGGAAATGGCGCGACTGTCTGGCTGTAATCCGCGCCAGACAGGGGATGGCGCGAGTAATGAACTGGAAACCTGCGCCAATTGGCGCGACTGTCAGGCTATAAACCGCGCCAATCAAGCCAACCATGAAAAGATGAAAATTCGGAAAAGCAGAGGTCAGATCTGATCCTCTGGGGGCTGAACCAAAAGCCAAAACACAAAAAGAACCCAACCCAGAAGGCTCATCAAGCAAGGAAAAACGATCAAAGCGAAACAACATAAACGAGACAAGGAAAACCGGACGTTCCCCAGTGGAGTCGCCAATTTGTTGAGGAGGTAAATCCCCTCTGCGGACAGAGGCGATCCCTACTAGCCCAGCAGGGGTCTAGCAACAAACAAACAATGCTATGACGCAAGCTCCTAGTTACGAATGAAAGACTTGGGATAAGAGCCTACCTGAATTCCAACGCTAGATCTGAAGAAGAAGATGTCCCCGTCCTTCAGCCCTGGAAGATCACAATCCTTCCACGATCTCCGTGGATGAACACCTGCACACAGAAGAAACGAACAGATACATGCATAGGAACCAGCATACGTAACTAAACATCGGTCAGAAAAGATATTACTCGCATTAACATGATAGAAAAAGGAATGGAACCATAATCATAGTCATCTATTAAAGTGATAAACGAATAGAAGTTACAACCAAGTTCTGACGTCGCAGCTTCCTTCGAACGGGTCTCCGGTTGTCCACGTCTCGCAAAGCTCGCCAAGGAAAGGGAAACCTGTCCAGAGTCTCGTAACAATGGTCTCCTCGCTTGAATGGGCCTTAAGGGAAAGAAGGGATTCTTTACAGCACAAAGGCGCTTGGGAATAGGGAGATGCAAAGCTTCAACACTTCAAGACTAGCTTGCCATGGATCTGAGCAAGCTTTTATAGATGGGGAAGGAGGGAGTTGGGATCCCTATTATTATGGGATTGGCCCTATCAACAAGGAAGGTTCCATAGAAGGTGGAAAAACCACTTCCCTTCCATAGAACTCCCGCAGCCAAACCTCCCAACTCAAGATAGGCAATGGTTGTGAGTTTATTTGAACTCAACTTCCCCCATCCATATTTAAAAAACAGTCCCTAAAATGGGTGGCGCGATTGCTGCTCTATGACAGAGCGCCAAGTGGCGCGACCTCTTTACAGGATTTCCCTGATTGGCGCGAGCACTGAACTGTCTACCCACGCCAATGCAAAAAGAGTTGTTTTTCATGGATTTTGCAAGGAGATGTCTCAAGGGGAAATGAAGTTCATACTCAGAGGGATGCATTGATGATGTTTTCAAGGCATGACAGTGTCTGCTATGTGTCACACGAGTTTCTGGCCTTATGGACGGGAATGGTATGATTCGTACAAATCACCGTGTAAACAAAAAGCTTCAGACTTAAGTTTGATTTTCCTATGTATGATGGAGAGGTAGATGTTGAAATATTAGACAATTGGGTACGTCAACTTGAAGTGTATTGCAAGATACAAAGAATCAAGGATGGTGACACCAAGATTTAGCTTGCTTCATTGAGATTGGAAAGTGCAGCACTTATTTGGTGGGAAGCCAAAACTAAAGAGGACATGAAGAAATATGGTAAGGTCTTAACCTCTTGGAATGATTTTCTTGCTGCCTTAAGGAGACAATTTTATTCATTAGCATACATGAAAAAGGCTATAATGGACTGGAAAAACTTTAGGCAAGGTAAAGGACAAAGTTTGCAAAGCTATACTCAAGAGTTTAGGAGAAGAGCACTAATTTTGGGTGTAGATTTGACATCTTAAGAAACTTTGTTAAAGTAAATTGGAGGTTTTTATAGTTACTTAAGACATACTATTGTCATGTTTAATCCTTCAAATTTAGATGAAGTATTTGTACATGTGACACATCCAGAGGCAAGAGGGAAACATGTTTTAGAGGAGACAAATAAGGATACCTTTGAGTCTGAAGAGAAATGAAAGGGTAAGTTCAAGGGTAAAGGTAAGAAGAATTCTTCCATCAAGATGGAGAAAGAAAAACTCACATGTAGACATTGTTCCAAAGATGAGCATGATGAAGATCATTGCTGGAAACTTTATCCAGAGATGAAACCCAACAAGCTTAAAAACAAGGAGAAGGAGAATATAACTGCTACAATAACTCATGATTTACGTTATGATTCCGAAGGTGAAACAAAGATCACTGCAATGGGTTTGAAAGGCAAGGACATTGCAAGTACTAGTTCTTCAAATTGTCTCAATAGTACTCAAGATGATGAAACAAGAATTGAACTTTTCCATGTTAGATTTATTTCAAAGCATACTAGGATTGACACCCTATTTGATAGTGGTTCACAAGAAAATTTGATTTCCGAAGACTTAGTCAAGAAGTGAAATTTAGAAACCATTCCTCATCCAAGACCTTATCCTTTAGGTTGGATATGTAAGAATGCAAACTTGCAGGTGATGAGGAAGTGCATACTTAGATTTGCAATCACTTCAAACTTTCTTGATGAAGTTGAACTTGATGTTGTTTCGCTTGATATTTCTAGCCCCTGTTTTGGGTAGCCCATATATTTATGATAGGAGAAAAATATTTCATCACCATTAGAATAAGTATCACCTGTTCAAGAATGGGATTGAATACATTGTTAGAGCACATAGTAAGAAGATGAATTCATCTCTTATCCATGTTGAAAAAATGAAGAGAATTGTGAATGATAGTCAAATTTTTTCTTTTTTAATGTTCAAGCATCTCGATGTTGTGAATGAGGCCTTTCAAGGTGACACATGAAATGAAAATTCAGATTTCATTAAGGTTGCTAATGGTTGTGATAAGATGTTTCAAGAGTCTAACATGTTGCCTTTAAAAAGAGGTAAACAAGATGTGGTAAAATTTCAGTAGCATGCATCATTGTTGAGCAGTGATGTGAACAAAATGCCAGTGCAAGAGAGTGCAAAGGTCAAAGAGCAAGCATCAAATAAATTTGACAAAGAGGGAATTGGGTTCAAAATTTTTTCTTGTGGGTTTCACAATATGTTTTCTTTGAAATGGAATGCTGCATGGCGATGGCGATCACATTTGGTCAAGAGTCAAGCCAAGCACAAGGCAAGACAAGCTAAACATCATCATGTTGACATTGTTCGAGGTGAGAATAATTCCAAGTTGTTTAAGTTTCATTTGGTTGGAGACCAAGGAGGGAACATGCTTGTTTCTTCAAGGATATTTTGTTGTTCTGCAAGTTATGGGAAATTGTAGCAAGATGGTGTCTACAACAGCAAGACAGGATCTCCAGAATCAAGGAAAAAGATCATTTTTCATGAAAAGCTCAAATTGTTGAATTCATGAAAATTCCAATGGATTGAGACTGGAAGGGTGAGGGGGTTGTACCCTCATCCAAATTTTCAGTAATAAAAGATATTTTGGGGTCCAAAAGCTTCCAGTAGGGAGCAATGATCAGGTGCTTAAAATCATGCTCAAAAATTAAAGTTGTCAAAATGGTGTGGAACCTAAACGACAACGTAGATTTTTTCGTTTTGAATCCAGTGCAACTCACTTCGTCGAAAATAGACACAGTATGCTCCCATAAACACGTTCTGTTTGTTTTCTTAAATAGGTAATATTTTCGCAAAAATTGTGCAAGCTGCCCAGTTAGCAGTCTGTATAGCTAAATAGGCATGGTTGACTAGGTTCGTTGGGCCAATCAGGCCTCGCTACTTTCCTGAATTCTAGTGGTGCTGGTTGGCATATTTTGGTTGGTTGTTTGATGGCCAAACACATGCTGCCACGAGGCCCAACCGGAGGCCACCAAATTGTCTTTAAGGGCCAAAGTCACCTCTGCAGGAATCGATACCAAAAACTTCGTTCAAACAACACCAAGTCTTACCAGTCGGGCTACGTTGTTCATTGTTTAACCATACGAACCAACATACCTTTAAATAGTATGCTGGCAGAGGCTTGGCGTAAGGGGGCAGGGCTTAGCCTCGGCCCCACCATACACACCATTTGACCGATGTGTCGAGACCAAGGGTGCAGACCTGTAATACGAATTTTTTTATTAAAAAAAATTATTCAACCATAGTAATTTGTTTAAAAGTTTGGATTTAAGGCAGCATTATGCAAATTAATTGTCTGACAATTTCACTTGGATTTCTGCCAAAATGGTGCTCAGTTAGCGGATTATGGAGCGAATTTGTAGGAAGGTTCTGGATTTTGGGGAATTTGTGGTGCGATTGGCAGCAAAACTAGGGAGGCTTATAACTTCTTCAGTTTTTGACCAATTTTGGAGCAGAAAGAGGCTAGACAGAGATTTTTTACAGTTCTGGAGCTAATGGAACAAGTTTTTAAGCCATTTGAGCACTATAAATATATGTAATCACCATTTTCAGCATACTGATATAGGGCTAAGCCATTGGAAGCTGGAACAAGGAGACATAGCCCCAGAGGGATGAACTCCTTCATCACTTGTTGTGTTGTGGTTATTTTTATGGTGTTTTTGTCTGTTGTTTTCTGCATTTCAAAATTTCTAATTCATGCTTTATGTGTATTAAAATTAACATAAAAACTCACAAAAACTCAGTTTTTAACACTTGCATTATATAAATTCTCAAGCACATTTACATTAAGATCTCATACTAATCAAATGAGTAGTAGTTAGTTTGGATATGACAACACCTAATTTTGTTTAATTTTCTTGATGTATATGTCGATTAGTAGTTTATATTATAGCTATTTAGATAGTAGATGGCTTCCATAAATTCATTCATATAAGGAACTACTAGATAGACTTAAACTATTGAGGTTTTGGATGGCATATAATGTGGTTTGGTGGCCAACAAACCTGGTTTCCCAATGGGCGGGTTGAGGCCATTGAATTTATTTTTATGGTTGTAACATGCTTTGACGAAAATGAATGAATGAAAAGGTTTTGTCAATCTTACAAAAAAAATCAATACATATGCACTTAAAACCCAAATTGAGAATATTAAATTATGAACCTGATTTATCCCTCCCCCACCCCACAAAAAAAACCAACTTTTTAAATTTCATTTAATTAAATTAATGAAATATTATTAATATTTATTTAATTTAATTTAAAAGAAATTATTTACTATTTATTTTCTTTAATTTATATATTAATGTTTATTTAAAATTAAATTTGATTCATGGGATTGGAAGATATACAATACAAAAAAAAAATGCAACACATGAGATGTAAAAGAGTTAGTGATAAGTTGTTTTGTTAAGGCACGCCTTGTATAAAATTTGAAGGTTTAAAATCTCATAGGTACAAAAGATTAACCATTTTAAGGGTTGGTGTGGCCCTAGGTATGATCCCTAGGTGATATTGATGGTTGATACACACTTCAAGGTTTCCAAACTAGTAAACAAAAAGAGGTTTCAAAATTAGTAAACAAAAAAACAAAGAGGAAAATTGCAAAAAAATGATAAAATATTAAAATAAATATTAAAGAATAAATAAATAAATATTTTTTCAAAAAGAAGGAAAAAGATTCTATAAAGAGTTGATCCCATGAGATTAATAACAATGAAGAAGCTACTCCAAAGAAAATAACCCCAAATTAAACATGTACTTTAGAGAGATACTTATAACACGAGGTCAAAAACAAGTGTGCAATGTGCAATAGTCATGAGGCCATGAGAATCTTTGGGTCTATAATGTCTTAGAGGTTTATCATGTGAGCTTGGACATGGGATATCCTTTGTACTTATGCAAGAGTGTTAGGAGAAAGAAGTGATCAACTTGCACCTTGTCCCAAAGAAGAATTGCTTTTGGAAATTTGATGATGAAGGTTGAGCCTCTTATGGATGAAGAGGACTAGGCATCTAATTGTCCTCATAAGCCATAATAATTCATAGATCCAAATGAATTCTTGAAGAGACATTAAATTCATCCACTCATATCATAAAAGAGAGAACATTTAAATACAAATTGCTCATTGATCTTAAATTCTAAGATGTTAATTTAGCAAATACATTACTAACGAAGAAGGAAGATAATGATATATTTTAATACAAAGATAGTGAGAGGAAACTTTACATTAAAAATAAAAGGTTAAAAATATATGGCCACTAAAATTCAATGTATGAACCCATCACTAATATGGAAATATATAATTACAAGTTTAAACTTTTGAAGAATACAACTTAATAAAATTGAAACAATTAAACATGAAATAAACTTTGTAAATACCTCCCTTAAAAGACTGAAAACATCCCAAGAAACACTAAATTCAAATAAAATTTTGATATCAAATTAGAAATGCACACCCTCTGATTAGGAAATTTATGGAAATGCTTGTCCATGCATGTGTGGGACGACTGGTTCCCCTCCGTCAACGATGTGTTGCTTTACCCCTCCCTTGTTGAATGCACCCACTACCACTTGACTTAATGAGCAAGCTTGAATATTTTTTGAAATCCTAGCTTCAACAATGTCCTATCCTTGGCATTATGCAAGTTAACTTGTGGCACTAGAGGCAATAACTAGTATGGAAGAATAAGGGATTTATGGGACATTGACTTTGCTCCATGGAACATAGCTTGGTAGGTTTATGATCTGGTTTTTCTGATCCTATTTATCATGTTGTTGGCTCATTATTTCCCTCTGATTATCCATTCTATACGATTTTCCTTGAATCCTTTGTTGCCATACTACTCTCAACATTGATTCTATAAGTAATTCATTAGTGCCTTAATAAGGCCACTAGGGCTAACCTCTGGTCGTCGCACCCCTGTTGAATATGTCACTCTTAAGGCCACCTTCTCCTTCTATCACGAGGTTTCACTGGCCTATTTGAAATGCATAAGTATTTAGGAATTTGAGGGAAAAAAAGAAAGGGCTTTGCTAAGATGAAGAACTTTATCCTAGTTGTCGGTGATAGTGGCACTTAGGACATAATGTTTTTCAGAATGATGGAATTATACTAACACGCAAAGTCCTTCATATAAAATTCACTCACAAGTTACGAGGAATGACCGAAGCTTAGAGTGAGGTTGGATAGGTTAGAGAAGTAGGGTAAGGTACTTCTCACTCTATGTTCACAGTTAGAAAAGAAACATGGTGGGTTTCTAGCCTAGAGGAATTATTTGGCTCTTAGGACCACCCCATCAATATCTCAAGAGATTTTTTTGTGAAACCGTTTTCTTGAAGTTTCTAGTATTAGGGATTTAATTCCTAAACATTCAAGCATAAGAAGTTATTTTTTTTTTACTTTTCTAAATATTATAACATAGTTATTTCAAAAGTGTATATAAATTTAGAGTTATTTCAAAAGTGTATATAAATTTAGAGTTCCATTTTACTTTTCTGGTTTTGATTTTTTGTATAAATCAAAATATCTAATTTTCATGAAAGCAAGTTTATAATTCACTTAGTCTTTTAGTCCATGCTTTGACATATCATTGAAACACTTAAAAAAAAGTCTTACACATCATTGAAAGACAACTTATACTTATGAACTAAACAATGAAAGACAACTTATACTTATGAGTGGTCTCAACACTAAACACTTTTATAACTAGCATTTCCACCAAAAGGGTGCAAAGACATGCCGATAGAAATGTAGATGAATGTAGTATGTTTTTTACTTTTTGATTGGGTTAAGTGTGTGTTTCACTTTTTTGACTGGGTTATAGTTTAGATCATGTATTTGATGTTTTATCCACTCATTAACTCCCAATTTTCTCTTTTTGGTTAAGATAAATAAATAATTAAATATTAATAGTTAATATGGGGTTGTGGAATAGCAAGAAAATCAAACACAGTTGGAAGAATTTGAAAAATATTATAATATTCCCATCTGGCTATCTTCATTATGTTGCATCTAAGGGTGTTGTATGCAATGGTTTTTCTTCCAAGAGTGTTGTATGGAATGGTTTTATTGGATACCTAGACACTCACTAATTATATTTTTTAACTTATGGTAAAAAAAGCAGTTGTTTCACCTTAACTGTGGGTTGGACAGTTTTATATTGGATCACCTCCAAACAAACATAAAATATCCAATATGAAAATAAAGCTTCAATGTAACCTTCTTTTTCTATAGCCTTCTTTCATCTTGATGAATCCATATATGACTCTAATACCATGCGATAATTTAAGTGGAAGAGTGAAGAAAACACAATAAAACACATAGCTACCTATATTGAAAAGCCAATGGAGTTTTAGAGCTCTTCTCACATAAGATACCACTTTTTTGCACCACCCAAAAACTAGTTACATAGAGAATATATAAAACTACTTGTTTGACTTAATCTAACACTATTTTAATATCTTCTAACTCATTATTGCAAACTACTACTTATGTATTGAATACAGTACACTATCAAATCTATTGACTGAATAAATTATCTAATAATTGGAAAATGTAGCAAAATACTATATTCAACAATTTCAACTAGAATTAAAAATTCCTTCAATAATTTCACTTTTGTTCCACTTTTGTTTCAATTCTACCAACTTAAGAAACTCTGCTCCGATATAAGCATCTCCATTTTTTCCTTGTTCGGGAGAGAGAAATGGGAGTAGGTAAACGAACCATAAAATATGGAATTTAGCCCATCATTTAATCATTTAATAAAATATATGAGGCAAGAAATCACAAATAAAAGAGGGATTTTAGCCCATCATTTAATCATTTAATAAAGTCTATGAGGCAAGAAATCGCAAAAGAGAACGCGGTATAAATCATTTGTAGCGCAATAAAGGTTATAAAGGAAACAACCACGATGACTACGGGGTTTTGGGGTTTACTGATTCTCTTTATCAAAATAAGTTAGGACTTTTCTATGCCATGACAACAATGCATATATTTCAATGGTGGGGTTTTGGGGTTTACTCATTCTTTTTATCAAAATAAATTAGGTTTTGTCTGTGCCATGAAAACAATGCATATATTTCAATGGTGGAGAAAAGGAAAAAAACATTTACTAGTATAAATGATTAACATCACAAAGTCATACTTTTTTTTTAGGTTTGCTGTCAACTTCTCCCCCAATAATTCCAAAAATGCTTTACTTGCAAATATTTTTCATCAAGTGAAAACAAGCCCTTTCTCCTCAACCATTGCCTTTTGCAGCCCTCTTCACATCTCGTTGGATTTCTAGGGTTTAAGGATTCTTGGCTTCTGAGCATTCAAAATTGTGGGAGCCTAATCCGATCATTTACCATGTAGAATCCTTGCATCAACTATTTTTGCACCAGTTGTAAAAGCCATGGTGGTTACCTTCCCAAATCTGAGCACACAGGTTGGCCGCATCTTCATGAATATCTTATTTCAATAATTTTTATAACTGAGCATCAAGCTACAAGAGATCATATTACTATCTATGGTGCCATTATCGAAGCTCATGGGCCTAACTTTCATAATGTGTCTCAGTGGTACAACTATATCTTGTGCCCTCCTGGCTACAAGTTTTACTGGTGAGGCTATCGGTGTAGAAAAAGGAGCAGCAACAACGGTTGCACCGGTTACAGAGACTCCAACTGAGTCTCCTCCTAAATATGAGGAAGATAGATGATGACTTGGACCTCTTTGGTGAGGAGACCGGGGAACAAAAAAGGCAGAAGAACAACGAGAAGCATCTAAAAAATCATCCAGCAAAAATAAAAAAAGTGGAAACCCTTCTGATCTATTGGATGTGAAACTTTGGGATGATGAGACATATATGCAAAAGCGAAGAAACTATTAGAAGTGTACAAATGCCTGGTTTATTCTGGGGAGATTTAAAGCTTATTTCTGTAGGATATGGCATTAAGAAGCTTCAGATAATGATGACTATTGAAGATGACCTCGTTTTTGTTGATGATCTTATTGAGGAGCAACTAACTGCTGAACTAGCAAATGAATACTTTCAGAGTTGTGAGATTGTTGCATTTAACAAAATCTAATGATGCACAATGACCTTTAGTGGAGATTTTTTTATGTATTTTATTTTGTAGGGACTAAAAATCCATTTTGCTGTGTTGGATGAGTGTACCAGGAATGAGGCTTTTGGAATTTGATGAGTTTTTGAAAGGGCATACATGGTTAATAATGGAACTCTGTTGAATTTTATTTGTATTTGAAGCGTTAAAAAAAACTGTGTATTGCAACACAAATTAAACCAAGCCTGACACTCACGCCATTTCTCCCCACCCTAAAAGAAAATATAGTTACTTCAAATGCACCGAAGCCGTGCCAAAAACACCATAACACAAGATATGAATTAAGATGATTGAACATTTCAATTGATTCAGGAGTTTTTGTTGCTTGTTGTGCCTACCGTTGTGAGCATTGGTTACTAAAATGATTGCGAATAGTTTACAAGAGTTCACTATACCAGGATACCAGGGGGAGACCAAATTGAAGCATCAACATGAAAACATTCAAGAATACAAGAAGGGAAGACGAAATCTCCAGTCATCTTCCTACTCGCTTCCTACTCTCTTGCATTATGTTTTCTGTATAAGTAATTAATTCATTTATGACGATCTACAGTTAATAATGGAAGAAAAAACATAAATTTATATTTATATTTAAGGTCCTTCATTTTTTACGTGAGAATGCGTCAGTGGTGCCCTTGTCAGCCACCTAGCGTGAAGTGTCTCAACCCGATGGATTCTCAAAGAAAAAATTCAGATGATGCCAGCATCGTTATCCTCACCCGTTGCCACACAGAGCAAATATTACACAATGCATGCACACACGGAAAATATAGAAAATAAATCAGATTCGTGGAGAAATCAACCATGGGCAATGAGATAGACATTTTTTCATCAAGTCCGAAGCGACGGTTGTGGCCTGCGGGACATTACAAACTCCTTCATTGCTTCGGAGAAGCAAACTGAAGAATCCCCGCATCTACAGGAACCTGCACCCTGTTCAAATCTTGTGGGGTTACTTCCCACAAGAAACCGCCCCTGATGGAATTACCTGTTACGAAGGTGCAACGATGAAGGCCTTCTCAAACGAGGCCGCCAATTAGAAATCATCCGGTTACAGACCTCTCATCCAAACGTGTATCCTGCAGCTAGGCATTCCGTGGAGGTCTGGTGGTTTTTCTTAGTGACACTGGGGGTGGAACCACGGGAATCAAGAGCGAGTACAGGAGTCTGAATATCCACTACAAATTAAGAAGCGACGATGTCATGCTGGGGAGGGTAGGCGTTGAAAAGGCACTGAGAGTGCTTGTTGCGGCTGGAGCATTCGAGGTCAATGGGCACCATCAACATTTGCAGGGCTTCAAGGTCAATGAGAATACTCGTTCAGATTTTTAGGATTAAGTGAATCTAGTTGTAGGTGACCGAGGAGCCTTTCTATTTGGCGCATTAGATGGGGAGCCTCAACTCATCCTACGGGGAGTTGTAGAATGGGGTGAGCAACCGAGAGAGTGCAGTGGATGAGATGTGCAAGCTCTGGGAGATGGAACGATTGTAATAGTACGAGGGTTTTGCACAGTTCAGAATCTAGGAGATTGTAATAGTACGAGGCCACTGTTCTGGTACGGGGAACAGTTAACTGCAGGGGTGGCAGAGGTGGCACCGGGTGAGGGGCAATGGGGCAAGGGGCACTGTTGAGATTTCGTAATAGCTGTTGATAATGACGAATCTCAACAGTGTCACCAACAAGAATTTCACAATAGAATGCTTATCGGCATAATTATATTCTTTATCATAATTTGATGATAAAAATACTGAAATTGCAATTTAAATATTCTAATGGTCCAAATTAGAAATTACAAACTTACCATTCCAAAAGAAATCTAATAAATTTTAAACAACATCAACATCAATCGAAAAAATATATTAAAAAAATAAAAAACATTTAATTAGAATACAATGAAAATAAAAGTGCTATGTTAAGGAAATTTGTGTATTATAAATCATGTTGCGTGACTGACACGGTATATGGCACCATGTTCACATAAAGGGCCTTTATTATTTTGAAAAAAAATCTCCCACCAAAAGTTTGAATTGCAGATTTAATGGTTAGAGGCCTTTTGATTATTTAAGTAATCGTTTTTAATTTTTATATATTTTTATTGAAGGTTCTTATAATTGTAAATTTAAATGGTTAAAGTTTATAGAATTAATTTTATTTATATTTTATAAATATATTTTAAAAATAAATTTATCTTAAAAAAATTTACAGGGTGTAGAATAGATAGTGGGGTGTTTTGTTAAGGTATAGATAGTAATTTCACCCAACTTAAATCCGCATGTTACACATGCTAGTCTAGTCATCTCAATACTCACATTACCTACCCAAAAAAATTTATCCAAAAAAATGTTATAGATGTTTCATATTTTCACTTTTAAAGTATATTTTTTCATTATTTTTTAAACTAGCCTAAATCTACCAAGTGGGATCAAATCTCTTTTCAATTTAAAATAGCTTTAAATCTCAAGATATTTTGATCCCTCTAGGCATTTGGTAAATTCAGAGTTAAGATGGATTTAAGTTGTTTGAAATATATATATAATTCATAGTTATTATTTCATGTCTCAAATATACTTAAGTATTATTTCATTGTTAAATACACTTTTGAATGCGTAAATAGATTATGCACCCTAAAAAACCCACTAGGCATTTGATCTTTGCAAATTAAACAACTTAAAAATATGATTTTAAAAAAATTGTACTTGATTTTGAATAAAATTGATAAAAAAAATTACTTCGAATAGAACCATTTCACTTATTAATTAGACTACTTGAACTTGTTTGAAAATCTTGAAAAAAAATTACCATAACCTTTAATTATTAATCCATTTATAAATTATAGTGTTTAATGCTTGATTTATTTATTTATAAAATTTTAATTTTACTTATAAACTCAGATGGACATTTTCATATATATTATTTACAATAATTATAAATTTTAATGGTTTCTCATTTTTTTTCCTTAGAAAAAAAAGAGTAATTTTATTTCCTTAGAAAAAAAAGAGTAATTTTATTTCATGGGTCGAGAACAAAATTACATTAAGAAAAAAGAAAAAAGAAATAACTGTGTTTTTGTATCAATACTAAGATCGTTTGATGAAACATATAAGTCTACAAGCACTATGGATAAAATTTGTCGATCTACTCACTGTACAAAGATGGCTAGTCGGGCATATTGTTACAGCTAATATAAGATAAAAAGCATACAGTTCATATGCAGCAGCAATGGAGTGACAAGTAATCTGACCGCCAATCCAAAAAAAAATCCCCAACGCATTGGGTTGATAACTAAGACAGGGTTTAAGATTCGAAGAGGTGTAATATAAAAAAACCGATAGCAGATGCAAATAAAAACAACAAATGAAAACTAAGACAACATATATCAGCATCGAGGCAGATTTCGCCTTAGAAAGCCCATGACGCACCTAAGACAGAATCCTGATGGACGAGGAGTCAACTTTTTCAATCGAAGAGAGGCCTGTGAAAGTATTCTTGTGAGCGGCCGTCCCTGAAATCTATCACCTCCCAGATCCCCACTGCCATCTGCATCCCCACCTTAGAGGCTCGATCTGCTTTCTATTTTTTTCCCTGTAAACATGTCGGCATGTGAAAGAGTCAAGGCTGTGAAGGATCTCCCTAATATAAGTTAACAAATTGGCAAGTGTATATTTCTACATTTTTGAATTCCCCTTGTCCAATTGATAACGTCCATGGAGTCACCATAGATATTTATACTCTGGTATCCTTTTTCAACTACAAAAATAAGAAGAAGTTTGAGACACAACAACTCAACATATTTGTTAGAGCCTTCTCCAAGGCCGACAGAGAGCTCAAAGAAATGATAAACTGGTATAAATAGAAGAGCTCCACCCCCATAAGCATTATTCCTCGTTTCCCCATCAAAAAATCCCCAAGGGATCTCCCAATCGATCTCTAGATCCAAGATCTCCCTTTGATTTGCAACACAAATATGTTGAGGAAGTGCAGAAAAAAAACCAACAGTTAGAGCACTAGTGATTTCAGGAGTACATGCTTTCTCTTCAAAAATAAGATTATTTCGAGCCAGCCAGCAACCCCAAATTACAAGAAGAGGCAAAGATCTGTGAGATGATTCAACAGTAGAGGCCCACCATGACTCCCATTCTTGTGTCACTGAAATACCCTCCCATCTACAGGGAAATCCCAACAACCTCAAGCATTCCTTCCACACCTCTTTAATATAGGAACATGTGAGAAAAATATGAGTGCCCGATTCCACCTTTGATTTGCATAGGACACACCACTCAGGCCCCTGAAAGCTCCTTTTCTGAAAATTTTCCCAGGTAGGCGCCTTGTTTTCCAAAACACACCACATAAAGAGGCGAGTCTTAGGAGGACAATTGGGCTTCCACAGTTTCCTCCACCATCAAATTTCTTCCCTTTAAACCCCATCTGCACTCAGCTTTAAGTAGTCAGCCTTGGGAGTATAGATCCCCGAAGGATCGAAGTCCCACACAATTTCATCGTCCCTCTCCCAAAGTTGTATATGCGCAAGGTTTAATTCTATAATGTACATTTCCAGCTCCCTTTCATCTTGAACATCCAATCCAAGAGAGGAAGCCAATCTCCAAGCCTGAACCCAAGGTTGTCTTTGAACCGGATATGCAAGATGGAAGAGAAAGATAATCCCCCTCTGCCTCAAAGCCTCAATCATATGCCCCGGAAATAAGTGTTGTTGAACACTGCCCATCCACGGATCCTCCCCTATTTTTAACCCCATGCCACTGTCCACATTCCAGACCAGATTAGATTCTAGAATATGAAAATACTTTACCACTGCCTTCCAAATCATCGACCCTCCTGCATGTGACTTCCTTGGATTTCTAATCCATTCTTCAATGGAATCAGGTTCTAGATATTTTTGTGCAATCACCTGGGTCCAAACGCTAACTGAATTGAATATTCTCCACCCACCCTTTGCAGCAAGGGCCTGAGAAAAAATGAAGATATTCTTAAGGCCCCAACCTCCCAACCCTTTGGTCACCGCAATTCTTTCTCATCTAACCCAAGGGGTTTTCTGGGACTCCTTCTTCCCACTCCAAAGAAATCTGAACCAAACCCGGAACACAGCTTCGATGATGCCTTTAGGAATCCATGAAAGAGACGTCTAATACATAGGAATTTCCTCCAACACCGACTTTACCAAGACCAACCTCCTAGCACGTGAAATCCATTCGTGGCTCCACACTTTTAACCTTTTTCCCAACTTTTCCAAGAGCCACTTCCAATCTTGTTTTTTTAAGTCATTTGGTTTTAAATGAAAACCCAAGTATTTCAGGCCATCATCTAACCCTGAAGGGTTAAAATGAAAGACCCGAATGAATTCAAGCCTCTTCTCAACCCTTAATAAATGGGTGGTAAGGGATTACTTACCTGTGTTCACCTCCATACCAGTAGCCATGGAAAACAGGTCCAAAATCTCCCTTAGAGTCTATTCATCCTTCACAGAGCCACAATAGAAAATTAAGACATCATCCACGAAGAGGAGGTTTTGCTATAAACAGATTTGGGGAGATCTGAATGCCCTTCAGGGTTACTTGTCTCTTGGCCTCCATGAGAGCCATGCTTAGACCCTCCGCCACCAACAAGAAAAACAAACGAGACAACGGGCAACCTTGGCGAAGCCCTATTTCATCATGAAAGAAAGGGGAAGCCACCCCATTAATCAATACTGAAAAAGATACAATGGTAATACAACTCATTATGCACCTAATAAATCCAATACCAAAACCAAGATGGGTCAAAAGCATACGAATATACAACTAGCTTACTTTATCATAGGCTTTGGAGAGGTCAATTTTCAAGACTGCCCCTTTGAGGTTCTTAGTTTTCAGACTGTGAATTCCTTCCTGAGCTACTCCAATGGCTTCATGAATTTTTCGGCCTTCCAAGAAGCCAAACTGTTCACCTGAGATATGTGCTGAAAGGATGCTCTTGAGTCTTCTAGCGATGAACTTAGAAACCACCTTATAAATGCAGTGTCGGAGTGAGATAGGCCTGAAATCATTCAAGGAAAGAGGATTGTCAACTTTCGGTATAAGAGAAATGAAGGAAGAGTTAAAACTAGTTGGAATCTACCCAGATTCTTTGGTATCTTCAACAACTTTTAGTAAATCCTTGCCAAGCATGTCAAAAAGATCCAAAAAGAATTCAATTGTCCAGCCATCTGGTCCAGGACTCTTGTCTTTTTGAAAGCTTTGGAACATTGCCTTCAATTCATCCTCTGACACCTCTTCCATCAAAGCCCTGTTGTCTTCCTCCTCCACAAATTGTGGAAACAACTGAGAAACTCTAATTACTTCCACAATGGAGGCTAAATTGGAGCTTTAAAAAGAGCCTTGAAATGGTCAACCCCCAACTTCGCCTTTGCTTCAAAATATGTATGTTCGGTTCCCTGATCATCAGTCAAGCTCCAAATAGTATTAACTACCTTCCTTCCTTTAGCATAAGCATGAAAAAAAATTGCATTATCGTCCTCACATTCCAACCAGGTAGCTCTTCTTTTCAGTCTCCAAGACTCCTCCTTCTCCAAAAGGAGGGTGTTCCTTCTCCCTTCCAGATGAACCAGTAAGTCCTTTGCCTCTTGAGTCGCAAGAACCCCTCCATCCCCTTCATAAATCAAGAGAAGGTCTTCTTCCACCTGCTTCAATTCTCTATCCTCCCTCTGTCTCTTAGCCACTAAACACTTCGAGATGGCACTCTTGAGCCTCTTAAAATTATTTGTGAACTGGAAAGTCGTAGAACGTGGATTAGTTGGATTGAAAGGAGTCCACCTGGAGTGAACTAAGAGCTTGAAAGACTCATCCTTGAGCCAGATCGTGTTGAAATTTAGAGGGCTCGAGGGATCTAGAGGCCCTTTTCTAATCTCCAGAAATATGTGAAAGTGATCCGAGGCACCTCCACTTCCAACCCACTGCCTGATTTGAAAAATCCTATCCACTACCTGTTCAGTCACCAGGAAACGATGAAGCCTCTTCACTACTCTACCTTCTCCGCGTCTATTATTATTGCAGGTAGGTTTGAGCTTGATGGGCTCAATGTCTAGCAAATTATTCTCCTTCAGTTTCTGTGTAAAGTAACCTATTAAAAAATCAGCTTGAGCATGATGCCCCCAAACCTCTAACTGGCCCATTGAGAAATTGAGATCCCCACCTAGGATCACCAAGTCCCCTCTGAGCAAAGGGTTACTGAGAAGAGAATCCCAGAAAGGGATCCTATTAAGATACAGGCCATAGATATTAAAAATAGAAAAAGTTTCTCCTAACTCTAGCGCCATGAAATTTAGACCAAGAATCGACTCAATGCCCAAGAATTTAAGGACTTTACCGATCTTTCATTCCACTCCATTGCCAATCCACTTGAACGACCTCTGACATCTGGAGTTTCAAAATGCCACCTCGGTAGCCAACTTTCTAATCTAGCTTTGACAACTTCTCCTACTCCTATTGTCCCTTGTAACACAATGATATCTGGGTGTTCAAGAGTAATCGCCCTCATGAATGATGATATTTTATGGGGACCAACAAAATTCCGGCAATTGAATGACATAATATTCATAAACAACCCTTTTGTTGGTCTCAATATACTCTAAGTGCCCATTCAATTGATAGTTATTTCCCATCTTGAAGATCCAGTTTCGCCCTACATTGACCCTTAGCAAAATAAGATTTCTTGCCCCTTCCTTTTGAAGTCGGGACCTTCCCCTTTCCCAACCCACCAGAAGCTTTTTTTGCACTTGACCTCAAAAAATATCCAGAATCCGAGGAATCTGGAGTTGAAAGGTTTGTGTCCATCTCTGCTACAAAGGGATCGAGCCCCAAAATGATTTGGAGGCCCTCCATAAAGGCTGCAGAAAAGATGGGAAAGGAAGTGGAAGATTGAGGGAGCCAGGAGGAAAAGGATAAATGCTTTAGACCCTCTACTAAAACCAAACCCGAGAGAGAAACATTATTGAGATAAGAGTTTATGGATGAAGAGAGGGGGATAGAGGAAGTGCCCAGGAAGGGGGACCCCAGCAGATTCTGACCTTCCATCAACATTCCATTATCCACCACCGACTGAGAGGCCATAACTTCCTCCTGTTGACTGTTGTTTTCCACCTCTTCACTTACCAGATCGCTGCTAGGTTCTTGAGAAGATGAAGGCTGAGTAAAGGGTAAGCCTGAACCTTCCTCTTCCGCGCCCTTCTCCTTATCATTCTTTCGAAAGCATCGTCTATTTAATGTGCGGAAAGGAAGCCTGCAATCTAAGGCTAGATGACCATAGGCATGACATCTTCTGCACCTAAATGGCACATTTTCGTAATCTAGCACTTGCTTTATCACATAAGGCCCCCAGTTGAGATTCATAGCTTCTGCAAGACCTTCTATGACATTTATATTAACTAGTATCCGAGCCAATTGTTTTTTATTAATCCTAAGAATAAAGGTCAGCTTCAAGGAACGTCCTGAGAATATTCCCAATGCTACGGAGGTGGTCCTCAGTCCAGTAATGGAGAGGCAAACCAGGCAACCGAACCCATAGAGGAACCGAATCCACCCTCTCCCTACTAGCATCAAAAGGAGGATGACATGGCTTGAGGAGCATAGGAGTTTGATCCAAAGCCCATTTCCGATGTAACACCCACGGCATATGCTCTGCTTGTAAAAAATTGAAGGCAAACCATCCTCGCGTGAGAGTCACAACCTCCGGCACATAACCAATAACTTCCTTCCAATTTATTTCTTCCTATAGAACTACAGTCTTCAGAGAAAAATTCCTCCCCACAACCCTCCCCACTAAAGTCCTGTTAGACATTTGGAGCACCTATGCCCAACCTATGTCTTCCACCAACTTGTAGTTTTATTCCACCTTCTTCGATTTTATCCAGCTTTTCCGACTTCGTTTTCCACTACCCCACCTATGATCTTTCCCTTCCAAAACACTGCTATGTCCCAAGCCCTTTCCCCCTTCACCACCAGGGCTAGGGTAGCCTCGCTACTCAACACAACCGATATGACCTGCCGAAAAGCCCAGTTATCCACTGCCCGAGCTACTCCCTAGCATAATACACTGTTCTAGGGCCCCTAGCCGACCTGAAGATGAACCTCCTCCATCGACTGCTACTCCATGTAACCCTGTAGAGAATATAAAAGGACCGAAAAATTCTTCCACATCATTCCATCGTTGCGGGTCGTGCAGGTTCCGCGCTCTCGAAGGTTCCTGCTCTCCACCATTCAAAACTCTAGAGTTTCGGCTCTCCACCATCAGATCATTCATTCAAATAATAACCTGTCAGAGTAATATTCCACCGAATCCCGAACCCTGCGCTTGAGTGTTGCCAACTCCGTATTGACTAGTATAAAGGTCAACTCCTCTTTGCTCAGTGGCTCCAACAGCAAGTGCAGAACATCCTTCGAGAGTTGCAGACCCTTAATGGTTTCTCATATACGCATCTATTTGTATTTATTAAATCATTAATATATATAGTTTAACCACACATAATTTGTATAATAAATTCATTACTATGTTAAATTTTGATGACTAAATTTAACTACCCATATTAATATTAGTTCTATTTCATTAATCTTAATTGTTTAAAAAATATTAAATTATGAATTTTTTTTATCTTTTATTAAATTAAATATTATATATAAATATCTCTTGAGTCTATAATTTATTAAATCATTCATTTTTAGTAATTGGATTTGATTGTGTTAAAACGTCTTTTCAGAAAACTATTATAATAACTAATGATATTTTACATTATATTTATTTAATTTATTAGTTTTCACCATGATTTTTGTATTTTATATTTATCCAAATTAATAATTTATATTTGTTAAATTTTCTTTCATAAATTAAGATAATTAAAATAAATCAGTGTTAAGTAAAATTATTGGAAGTTTGTTTACCCCATATATATATATACTACGTTTAAATTTAATCGGCGCAATAATTTGACTTGGGGCTATCTAGAAGCATCGAGAACAAGAGTGTATCATGGAATAAACTCATACGCCATTCAGCGAAAGTAGTCTTACATACCAAGTTATCTGTAAGATACTTTATTCAAAACTAGGTTACCCGTCAAATTTGCCGGTTTTAAGAACTTTCTTACCCGTCTTCAGAGTATTAAACCAGAATTTGACGGTTTGAAAAAAATTTCAGCTGTATTTAACGGGCAAATTACCCCATGACGGGCAATTTGCCCGTCAAATTCCATCCCCGGGCATGCCGTGTTTTTATTCCACACGTTTCGGAAAAAGTATTGTTTCTGCATACCATTTTTAGAAATATTAAAAGAGTTGATGTCAATTAAAAAAAATATATATATATATATTTTATTATCTTTAATTTTTTTGGATTTTAAAATTTTATTTCATTTCATTTTAATTTCACAATTTTATTTATGATATTTATGGTAAAATCGAATAGATATTAAAACTTATATTTATGGAAAATCCAATAGAAATTGGAAAGTGATTTACCGAAAATCAGAGTGTTTTTTCTTTGGCGCCATTTAAGCAGAAGACATAGCAAAATGCTCCACTCTATCTATATTTCCAGCTCGTAATTTTAAAGTGATAAAGATTTTGCTTATAAATTTGAATGGAATAATTATAAGTAAATAAATTTAATTTTTTCTTATAAGGAAAAAAATTATTAAAGAATAAATTTAGTATTAATTAAGTACAATTATTTGTTCATAGGTTTTGGATAAAGGGTGATTGAGTTCTTTGTTAAGGCATTTTTTGATGTGAAGTTACGGTTTTAGGATGATATATTGGACATGATGAAGATGTAGTCCTACCAAGTTTACAAAAAAAAAAAAAAGTAAAATTATTCTTTTAACACAAAATTTATTATAGAGGTTTATGGGCCATAGAATAGATGGTAACAAGGTGTTCTGTTAAGGCGCTTCGTGCTAAAAATGTATTGGTTCTAAAATCTTCAGGGAAAAATTCAATCATGCTAAGGGTTGGTGTCACCCAAGCCGAGTGCAATCCCCAATGGATTAGATGAGCTTGGGTAGCAACTACTTAGGCCACAAGTTACGTGTGCCAATTGTCTACTATTTATTATAGAAGTTTATGGGGCATAAAATAGATGGTGACAAGGTATTCTATTAAGGCACTATGTGCTGAAAAGGTACTAATTCTAAACTCTTCAAGCAAAATTTCAACCATGCTAAGGGTTGTTGTCACCCAAGCCTAGTGCAATCCGCAACAGATTAGATGAACCTGGGTAGCAACTACTCAAACCAGAACTTAGTTGTGTCAATTATGTACTCACATTACTTAACAAAATTTATTCACATTACATAACAAAATTTATTTTAGATCCGCGTAGAGTCAGACACCAATTATTTGTGGGACAATTAGAATTTATTTTACACCCCCCAGCGGATTAGATGAACCTAGGTAGAAACTACTCAAACCAGAAGTTAGTTGTGCCAATTATCTACTCACATCACATAACAGAATTGTTTGTGGGACAATGAGAATTTAAACCAAAAGTTAGTTATGTCAATTATCTACTCACATTACATAACAGAATTGTTTGTGGGAAAATTAGAATTTATTTTACAACCCCCAACGAATTAGATGAACCTGGGTAGCAACTACTCAAACCAAAAGTTAGTTGTGCCAATTATCTACTCACATGCCATACACCAATTGTTTGTGAGACAATTAGAATTTACGTAACATAATTTATGACAATTAGAATTTACATAACAAAATTTATTTTACATCGACTGTTTGTGGGAAAATTATCAGACACTAATTTTTTTACTGACATAGAGCCAATTACCAGACACTAATTGTTTTACCGATGTAGAGCCAATTACCAGACACCAATTGTTTCACTGGTGTAGAGCCAAACATCAATTGTTTTTGGGACAATTTCCAACTATCAATTGTTTGTGGGACAATTACCAGACACCAATTGCTTGCATAGAGCCAATTACCAAACAACAATTGTTTTCCCACGTAAAACCAGACATAATTTATTTTACACCGACGAGCCAAACACCAATTGTCAACAAACACCAATTGTTTGTCTACGACAGACAACAATTTTTTGTGGGACAATTACCACGCCATACACCAATTGTTTGTGGGACAATTACCACGCTAGACACCAATTGTTCGACGTAGAGCCAGACACCAATTGTTTGTGGGACAACGGAACCACCTGACAACAAACACCAATTGTTTGTCTATGCCAGACACCAATTTTTTGTGGGACAATTAACAGACCATACACCAATTGTTTGTGGGACACCAATTGTTCGACGTAGAGCTAGACACAATTGTTTGTGGGACAACAGACCCACCTTCATTACTAAGTCTACGAAGGCATACATACTCTACCCCCTCTGGTTTTGAACCTGTGACCTCTTAAGAGGAAACACATACTCTTAACCATTAAACACACTCAAACTGTATATAACAATTCCATGAGTAATTCTTTAAATAAACTCATATTATTATCCTTAAACTAAAATGATAATACTTATACTTCAACTAAGAGACTCACCTAATTATTGGTTCTTTATATACAAGCATATATTTATTTATTAAAAATATATTTAAAAATTATATATATAAAATGCCCTTTTAATTTTATATCTAGTTAAATTATAAGATGAATCCATCTTGAATTGAATTATAAAATGTAATTCACTTATTTTGATGATGATGATGATGATGGTTAACGTCCAGTGAGACCAATCTTTGGTCTATCGGACCTAAAGAAAATAGTTATTTAGTTTGATTTAAGATTTTATTCCTATGCTCAAAAAGCTTGGAGAGAAGCCTCCCGAGCTCACTATAATTTTGACATCTTAAAAGGCTAGGAAGGTCAGTATTGCAACAAAGATTATGAAATTGAGCTCTAATGTGGTTGTATGTGGGGCACTCTAAGAGGAAATGATTTTCATCCTCGATGTTCATATTCTCATAGAGATGGCAGATCCTTTCCATCCATGGTGTTTTAGGAACTGTCCAACGACCTATTTCACTATGAATCTCATGAGAGTTCGTTCTAATCTTGGCTATATTAATTTTCTTCTTTGAGCTAGTTAAAACAGATAGATACTTTTGGTCTTCTATGGTGGGGTTGATGACCTCCTTATAATATCTTAATTTTATTTTAGCTGCTAGATCTTTCTCACACCACATTTTTTCTTTGAACTTAGAAGTAACAATTTTTTTAATGTTATTAATGTTTTGCAATGCAACAACCTCGTCGATCTCCCAATGGTTTAACCAGGCCCCGGTGTCTTTACACCAACCTCGTTTAAGCCTTGGGTGGTTTTGGCTAGAATTTAAAGCTAGCTTAGGAAGTTTATGGTCTCCTATGCTATTGAGTTTGTGCTTGTACAACAGAAGCCTAGTCATAGCTAGGCTCTCGATAGGGGAAAGACCCACTTCTATAAGGAGAATAGGATATGGTGTATTTCTTTTAATTTGAAGGTTATAAGTTATAAAACACTTCTAGATTTGCTCAATATTTCTCCAGGATTCTCTAGAGATGTTGCAACCCCAAACTTCACATCCATATAAGATAACAGGAGTGACTTAAGTTTCAAAGAGGAACTTCTTTCTATCCCACATTACGAGGTTTTTCGTTTTACAATTATTTTCAAGACCAAAATAAGCTTTCCACCCCCCATTAATCCTTTTCTAAATGATATAGTTCCAGTTGAGCTTGTGATGAATATCAATTCCTAGGTACTTGTAAGAAGACACTTCCTCCAAGTTACTATTGTCATACCTAAAATTAGCATAAGTGTCCTTCTTGGATTTGATAATCATAACTTTTGTTTTGTCAGTGTTAACAGACATACCCATGGTAGAGCAGAAATCCTTAAGAAGTCTAAGTTGCTTATCAAGATCAGATGGGCACCTTGTGAGAAGAACAATATCACCAGCATAGAGAAGAAGGATGATGACTATCCCAACTAAGATCATGCCGGCACATCCTGCTTCCTCTAAACAACCTTCTAGCTTGTCGATGTAAATTCCAAATAGGGTAGGGGAGAGGGGGCAACCTTGTTTAACTTCGATATTACACTTAATATCTTTCGACCACCCCTCATTGCTCTTTAACTTGGTAATTACATTCTCATATAACCTTATCACGGCCACTCTTAGTTCGAAAGGAACATTTAGCTCTTCTAATCTATTCCATAGGTTGTTTCTAGGAACCGTATCGAAAGCCTTTCTAAAGTCCACAAAGCAACATAAGAGATTGGATTTATCATTACGACATTCCTCCACAATGATCCTAAGTGTAACGAGGTGGTCCATTGTTGAGTGCTGCCTTCTAAAACCTTCTTGGCCTTTAGCCCTCTTACCTTCACTTTCAAGCCAAATGCTCAACTTCTTTTCCAAAATAATACCATATAACTTGGCTAAGAGAGGGCTGATCATAATTGTCCAATAATTAGAGGGGTTATTTGTATCCCCACTTTTAAAAATAGGGATAATGAGGCTCTGAGTCCAAGGTTTAGGGAACCCTTGCTTGACCGCTTGGTTGAAAAGCTTGTGGATGTGGGGGATGAGGACAGGACCTCCAATTTTTAATTTTTCCGCCTAGTAACCTTCAATGTCTTTAGCTTTCCCATTTGTCAGGTGTTTAACCCCAAAATCAATGTCTTCTAATGAGAAAAATTCTTTCGTTGTGAGCAGGGTTTCAAAATCCGTAGCATTTGGAGATTCATAAAGCTTTTTAAGATAGGAATTCTAAATTAGTAGGAAATCTTTCGGTAATAGTCACATGCAAAGGAACGTGGTCGATGCATTTCGAACTAACCAGTGTGGTTCATCATAAGGACTATGTGAGAGATCAGATCCAGACATTAAGTATAAATAGATGTAGAAATGGCTCAACTAGTCGTTAGGATAACGTCTAGTTTGACTTTGAAAAAGTAAATATTCCATTATTTATTTATTTAATTAATTTTTATTTATTTATTTATTATTATTATTTTATTTATTTATAAAACCTTAATATATTTATACAACTAATTAACCAATTAATTAATATAATGGTAAGTAATTTAACAAATCGTGGTGTATATATGTAAATTTTTCTTATTAATTTAATTGCTTAAATTAAATAATAATTAATTATTATTATTAATTAATAAATATAATTAATTCTTATTCATATAATTTAATTATAACAAACCATCTATCAAATAGTCAAACATAGAGTCAAAAAAATAAAAATAAATAAATAAATAAACAAATAAAATAAAATAAAATAAAAATAAAAATAAAAAATAAAAATAAAAAAATAAAATAAAATATAAAAATAAATAAATAAAAATAAAACATAAAAAAATTATAAAAATAAACAAATAAATAAAAAAAAATAAAAAAAATAAAAACAAAAATAAACTAATAAATAAATAAATAAATAATAAAAATAAATAAATAAAATATTTTATTTATTTATTTATTTTATTTATTTTTATTTATTGATTTTTTTTATAATAAATAAATAGAAATAATAAATAAATAAATATATCAGAAGTAAAATAAAAATATAATAAATAAAAAGCTAATTTTTTTTTTTAAAAATAATAAAAAATAAATAAATAGACAAATAAAAATAAATAAATAAATAAATAAAAATATAAAATATAAAATATAAAAAATAAAAATAAATAAATAAATAAGTAAATAATGTCAAGAATATAAGGCAGGAATCCAACACCTGCTGATATTCCAACCGTCATCTCTATTGAGATTAACGGGCCTTTTTTCAATTTCAATGGCCTCTCTCAACTTACGATGATGGAAATGGTCGATTCTAGCAATTACCTTAGCATCTTCTATGTAAACATGATGGTTAGTCTTTTCTGCATGCTCAGCTAAGGCGGACGAGCAAGATCTTCTATGCTTGATATCAGTAGCATGCTCACAGATCCTTTGATTAATAGACCGACCCGTCTCACCAATGTAAGGAGTCCCACAGGAACAAGGAATGATGTAGACACCTTTTCCATCCCTGGGGTCAATCGGATCTTTAACCGATTTTAGAGAACTACGAATTGTATTAAGGGGCTTGAAATAAGAGGATACCTTATGCTTTTTAAGGATTTTAGAAATCTTATCAGTGGTACCCTGGATGAACGGAAGGCTGACACTGCCATACCATTCACTAGGCTCTTTTTTTATTTTTATTTTTAACAGAAGGACCTTTTTCCACTTTGAGGAAAGCTTTGAGGCCCTGCGACATACTATAACCATTATTACAAAAGACATTCAATAGAGGGGTCTTTTCCCCCTCAAGGTGAGACTCATAAGAGATTCTCAGCGCCCTCGTGGCTAAGGTGCTAAGGACGCCTAATTTTTGAGCAGGGAGATGGTGGGAGCTAGCATGAAGATATTGCTCAGTATGAGTTTTCTTTCGAAAAAATTGATGGGAGAAAGAACCGTCATCATTTCTAGAGATAAGGACATCAAGGAAAGGAAGGCTACCATCCACCTCATGTTCCATGGTGAATTTTATGGAACTAGATTGGCTATTAAGATGAAGGAAAAATTTATCTAACTGTGCGATGATCTTAAGGAAAGCCAAACCCCCCAAGAGTAACCTAAGTAAGCTCGAATTTGAGGCTTTAAAATCTTTAAATAATAATAAGGATATTGTTGTTCTTAAAGCTGACAAAGGTGGTGCGGCTGTCATCCTTAATAAGGAGGATTATAGGAAGAAAATGTTAGATCATTTGGAGAATAGTGGGAGCTATAAGAAACTTGCCAAAAATCCCTTAAAAAAGGTCTCAAAGGCAGTTGCTGATGCTATTAAATCAAACAGCATGGTGAGCTCCTTAAGTAAGAAGTTGATTGAAAGCAACCCCCTTACTCCAAGAATCTTTGGTCTTCCAAAAATCCATAAGGATGGTGCTCCCCTCAGACCTATTGTTAATACAATTGGGGGTCCGACTTACCTTCTCGCTAAGTTTTTAGCCCTTAAACTTAAGCCCCTCGTAGGTCGTACAGAATCCTTTGTTAAGGATTCCTACTCTTTTGTTAAGTATTTGAAGGAAGTTAAGTTGGATATTGGTGATAGATTTGTTAATTTTGATGTTGTTTCGCTTTACACCAATATCCCCATCAATGAGGCTATTGATGTTATTAATCGCATTACTGATCCAAACACAGCCCATTTAGTAAAACTTTGTTTAACCTCCACTTTCTTCAGTTTTGAAGGTGAATTCTATGAGCAAACTTGTGGTTTTGCCATGGGTTCTCCCCTTTCCCCGATTGTTGCGAATCTGTTTATGGAGGACTTTGAATCTAGGGCTCTTTCCTCAGCTGTTTTCCAGCCAAGGTTATGGAAAAGGTTTGTTGATGATACTTGTGTTGTCTGGCCTCATGGCAAAGATAAGTTAGATCAATTTTTCCTTCATCTTAATAGCCAATCTAGTTCCATAAAATTCACCATGGAACATGAGGTGGATGGTAGCCTTCCTTTCCTTGATGTCCTTATCTCTAGAAATGATGATGGTTCTTTCTCCCATCAAGCTTTTCGAAAGAAAACTCATACTGAGCAATATCTTCATGCTAGTTCCCACCATTTCCCTACTCAAGAATTAGGCGTCCTTAGCACCTTAGCCACGAGGGCGCTGAGAATCTCTGATGAGTCTCACCTTGAGGGGGAAAAGACCCATCTATTGAATGTCTTTTGTAATAATGGTTATAGTATGTCGCAGGGCCTCAAAGCTTTCCTCAAAGCAGAAAAAGGTCCTTCTGTTAAAAATAAAAATAAAAAAGAGCCTAGTGAACGGTATGGCAGTGTCAGCCTTCCGTTCATCCAGGGTACCACTGATAAGATTGCTAAAATCCTTAAAAAGCATAAGGTATCCTCTTATTTCAAGCCCCTTAATACAATTCGCAGTTCTCTAAAATTGGTTAAAGATCCGATTGACCCCAGGGATGGAAAAGGTGTCTACATCATTCCTTGTTCCTGTGCGACTCCTTACATTGGTGAGATGGGTCGGTCTATTAATCAAAGGATCTGTGAGCATGCTGCTGATATCAAGCATAGAAGATCTCGCTCATCCGCCTTAGCTGAGCATGCAAAAAAGACTAACCATCATGTTTGCATAGAAGATGCTAAGGTCATTGCTAGAATTGACCATTTTCATCATCATAAGTTGAGAGAGGCCATTGAAATTGAAAAAAGGCTCGTTAATCTCAATAGAGATGACGGTTGGAATATCAGCAGGTGTTGGATCCCTGCCTTATATTCTTGACATTATTTACTTATTTATTTTTATATTTTATATTTTATATTTTATATTTTTATTTAGTTATTTATTTATTTTTATTTGTCTATTTATTTATTTTTTAAAATTTATTCAGCTTTTTATTTATTATATTTTTATTTTACTTTTGATTTATTTATTTATTAATTATTTCTATTTATTTATTATTAAAAAAAAAATATTTATTTATTATTTTATTTTTGTTTTTATATTTATTTATTTATTTTTATAATTTTTTATGTTTTATTTTTATTTATTTTTTATATTTTTATATTTTATTTTATTTTATTTATTTGGGCTCTATGTTTGACTATTTGATAGATGGTTTATTATAATTAAATTATATGAATAAGAATTAATTATATTTATTAATTAATAATAATAATTGATTATTATTTAATTTAATCAATTAAATTAATAAGAAAAATTTACATATATACACCACGATTTGTTAAATTACTTACCATTATATTAATTAATTGGTTAATAGTTGTATAAATATATTAAGGTTTTATAAATAAATAAATAATAATAATAAATAAATAAATAAAAATTAATTAAATAAATAAATAATGGAATATTTACTTTTTCAAAGTCAAACTAGCCGTTATCCTAACGGCTAGTTGAGCCATTTCTACATCTATTTATACTTAATGTCTGGATCTGATCTCTCACATAGTCCTGATGATGAATCACACTGGTTGGTTCGAAATGCGTCGACCACGTTCCTTTGCATGTGATTATTACCGAAAGAATTTCTACTAATTTATATTATGGATCACAGAAGCTTAGATTCCAAAAACAGGAATTCTAGTCGTGTAAAGAAATTTTATTATTATCTTTAGTTTTCCTAGTTAGAATCTGCCTCCAAAATTTCTTAGGAGCCACCTTCGAACGGTGTAAGAGATTCTCTAATACTAATGACATTGTGTAAATCATAGAGAGAAAGCCACTTTCCCAAAGATTATTCAAAACTAATGGATGACATGGTATTTAGTTTATGACAGTATTTTCCAAGTTAATGGTCCATAGAGTAGTCAGAAAGTTGTATTCGTGGAAATGGAAAGCTGTAAAAAGTGAAAAGGTGACGGGGTTATTAGTTTAAAAAGTTTTCCGGTCGTTATAAAATTATTAAATTGACGTTACTCGTAATGGAGAATGAAGAAAGAGATAAATGTCAATGAAAACCCCAAACACTAATAGAATTATTAAATTGACGTTAGTCGAAATGGAGAATAGAGTAATAGAGAAATGTTAGTCAAAACCACACACCTAACATTTTAGGACACTTCACTTGGGCAGGAAATTGGTTGTGGTTTAAATAACAAGATTTTAGGAGAGTTAATAAAGGTCAAAACATAATTAATTTCGGATGAGAATACAGAAAGAAAATAACTTTTTATAACAAGGTGGTGTTATAAGTTTATGACTCTATTAAAAGTTATAAAGAAGGTGTAGGATAATGATTTATTGTTAATATTATTGAATCGCCAAGGCTAGATTTATTTTGCGAAAGCTTAAACGCTTAGATTGGCACACACATTCTTTTATATAGGATTTAGTTAACCTTATCAATGAATCCAAAAATCTAAACCCATATTGGAAGATATTCTTGTAAAAATGAATTTTCTTTTTAAAAATATACTAATGGGGTTATAAGGGTCATAGGAACATCACTAATGATGAGATGAAAACATAATTGAGATGTATTTAAATTTCACTTGTTGCTTTGGATTTAAAGGAAATATTTATGAGTGAGTAAATGAATTGCAATGTGGTCTTTTCTTTCTTTAAAGATCACCAATTTTTATATGGGAACTTTGAAAAGGAACTACTTGAATCTAATTCACTACAATTAAAATGGTGAATGAGGTTTCATTATGACACTAATGTAAATTAAATCCATGATAGAAAGAATCTAAATAGATTTTTGAACCAATTGAACAATAAATCTAACCATATAAATTTCACAATAGAGGTAAAAGAAGAATATTGCATTTAATTTATGTATTTTCTCATCATCAAAACTAATGTTGGTACCTTTAGCCACTTGGTTTATAGAAAAAGACATGCAAAGATGGGTATCCACATGTGAATTCTCAAGTGCTCATGCAAAGATGATGGTCACAGAAGTGGTAGTGGGGTGCGAAGAAATGCATGGTTGTTTCTGAAATCATGCACATGTTCATATTCTTATAGCCTATATACTCATTAAACCAACAAAGAAATTTTCCAACTAGCATTTTTAGGAACAAGTACACATTCCTATGTTGAGTATGCACATGCATAGGAACATGCATATGCTTAGGAATATTCATGTGTTCCTAAGTAGGAGCATGAATGCATTCCTAATATTTTGAAACCTTTTAAGACCCTAATAAAATTTTTGGTCAAGGGCTCCCATCCCCCTTGTGCCCCAATAGTGTACCTGAGGCATACATACATCTAGTTACTATCGTTTCCAAGACCCTAAGACACATACCTTCTACTCAAAATAACCTAATGGCATTGACACCCCCAACCATAGTCTAAACCAAAAAACATCCTTGAACACACATTAGCTAGGGAAATGAACAACACCTTGAACCCACATGCATGACCTTCTAAGTCTATCCTTTACCTCATAGTGGGCATATTGGCACCACTTTGGGTTTTGGAAAGTAGATATCAACCTTCAGATTTGGGGGTGGGGGGGAAAGGGAGAGAGGGAACAATTAGATAGAAAGTGGGCAGGAGGCAAAGACATGTGGAGGAGGGAGTCAAAGTGTTTATGCATGTGAGTGTAAGAAATATAAGCCTCCTACATTTCATGGTGAGGTAAATAAAGAAGAAGATGTTGAAGCATGGTTGTTGGGGATGAAAAAGTTCTTCAAAATTCATAACTACTCCGAGAATATGAAAGCAAATGTGGCTACCTTCAGCCCAAAAGGAAAGGTTGATATCTGGTGGGAAAATTTAAAAAATGTACAAGGAATAAGAGAAGAGAAGTTTTCATGGAATGAATTTGAGAAATAATTTAGGGAAAAATACTTTTCTGAAAAGGTATTTTGATAGCAAGGCCAATGAGTTCTATGAACTCAAAATGGGTAGGTGTCTTATCAGGAGTATGTTACTAAATTCCTGGAGTTGTTGTGCTATGTACCTTACCTCAAGGAGAAAAAGGAAAAGTTTAAATAATTTTCAATTGGTTGTCGCAGTCTTTCAAAGAGAAAATCGAATTTGAGGAGCCACAAACCCTAGAGGACATAATCATAAAGCTAAATCACTGCTATGAGCAATCCATGCGAAAACCAGAGCTTAAGGCCAATTTGAAGGAAATAGTCAATTTTGACTCTAGAAGAAACAAGAAAGTAAATGCGGGTCAACAAACTAGGAAAAAGGCAAGAAGTTTCACCAACAATAAAGGTGAAAGCCAACAAAATTTCAACACTACTAATGAAGGCCAACCTACTCAGGCTATAGGAGAAGAGGCCTAAGGCTATGAAAGAGGATCCTTCAAGTGTTGGACTTGCATAGAGAAGCAACTAAGAAAGGATTGTCCATAATGAAAGAATGATGGTTGAATTTTGTTCAACATTCAGGAAGCTGATATAGTCTAGGAGGTTGCTTAGAACATGCCTCTAACCTACACGGTTGTGGAAAATAGGCAAGTTGGTCACCTATCATCAATGGTCTAGATGGATGATTAGAAGTGGACGACATACCCATTTTGTTTTTGTTGAAGCGATGTAATTAAATTGTAAATAAATTGTACATAATTTGAGTTTAATTGTTTTGGTTGGTTTCAATGAAGAGATTGGTTGAAATCGTGAAGAGGGTTCGGGCTGAGCTTTATTTGTTAAAATATTGAAACTTATGAGGATTTATTTTCACTGATTGTGGAATGTTTATGTATTTTGTGTCTTATGATTGATCTCATGCTTGGTTTTTTATTTTGACTATTGACTTGCATTTTGTGTCTTTACTTTTCCTTCTATATCTTTGGTCTTGGGAAGCTTGTTGGGTGTGGACGTAAGATAGAGCTCTGGTGAAGAGCTGAGTGGAAGCCAAAAGGGAAAGTAAACCTGAATGAAGCTCAGTGTATGAATGAAAGGCAGTTGAACGTGGGAAGGAAGAATATGAAAACCAAGTGGGCTAGTTGATTCCGTAATAATAAATGGAAAATGACAGAACAATCATGAGAATGGCATAAAAAGGGAGGTTTCCCAAACTTTAAAATTGCATGACCACCATGTTTATCCATAGAAATTCATCCTTGTGCTTTGATGCAATGAAAAGGAAAATGTGTTGTAGATATGGAAAACTTATGGTTAATATTCATCATAGTAGTAGGGTTTGCAACCAACATGAATAAAGTAATTGGATAAGAAATTCCTTGGCCAAATACCATGCATGCTTTGCATGGATATAAAGGGTTCTCTCAACATTGACCTTATGATGTAAATATGTTTTGAGTTCATGAACATGTTAATATACCAATAAAATGTGAAATACCATTATGATTGACATATCATTATCAGGGCCCGTACTTTTGAAAGAAAGGTTTATCATGTTTCTAAGTCATATTACGGGGCTTAGCCTTGTGGAGGGATTGATTCATGAGGGTATGTTTTGATTTCATTGTAATTTTCTCTACAATGAATATGATGAGAAATTGTATGTTGTGACGTAGGACATTGGACTACCTATTTTAGGTGAATGAAGGTAATTGAAAAGAGGAACAACAACAACTTGAAGATATCAGAGTGTGTAGAAAAATCACCAAGAAGACTACAAAAGAGCCACTAAAAATATGGTTTATTTAAATGGGTATATATCCATAGAGTTGTTGGGAAAGAAAATGTGTATGTAAAAAATGAAAGTAAATGAGTTGTAAAGCTAATTTCCATTATGCTTAGGATAAGCATGTTTTTATTTTGTTTGGGAATCAAAACACCCGGGACAATGTTCCTCCAAGGGGGTGGGGTTTGTGACATACCCCGTGGATTAACTTCCCTTGTCAAAATTTCCCTGTAATTATGTAACCATGAATTAAAATGGCTAAGAGAAAGGGACATGGATTCCATTTCTTGAGGAGGGAGAATTCTTGAGGAATTTTTTATTTTAAATACCATTCATGATGACATTAATATGGATTTGGACAAGAGGATAAGGACCATGCTTCCTTGAACAAAAATGCGCTCCAAGAAATGTAAAAAGTAAATGGATAGTATGGGTTGCATTTTCTAAGGGGGGTTGGTCCGTGTAAACCACGCAAAGGAATAGAACCCCCATGGTCAAGCTAAAGGATGGGAAATAGGACATGCATGCCCACATGCAACCAAGAGTATGGTCGCAACACATTAGCAAAATATCGGTAGAGAAGGAATGAGAAGGATATTTGGACTATTCCATTTAGGAAGGACGAGAGTCAACTAAGAGGAATGGAGCATTTCTTAGGAGTATACTAGCTGAATAAGCCCAAGAGGCATTGTTGGTTGAGGAATGATAGCAATGGCTTGTATAAGGCTAAAGAAAATCACCATGTGTTACTTTCCTTAGGACTAATGAAACCACTAGGAATTTTGTGGATTGATGAAGTTACTAGCTAGGAGATAGAAAAAATCAGGTCCTTGGGGTGGCTAAGGAAACACCAAGATCAACCCTAGGTTTGTAACACTTCTGCTTACACCCTTTGTTGAAATACTTAACAATGGTGATCTTTGTGCTCCCATGGTAGTTTATCCAGGTAATGAATCCTCCCATATTAAGCTCCCCCCCTCTTGAATTTAAGCAACGAATCGCTTAAGGGCCAATGAAACCATCAAGAGTGGATTTAATTAGGGTTGAGGAATACCACTAGGAAGCTTGTGGCCTCAAGAACCTACTGATTAATCAATATATTTCCACTAAATAACCTTCCCATGTTATAATAACTTTTCTCTCTTGATTTAGAGATATGATTATCTATGAAACAAGGCACCCTTGTGATGAAAACTAATTGAATTAAAGTTACTAATATTAAATAGTGGTTTTATTAAGGTTGAGGAACACCACTAGGAAGTTGGTGGTTTGAAGAACCTACAAATTTATTAGTAGATTTACACTAAGGAACCTTCCCATACAATAATGGATTTTTTCTCCTAGATTAGAGATTTTAGCCTTTATGTTTATAAAAGACCTTTGTGATGAGGTTAACCAAGGTTAGACCTTGTGACATAATGGTGGAAAACTATTGAGAACAGTTGGAGGAATTGAGTCCTTATGCATTTGGTCATTTGATTAGCTGGTGGGTAAAGGTGGGTTACCTTTAGAGGCCTTGTTTCAGCTAGAAGTACCGATTTTACAGTGTTAAGCACTCCTCCTCAAGCTTTGGAATCTAGCTCATGGGTTACTACATCACGAAAGGTTTATTTGTAGTGTGTCTAAAGTTGGGTGGATAGTTGAAGTTCCAATATTAGTTTTGGAGTGCCTTTGATCAGAAAAGTATATATACAAGCCTTCATACATTTATTTTTGTGCATATTTTTGATGTGCTGGCTTAAAGCATGTTTTTGTATTGATACAATGTAATGGTATAATGCTTGTGACATATTACAGAATGTGATTTCCTACTTGCATTAGGAATGTTGATTTCCTATAATATTCTTGAGTAATGGAATGGATTCTTGTATGCATTCTTGAGCTTGTTATTTTCTACTTATCATTAGCCTAAGAGGCATGGAGACCTTTGAGTTGTTGTGAGTTTAAAATTGGCCCAACGGGCTTAAGTATGAATGAATAGGTAGATCTTTGTCAATTTTCTTTTGATGCAGTTAAAAGGTTGGCTATCAAGCCTGGTTTTATCACTACCAAGCTCAGAAGGATGGTGTTTGCATGTATGAGAATTGAACACATACATCTCTCTCTCTCTCTCTCTCTCTCTCTATATATATATATATATATATATATATATGTTTTTTGTTTTTTGTCAATTTGGGCCAAAGCCTTTGTAATATTAGGAGGAATAGCTCCAAAGAGCTTCACAATAGTATGCATATATATGCATATGTATACCCATGTGGAAATAAGTGGGGGTTGATCCTTAAGGTGTTAAGGGGCCAACCCTCGAGTCACATTAGCTCATGTGTGTGGGCACCATAACCAAGAGTCAAGGGAGGGGAAAATAATGGACCATATATGCTTATACCTCGGGGGATAGAAGTTCAAGACCTAGAGAAGCAAGGAGGCTCAAGAATTATATGGCATGTGACCAGGAATCACAACCAAGTGTGGAAGAGGGGAGCTCAGTGTCGTTGGATTCCATGGGTCCATCCTCGTCATCCTTGTAACCTTGTAAGTATTTCCATGGAAAATTTTAGGGGCTAATATTCGCAGATGTGCTATTCATAGATGGCCTAATTTTCCATGCTTTTTCCAAAAAAAATATTCTTCAATTTCTATTTTTTCCTAAAAAGGTTTGCCCAAATTTTATAAGAAAAAGAGTTTTACCATAAAAATCGCCAAAATTTTATAGAGACTATATAAAATTATTAGAATTTTAAATATTTTTATTCAAACATCACCAAGAATTTTATAGTTTTCATATTATGGATTAGTAATATTTTCCAAGGTTTCTAATCTTTAAGATAAATTTCCATCCTTAAAATTTTCCCTGAGTATTTCCCTAGAGATTTCGAGTGGAGGCATGCTCAAATCCTATTGGGATTTACTTGTTGGGATGACATGGTGCAGTGGGGATAGGAGCTGGTTAATTCAGTGTAATTGAGGTGAAAGACTCCAAATTAATTATAATGTAAAAATGAGTTTCACCATGCAACATAAGACTAGTGGGACCCATGGCTAGAGTGGTAGGTGATGTGGCCAAAAAGAGACATGGAAACCCGGGATGTGGGACACATGTCACTTTTGGTAGGGCTAAGTAGCATGTAGATGAGCGACACATGACACTCCTAGAGTGGATCCATGTGGATGGCATGACATCACCTCAACGATAAAATTTGATGACATCACCCAAACACCTTGACCCTAGTGATTTATTGTGGTGTTGGGTACAATCCCTCCCGGAGTTTATTCACAGGGTGAGATGGTTTTGATGGAGCCCATATGCATAGGTGTAAGGGGCCTAACCCCACGCGATTTATTGGGACTCAACATATATAAAAAAACGTACATACTTAATACATAATAAAATTTAAAGTGTCAAAAATATGTTAAAAAAATGTTGATTTTGCATCAACCTTTTTCAAAATCGGATGATATTTTGCAACCTCTTAAAAAATGAGAACTTAGTACAGTTCTTGTTAAGTTGGTAACTTTTTTTTGAGTCAAAGGTGGGGATTTTGGCTACAATTAGAAGAAATTTTAGGATGCCTCTTGGCATCCATGTTGTATAATGTAACACCTCCTCCCACATCTACCCAAGTAACCGATGAACCGAGGTAAACATATGACGATATGCTACTATGATTTGATTCAACCTCCTAGGTGACCTTAAGGAAGTGGAATTGATAGAAACACATTATGTAGACCTTCCACATCAACAAAAAAACATCAAGGAGCCATCCCAACCACTCAGGTAACCATCCCTTGGATCCAACTATGTTTTTAGACCATTAAACCACTAGACGCTCCCTTGATATGGACAAGGGTGCATATCAGAGGCTCTTGACACTCCCACAACATGGACATGCTTGTGTCCAGGGAATTTTTTCCTCAAACATGTGCCAACGTCCCCAGGAATTGAGCCACTTTTTCAGGCCCAAAGCCTAGGTCACTTCCCATAACACCATGGCACTTTCATAAATGAAATATAAAGGTGGAATAATGGTGCAAAAGCAAACACTTGAACAAGGACTTGACTAGACCCCTACTAGCCATATAGGAATTTCCTCAAACATGTCATGAAAATGAAATCTACAAGTTCAAATAACATATCTGAGCATAGGGGTCTCGTACTTATCTGAGAATCGCTAAGAAGCATTGTTTCCTCATCACATTAATTGCATTACCATCTAATTGGGCTTAGATACATTGTTCATTGCGCTGAGAGGCGCTCTACAACCCAGTATATAAGGATGTGTAGATGTAATGTGTGTAATGTGTAGAAGTAATGTATGTAATGTAAACTTTTGATATGTCAGAATGTATATAGATGTGTAGATGAAATGTGAGTAATGTAAACTTTTGATATGTCGGAGTGTATATAGATGTGTATATGTAATGTGAGTAATGTAAACTTTTGATATGTCAGCTTGTATAGAGATGTATAGATGTCATGTGAGTAATGTAAAATTTTGATATATTTACCACTTTAATACCATGGGCTGAATACCATAGGCCAAATACCATATTTATAAAAAAGGTATGGTAAATAAATAAAATATAAATAAACCATAGATATGGTAAATAAATAAAAAGTCTTTTTATATTTACTCCATAATCCTATTTCTATTTAGGAACACTCAAAAAGTGTTTTTTTAGGTGAGTCCTGAGCTAAGTACCATGGGCCAAATTATTATTAATACCATGCCAGAAAAAACATTATTAACCCTAATATTAATATTAATATTATTATTAATTCTAATATTCACATTATTATATTATAATATCAATATTATTAAATTTAATTAATGTAAACTTTTGATATGTCGAGTGTATAGAAATGTACCACTTTAATACCATGGGTTGAATACCATGGGCCAATTTATTATTAATGCCATGCCAAAAAAAAATTTATTAACCCTAATATTAATATTGATTCTAATATTCACATTATTATATTATAATATTAATATTACTAAATTTAATAAATTTGGATCACGTAGGTTGGTATTTGAGTACACTATATGCATTCCCTATCTCAGGTAACAATAAACATATAAACGTAAATGTAAAAATAATATTTATATTTAACATTTAAAATTTAATCTAATTAATCTAATGTCGGCCCTAATGAAAAATCACTTCTCTCCATACATAAATAAATTTAAAACAAACAAAGTCTCGAATTTTATTTGTGAGAAGCATCTGTGTGATTTCGCGAACAATGAAATAATATTTTTGAGAAAGGATTTCGGGAGTTGTTCGAAAGTGGTAGTAATAATATTTGTTGGAAATGATTTCAATGTCAACGAAATTATTTGGAGTGATTTTAATGCAGGCAGGGCCTGCAAAAACCTAGAATCTCATTCCAAGACTATGCATATATAAATGTTTCTCCAAATAAATGAAAAATAAGACTCCAATCTGGCAATTTCACAACTATCACTTGCGGAAGCTTATAAAATGTATTCACAACTTTTCCTGGTTTATAGAAACCATACTTCCAATCAATTCGCTCATTCACACAATCCCAAATTTCAATACAATGCCACTTTAAAACTTCACACATAAATTCATCAAACATATGATTTCACACCATTTTATGAAGTGTGATTTTGAACCATAAATAATTCTTTTATTAAAAGAAATCTTTCTTTTCATTATTTCCCAAATGGAACCCTTTTTAAATCACACCATCATGACTTTACACACTTGGTAACATGTCAATTTTCTTTTTATTCAAAAGTCGATTTTAAATAAAAATCATATAATTTGAAACCTATACCTGATCCACCATTTTCTCTATTCATCATTTTATTCCACATGCAAGTCGATCAAGGCCAGGTCGCTCTTCAACTCACACGAACCTTTCATCTTCTGCGCTTCCATTGTTCTCACGAGATTGTGTGAAAACTCTCAGTGATGGTTCTGCTCCAATTCATGATTTCGCAGAAACCCTTCCCATACAGCGCTACCATATCGAATTATATCATAAATCAATAATGCGTTAAGACTGAGTCTGGCAACCCATCTCTGTACTATGCCTTAAAACACTTGATCGATTCCAACCAGAATCGAATACCAATACAATAAACTTACATCTCCTTATTCAAACTTGCAACAGGCATTATCAACTCAGCATTCAACGCTATTATACATTGAATTCTCCAGCGCTTACTATTCCACGGTTTGCACTAAATTTTCAACACAGACTTGGATCTTTGACCGCTGATCTCAAACTACAATTCGATTCAGAACTTCCATTGAATCGCTACTGCAAACGCTGTCCCTCAATTAAACAAGGTCGCTGCTGCAAACACGGTCTTTCACAAATCGATGTCAATTTTCCAAACAAATCATTTTTATGTGGTAGCATGGATCGAATACAATCAGATCCGCTCTTCCTCCATTGTGAAACAGAATCGGAACTCCATCAACGTTCAAGCTCGACATTTCATGAAATCGACCTTCTATACAACAATCTTGCCATAAATTTGCATCGATAGCAAATGCAATTCAAAATTAAAACTTCACTTACCCAGAAATCGGTTGCACATTCAATCACTGGTTGTTCAGTGTTACATAGCTACAGGACCATTCACGTGGTTTATTAATTTTGCAGATCGATTCTTCCTGCACTAAGGTAAGCCATGATTCATCACTATGCAATCTACTATTGAGCCAGCGTTTCATGTGTTCATCATTCTAGTGACAGCGTCCAGAATTTACAGAGACGGAAAAAAAAACATTCAAAACATAACTCTCGGCAAAGATATACAATAACGCCCTCAGTAATTAACCATTTACTGATACAGAAGTTCTTTCTCCTTGAAATTGATCCACAGAGATTTTACATCTGCCACTTCAATCTATTTAATGCAGATTAATAGATAAACGTTGGAATTCAAAAATGTAATTATTCGTTGCTTCTTGAATAAACCATTCATTTCAGGATTCAACTGAATCTCAAATCGATATAAAAAACCAGTGAACTCAAGGAACAGTCCCAAGTCAGTACCAATTCTACGCCTTTCTCATTCAATCAATGATATATATATACATCTGAAACATTGTTTTCATAAAAACAAAAGGAGACTACTTACAAACTTATCTTTGGCCTGATATTCGACACTGATGGCCCTTTACAAACTGCCCGAAGGCATCCAATCAGAAAAACCTCTCACTCTCTACTCACACTAACTCAATGTATTTTTCTCTCAAAACCCCCTCCTATTTATACAATTTTAAAAATGATCTAATTAAATGCTCAATCCCTAAATCTCTCAACATCCCTAAAAGATAGATTCTTATCCCTAAAACTTAGAAACTAATTCCAACTTAGGCTCCCTCATTAATTCTAAATAATCTAGAAACTAATTTCTCTCACATTTACAATTTCTCACAAATAATTAATTAATCACTCAAAATAATATTAATATTTACATGAAATTTAATATTTCTTCAAAACATGAAACCCCCCTAGCTTAGATAAAATACAAGGTGTTTTTCAGAGCTTATGCTCCTGCATCAGACTCCCCATGTAAGAAAATTCATGACCACCTAGTCATAAGTCTGGATATTTCCTCCTGGATCCCAAATTTTATTTTGTAATCTTTCTTTGCTTGTCAATTGCTTTACTGCTGTTGTTAACTGCTGTTGTCCTCTAGGTTTCCATATTTTGTGTTGTAATGCTCCACTATCTGCACAATTTGCAATATCTGTCTTTAATCTTTCTTTACTATGGCTTTCTTCAAGGTCAATGATCCTCAATGACTCAGTGTATCCTTTGAATTCAATAATTCTTTTGCCATCCTCCTTATTTTGCATATGACTATGAGTAGTCATTTCTTCAACAGTCTTCAATAAATGTTTGTCTTTCCTCAAGTCAATATGACCTGCAAACACAAAACAACCTTCAGTTTTCAAAATACAATACCTTCCATTCTCTTTTGATGCTTCAAGCACCAATCCTCCATCATAGATCTTTTGGATTTCAGCAGATCCTTCTTGCGGTGACTTCAAATCAATATGAATTTGTTCTAGTTTCCTGAACTCGTTCATCAGCTTGCCATTCAACCTCTGTTGCAATAGCTTCCATTTCACCCTTTTCTTCAGTCTCCATCTGTATCTTCGATTTTTACTTGTCTTTCTTTGTACTGCTAGACCAATTTCTGGTTCTTCATTCTGCTGCCAGCTTCTATACTCTTGCAATTTAATGCTTTCCTCAAATTCATTCTCATGTAGCTGATCATTCCTTCCAAATTTCTGGTTACTTCCACATTCATCTTGCTGAGTTAATATTTCTGTCTCTTTTATGCCTTTGAGGACATAACCTCCTTGCTGATTCTGATCTTTCATCTAACCTTCATATAATCGCTGCTCAATTTCTCTGATTTCAGCATCATATTTATTAATGTTGTCTTCCGCACCTTTTCCTCCATCAGGTTCTGTAAGCTTTGTTTCTCCTTTGGGTTCCTCGAGTAATCTTTCCAAGAATTCTATCTCCTTGTGAAATCTCTCCAACAGATCAACACAATTTTCCTTCTCAGCTTCATTCTTTTCTTGGCAATCCTCCTGAGTTGACCTGTTTTCCACATTATCATAATGCAAGCATCTTTCATCAATTCCATTAAATAAATTCATTGGTTTACCTTTTTGTAGTCCCACCATGGAATTGTCTACGTCAACCTCATTTGACTGTTTCACCCCAAACAAGATTTCATCTATGAACACCTTCTGTTGCAATAGATCAACGCCTTCTTCCTCTAAAAGGGATTCATCATCATACTTTATCTCAAGAGCTTCATTCCTGGTTGTGACAATTTCATCAGGTTGCCCATCATCCTCTGCATATCCTGCAAACATACACAAACTATAAGAATCAAAGTCACAAGGCTTCATTGCCTCATCTGCTTCCTTTGTCAACATATCTTCGAATTGTTCTGGACTCTGCCAGTAGTCCATGAGATCTTCAGCTGACCTCTCATTATCCTCTTCCCCAAACATTTCACCTTGTTCTGGTCTGCAAATGGAGACTTCCAATTCTACCTCTGCTTCTCTGAGTTTCTCTGATTCCTCTTGAGCACTCAATATCTGCTCAATCTTTCTCATTTCTTCTACTATCTCTGACTTTACTTGCTGATTTCTCCTTTCTCGTAGCCTTGGCCACTTTACTCTTTTCCTCATGGTCCAAACACTTTTCTGCAGCATCTTCATCAATATTCCAATCTGGAAATCTATCTCAGCTTTCTCTCGGTCAAAGTCTTCTTGACTCATCCTCATGCCATTTGCTTTGGCATCTTCCCTTCTGATGTGGCTTCCTTGTGAACTTCTGCTATGACTATCTGTAGTCATTTTCTGCTCCTCTCTTTCCATGAGCTCCTCGCACCTCTGCAACAAGCCTCTGCACAGCAAATCCTTCTTACTGCAATCTTACCTCACTAAGCTCTCCTCACTCAGTCTTTTGGTAAGCACGATCCCCTATCCGGAATCTTCTCTTGAGCAACACCTTTGCCCCCTCTAGGCTTCTGCAATCTCTCACTCTTTCTTTCGAGAACACCTCAATTGTCCTCTCTGTCCAATCTCTTGTTGGATTCTTCAGGTTCACTGCCACTTCTATCTGGTTCTTCTCTCACAACTTCTCTTGATTTATATTGCTGCAGTCTTCACTCTTTCAACAGATCCAAGCTTTGATACCAAAAATAATGCAGGTAGGGCCTGCAAAAACCCAGAATCTCGTTCCAAGACTATGCATATATAAATGTTTCTCCAAATCTCTGAAAAATAAGACTCCAATCTGGCAATTTCACAACTATCACTTGCGGAAGCTTATAACATGTATTCACAACTTTTCCTGGTTTATAGAAACCATAATTCCAATCAATTTTCTCATTCACACAATCCCAAATTTCAATACAATGCCACTTTAAAACTTCATACATAAATTCATCAAACATATGATTTCACACCATTTTATGAAGTGTGATTTTGAACCATAAATAATTCTTTTATTAAAAGAAATCTTTCTTTTCATTATTTCCCAAATGGAACCCTTTTAAAATCACACCATCATGACTTTACACACTTGGTAACATGTCAATTGTCTTTTTATTCAAAAGTTGATTTTAAATAAAAATCATATAATTTGAAACCTATACCTGATCCACCATTTTCTCTATTCATCATTTTATTCCACATGCAAGTCGATCAAGGCCAGGTCGCTCTTCAACTCACACGAACCTTTCATCTTCTGCGCTTCCATTGTTCTCACGAGATTGTGTGAAAACTCTCAGTGATGGTTCTGCTCCAATTCATGATTTCGCAGAAACCCTTCCCATACAGCGCTACCATATCGAATTATATCATAAATAAATAATGCGTTAAGACTGAGTCTGGCAACCCATCTCTGGACTGCGCCTTAAAACACTTAATCGATTCCAACCAGAATCAAATACCAATACAATAAAATTACCTCTCCTTATTCAAACTTGCAACAGGCATTATCAACTCAGCATTCAACGCTATTATACATTGAATTCTCCAGCGCTTACTGTTCCACGGTTTGCACTAAATTTTCAACACAGACTTGGATCTTTGACCGCTGATCTCAAACTGCAATTCGATTCAGAACTTCCATTGAATCGCTACGGCAAACGCTATCCCTCGATTAAACAAGGTCGCTGCTGCAAACACGGTCTTTCACAAATCGATGTCAATTTTCCAAACAAATCATTTTTATGTGGTAGCATGGATCGAATACAATCAGGTCCGCTCTTCCTCCATTGTGAAACAAAATCGGAACTCCATCAACGTTCAAGCTCTAAATTTCATGAAATCGACCTTCTATACAACAATCTTGCCATAAATTTGCATCGATAGCAAATGCAATTCAAAATTAAAACTTCACTTACCCAGAAATCGGTTGCACATTCAATCCTTTGGTTGTTCAGTGTTACATAGCTACAGGACCATTCACGTGGTTTATTAATTTTGCAGATCGATTCTTCCTGCGCTAAGGTAAGCCATGATTCATCACTACGCAATCTACTATTGAGCCAGCGTTTCATGTGTTCATCATTCTAGTGACAGCATCCAGAATTTACAGAGACGGAAAAAAAAATATTCAAAACAGAACTCTCGGCAAAGATATACAATAACGCCCTCAGTAATTAACCATTTACTGATACAGAAGTTCTTTCTCCTTGAAATCGATCCACAGAGATTTTACATCTGCCACTTCAATCTATTTAATGCAGATTAATAGATAAACGCTGGAATTCAAAAATGTAATTATTCGTTGCTTCTTGAATAAACCATTCATTTCAGGATTCAACTGAATCTCAAATCGATATAAAAAACCAGTGAACTCAAGGAACAGTCCCAAGTCAGTACCAATTCTACGCCTTCCTCATTCAATCAATGATATATATATACATCTGAAACATTGTTTTCATAAAAACAAAAGGAGACTACTTACAAACTTATCTTTGGCCTGATATTCGACACTGATGGCCCTTTACAAACTGCCCGAAGGCATCCAATCAGAAAAACCTCTCACTCTCTACTCACACTAACTCAATGTATTTTTCTCTCAAAACCCCCTCCTATTTATACAATTTTAAAAATGATCTAATTAAATGCTCAATCCCTAAATCTCTCAACATCCCTAAAAGATAGATTCTTATCTTAGAACTTAGAAACTAATTCCAACTTAGGCTCCCTCATTAATTCTAAATAATCTAGAAACTAATTTCTCTCACATTTACAATTTCTCACAAATAATTAATTAATCACTCAAAATAATATTAATATTTACATGAAATTTAATATTTCTTCAAAACATGCAACCCCCTAGCTTAGATAAAATACAAGGTGTTTTTCGGAGCTGATGCTCCTGCATCAGATTTGGAAAATAATATTTGTGGGAAGGATTTCAGTGTCAACAAACTACAATTTTTGTGGGAAGGATTTCAGTGTCACCTTTTTATTTGAAATGTAATGTAACTAAATATTTGAAATGTACTAGGGTATATTTTTATTTATTTACCAGGAGTATGGTAAATAAATAAAATCTATTTTTATATTTACCCTAGAGGTATGGTAAATTATTTACGGGGTATGGTATGTAAATAAATGTAATGTAGGTAAACATTTGAAATGTACAGGGGTACACTTTTAATTAAAATAATTTACGGGGTATGGTAAGTAAATACAACCTCTTTTTATATTTACTCCATAGGGCTAAATATCGTGGGCCAAATACCATATTTTTCTGTTTCTCTTACATTTTATATTGGAGGGAAATGAGAGAGGGTGAGAGATAGAGAGATGGGGGAAGAGAGAGGGAGATAGGAGAGGAAGGGAAAGAGAGGAAGGAATATAGAGAGGAGGAAAGAGGGAGGGAGATAGGAGGAGAGAGGGAGGGATATAGAGATGTAGTTGGAGGGTGAGAGAGGGAGGGAAGAAGAAATACATAGAGTGAGAAGTGGAGAGAGAGAGAGAGAGAGAGAGAGAGAGAGAGAGAGAGAGAGAGAGAGAGTGACAAGGGAGAAATAGAGAGATTATGTGTATGTTTGGGGGTGAGATAAAGAGAAAAATAAGGAGAGATGGAGGGAATGGGGGGAGAAGGAGAGAGGAAGGGATATAGAGATGGAGTTGGAGGGTGAGAGAGGGAGGGAAGAAGAAATACATAGAGAGTGATAAGTGGAGAGAGAGAGAGGGAGTGACAAGGGAGAAATATAGAGAGTATGTGTATGTTTGGTGGTGATATAAAGAGAAAAATAAGGAGATATGGAGGGAATGGGGGGAGAAGGAGAGAGGGAGGGATATAGTAACATAGTTGGAGGGTGAAGAGAGGGAGAGAGAGGGAGAGAGAGAGAGATAGATGTTACACAACATTTTGTCACCGTCCCTGCAATCCCTCGTCCCGTACATTGGAGGACTATTCCCATGACCTATGAATATTAAAATGTCCTAAAAACACCTTCATGGCATCCTCCTGCATAAGGAAAAACATTCTCATGAAGAAAATTTCCTCTGGAAAACCCTAAAAATAGATGTTTTTTCCTTGGCGTGACTAGCCAGTTCATCCCTCGTGCCAATGGGGAAAATCCACACTAGTTGGTGCACCCTCTAGTGTGGATTTCCCCCATTAGCACGAGGGATGAACTGGCTAGTCGCACCAAGGAAAAAACATCTATTTTTATGGTTTTTCAGAGGAAATGTTCTTTAGGATAATGTTTTTCCTTATGCAGGAGGATGCCTTGAAGGTGTTTTTAGGACATTTTACTGTTCACAGGTCACGGGAATAGTCCTCCAATGTACAGGACGAGGGATAGCAGGGACGGTGACAAAATGTTGTGTAACAGATGCCCCCTAAAGCATGAGGTTTGAGAGAGAGGGAGGGGTGAAATGATTTATGAGAACACGTCCAACTGAAAAAACTGCTGTCAGAAGACTTGCAAATACAAATACAACTGATATCTCTGATACATGATATGTGGTATGGGCGCAACCATCCATAATAGAGTGCACAATAACCGAGATCCAAGGTATGGATGCAACCATCCAGCAAAGAAGGATCAAAAAGTAGACTCAGGTATAATCGCAACCATCCAATCAAATGATTCATGTAATCAGTCATGATAATCCACAAAGAATCCGCAGCCTGGATGTTCATCAGACAAAATCTAGGGTCTTGCGTTCCATCTCGACCTGAACAGTGTACAAGTTTGAGCATGCGAATATGTGAGCTGAGGTCGAACATACAAGAACATCATCTGATTACCAGCCAATAATGAATACCGTTAACAAATGCGAGAGAAACTACCAATAATGACGATGGCTCTCAAGGTACAAGAGGTACAATCCACGGAATGTGAATAGTGATCTAGTGTCGAACACCCACAGAATCATCTGATCGAAAGCCATTGATGTAAACCTTGCGTTGAATGTGAAGAACCTGCCATTGAGGCATGCAGGCTCCAAGGTACTTGAAAGGAGTCTCTAGATTAGCTTCCTGGATAATGAACTGAAGTCGACAGGAAGTAACCTTGATCGAAGGTGGGCCACAGTGTTTCCCACATCATCGACACGAGACAGAGGAACATAATGTTTGTGAATCAAGACCAACAGAGAATCAGAGGGAGTTTGAAAACTACAGAGGTCAACTTCTCTTGAACATATCGGCGACACGACATTGAATCTGGCAGTATTTGACATCAAGGGATCTGAGGTCATGGTGACGTGGCAAAGAGAAAATGGGAGGTCAAAAGAGATTACCCAAACCCATGGAGGCAAGTAGATAACGAGATGAGATGTCCCCAACCCAACATGAATGTAGCCAAGTGCCATGTTCAAGAGCGACATACTGCCGACACGGCTATGATACTGGTTTCATTTTCCCCCACCATTTCTGGTGAATACCCCAATTATTTTTGGAAACAAGCTTGAAGGGGATAACATATGCTTGCGATATAAGTTTTTCCTTCGGACAAATCCAACCTAGTACATTTAACGAGCCCTAGGAAGGAGGAACTCGAGTAATGTCATTACGACAGAGTTCAATGTCATCAATTTTTAATGAGTCTGACAAAGGAAGAACTCGACGTCTTTTAATGTTTAGAGAGTTTGAAAAGACAGCAGAAAAGAAAACTCCAACAGTCCCTTTTCGTAGATAGTCCCTCAGATCCGAAAAGGTAGAAAACCATGTCTGAGAGAGCCTCTTGGTCGTGATAGACTAGGGTATTCCTTTTTCATAAATAATCTAACCCAGCCTAAAAAATGGGTAAATGTATACTGGGTAGATGTCGTTTCGCAGCCAATTTAACGAGCTCAAAACAACAAGCAACTCGACAATCTTTTCATGTTCAGAGAGTCAGAAAAGAGCTGAAAGATGACTCCAGTAATGACTTTTTTGACAAAACATAGTGAAAAAGTAATGACTTTTTTGACAAAACATAGTTCAGAGAGTCAGAGAGTCTGAAAAAGTATAAAATACAATTCGTGTCGTCGTCCTAGTCGCGTGAAAACCTGTCGCTGCACAAAAAGCAAGTGTAAAACCCATTTTTTGACAAAACATAGTGAAATATTGGAAAAACAAGTCTCAAAACCTAAATTTGATTTCGAAAAGTTATAAATATGACCAATAGTTAAAAAAAATATTTACTTTTTACCTTTTTACCTTTGTGCAGAGCGATAGTGAGCTATTTCCTTGTGATCTTGCGGTGACGATTGTGGACGATCCAGTGCACTATTCCGGGTTCCATCTTTTCCAGGTAAGAACCGCTTCCATTAGCCATTTTTTAAGCCATATTTCATAGCTTTCCATTGTCATTTGGCATCCCTGAGGGAAGGATTTGCAAAAATAAGGCTTTCGCGGTTGGCGTAGGTATCAGGCATGGACCTGCGCCAATCGACCTCTTTTTGCAAAGAGGCCGCGCCAGGTGGCGCGATTGTCATCAAAAAATCCGCACCAACCGTGCAACCCAGTATTCCGCTCAATTTTAACAAAAAATGAGCCAATCATTTGATATTTCAAATGCCCAAGGGATATTACAATGTGTTTATGACCAATCTGATGCAGGTATAAAGCAAAATGGTGATTGAATGGAAGGAAAGAGAGCATAGTGAGGAAGACGAAATGGCAATGGAGAATGAGCAGTGCATGAATGCTCTCCGCAACCATGGTTTGAAAAAATTCTTCTTAACTCCATGTCTCCGGGCTCAGCCCGAACTATTGCAATACTTGATTAGTATCTGGGATGAGGACGAGGAGAAGTTTAAACTCTGAGATCAAGTACTTGAGCTTGAAGTATCGGATGTGTACTTTATCACTGGATTGTCCCGCGGAGGTCCAGTTCCTATTATGACAGGCACCAGGCCTTATGGTGAGAAAATGTCGATGGTCATGGAGAGGGTGTGCCCGGGGGCACAAACGAGATCAGGTAGTGGCAAAGTTGACATTCATATTGTTCTGATATAGCACTCAGAGTGGTACTACGTACCATAACGCGGGCTGCAGGGTCGTAAGCACCAGATTAGGCTACCAAAACACAGCTCCTCCTAGTGTCAGAGTGCATTAACCCAACAATATTTGATTGGGCCATAGCCATAACTATGAACATCAAACGACAATTGACCAAATGAAAAAAGTCAAAGCTGAAGCAATTTGGATATGGGTCAATCTTGGTATCGTTCTTCCTAGAACGACTGCCTATCTTCCAAGGCCAGGGGGAAATAGTCCCAGATCCACCATTGAGACAGCCGCGGATGGCTCGATGGGCAGCATTGACGCCCAGGGCAGGGGGTGGCCAGTAGATGTCATGGCGGCCCGAGTTCTTTGGATGGCTCTGATGACAGCTAATAGTCGTAGAGGACTGGCCCTATGCGGGCACTAATTTCACTAGAGACCTAGAACTTCCGCCCCCAGAAGGAGAGGATTGGGATGAGGAGTTGGGTAAGAATCTTTTTATTTTTACGAATTTTATGATTTTTTGGTATACATGTATGTTCTAGTAGGTGGTTCTATATATATGCAGATGTTGGCCCAGAGAGGCCTGCTGGGATGTCACCGATAGGAAGGAGGACTCTGTTCGCTTATGACCCTCAAGGTGAGGGGGGCGAGGGTGTAGAAATTCGCTGAATAATGATTAATTATCCATCAAGACTATCCTGATCACATACAATTCGAATTTATATGCAACACATAATCTCTTCCACTCAGATCATCAAACATGCGGAAATAAAATCAAGCGATAACACATCAATTCATCATACACATTAACACAGTATGTATGGGGAAAGATTATAGCTGAAAACCCCGCAGCTATTATGTATATTATAATGGAGAAATCATGTAACAAACTCGGTACAATACTCCTCACAAGTACTCAGTACTTTCTCATAAAGTTACACACAAACTAGCTCAGTTTTGAACAGGTTACTGGTTCAAAAATCACCGCCAATTGCCTTGCCTCTATTGCGCAATCATGGCCTATCTATATAGAGATCCAAGGTTCGAATCTCCTTGGCTTGACAGCGCAATCATCATGGGCAATTCCTCCAAGTGTGGTGCAAATCTCATGCACAACTGATGTCGCCACTGATAGCTAACTCCACCCTTTCATCTGCCTCTTTCACTGGTCTCCACTGAACTGTCCATGCACTGTAGTGAACTGATGTGTTCTTGAGTTGAATAATGAGTTACTAATTAATGAATTAAATAATATTTAATTCACTCCCCTCATTACTAGTTGATTAGCTAGTTAAACTAATCTCAACCAGTTCAACTAAGTTAAACCGAACACAACTCCACCAACTGTCTCATCAACTCCACCAAACTTCTGCCATTGAAGTCCTAACTGAAGTCAACCATGCATGAGCTCACCAAACCCCTAGGAATAGCGTAATTCCTCTGTCAGATGCATGAGCCACTTCTGTAGCTCGAACTGAAGTGCTCCAACAGAGTAAACTGAAGTTTAGAGTCCAAATATTATTAAGGGTAAATAATATTTGACTGTTCTATTTTTAGGATAGGCAGTCTAAAAATAGACTTCGACCTAAATGTCTAAAAATAGAGGTCCATCTATTTTTTACCAACATGACCAATACTCCAAGAATAACATACTGCAATCCCCAGACCATGCTCCATATGTCTAAAAATAGACATAGTCTAAAAATAGAATTTGCGCCAGAATTTTCCTGCGGGCCCACTTAGTGAAGGCGACTTCATTTCACTAAGCTCCATCATCTTGCTGCATTCTCAACACTCCCTCTCAGCAAGATATGGATTATCTGCAATCCCTATCCTGCCTCTGTGGAATTCGAACTTGCTCCTGGTGAGCGCCTTCGTCGGGATGTCGGCATCCTGATCCTCCGTGGGAACATATGAAAGCATCATGATTCTCCGCTGAACACAATCTTTGATATGATGGTACCTGATGTCGATGTGTTTGGACCTATCATGAAATACTGGATTAGCCGAGAGTTTAATGCAACTCTGGTTATCACAGTAGATCACTATAGGCTCCAAATGCAACCTGAACAATCCTGCGAGGATCTTCCTCATCCAAATAGCCTCGCATGCAGCCAAGCTAGCTGCCATGTACTCGGCCTCTACTAAACTGAGTGCCACAGATCTCTGCTTCCTGCTGTACCAGGAAACTGCTGTCGACCCAATGTTGAAAACTCCTTCAAATGTGCTCTTTCGGTCCGTTGGGCTCCCTGCCCAATCTGCATCTGTGAAGCTAGAAATCTTCGCTCCATCCTCCTGTCTGTACCATAGACCATATCCCGATGTGCCTCTGATATAGCGCAATACATGCTTGCCTGCCTTCCAAAAGAGTTTGTTAGGCTTAACCATAGCTTGCAAAAGCTGGTTAACTGCATAGCATATATCGGGTCGTGTATTGACCAGATACATAAGTGACCCCACCAACTGTCGATAGACAGTGGCATCCACTACCTCCGCTGAAGTAGCATCCTCCTTCCTCCAATCACCAGGAAGAGGAGTGTCAACAGGCTTGCAACCTTGCATGTTGAACCTCTCCAGAATCTCCCGAGCATACTTGCCCTGAGAAACAAACAGTCCTCCACTGCGCTGCCAAATCTCCAATCCCAGGAAATAATGAAGGATGCCCAGGTCCTTCATCTCAAACTCTCGTGCAAGATCCTCCTTGCATGAAAGTATCAATTGCTCGTCGCCAGTCAAAATCAGATCATCTACATACAGTACGATGATCAACAGCTTCCCCTCCACCACAATCTGGTACAGGTTTGGATCCGCCTCACTCTTGCAGAATCCAAGCCCGGTGAAGTAGCTGTCTATCCGAGTGTACCAAGCACGAGGTGCTTGCTTCAGCCCATACAGTGCTCTCTTGAGTCGGCACACATGCGAATCACTGCTGAAGATCTCAAAACCTTCAGGCTGCTCTATGTACACTTCTTCCTCAATAACTCCATTGAGGAACGCAGTCTTCACATCCATCTGATGAATGTGCCACCCCATCGGCGCTGAGAGAGCAAGGATCGTCCGTATGGAAGAGTACCTTGCGACAGGTGCAAAAGTCTCCTCATAGTCAATCCCCTCGATCTGTGAGAAGCCACGGGCGACAAATCTCGCCTTGTACTTCTCCACACTCCCGTCAGCCGCCTGCTTCACCTTGTAGATACATCGCGAACCTACAACTGATTTCCCAACCGGTCTTGGGACAATCTCCCATGCACTGTTCCTGATGATCGAATCATATTCTTCGATCATGGCATCAACCCATGCGGGTTCCTCCACAGCTTCCTCAAAAGAGGATGGCTCCGTCACAACACATTGACTCACAAAAGCCATGTATCCAGTGTACCAATCCGGTGACTGCCTCTGTCTGCGCTGTGCTGTAGGTGGTCCTACAACCTTCTCTGCATCTCGAGCCAGTCGCTCAGCTTCTGTAGTGCGCATGCGCCCTCTGATGGTTGGCGCTGCATGGGTGGTTTCTTCCACCTTCTGAACTTCCTCTTGTGGCTGATCCACATCCGGAAGCTCCTCCTTAGGAACTAACAGCTCCTCATCTGCATGCAAGTGTAGCTCCCTCTCAAGCGAACACTGCATGGCTTTCTCCTCCTGAAATTTTATATCCCGTTGCACAACAGTCTTGCGACTGTCTGAAAAATACACCCGGTAGTTGTGAGGTGTATCAATGTACCCCACAAATATTCCAACCTCAGCAGTTGGATCCAGCTTCCTTCTCGCATCCTTCGTCACATGCATGTAGACAGGAGAACCAAAAATCCGCAAATGGGAAATATCAGGCCTCTTGCCAGAATAAGCCTCCTCCGGTGTACTCATGCCAAGAACCTTGTGAGGACAACGGTTCTTCACATACACTGTTGTATTGCATGCCTCAGCCCACAAGTGAAGGGGTAGGCCCTGATCATGCAATATCGCCCGTGCAGCACCCACGATCGTTCTGTTCTTCCGCTCAGCCACCCCATTCTGCTGTGGGTTATGGGGTGCGATGAGCTCTCTCCGAATCCCTTCTGCGCTGCAAAACTCCTTGAATTCAGCCGAGATGAATTCACCACCGTTATCACTCCTTAGAGTAATCACCTTCTTCCCCGACTCCTTCTCGACCAGTGCTTTAAACTCACAGAACTTCGTGAATGTATCGCTCTTCTTCTGCATGAAGAAGATCCAGCACTTTCAAGAGAAATCATCAACAAAGATCACATAATACTTGTGCTTTGCTGGCGAAGAAACTGAGAAAGGACCACACACGTTTGTGTGAACTCTCTCAAGGATCGTCATGGCGCGACTATCCTTCTCGTGAAAGGTGGCTTTCACATACTTCCCTAAAGTACACCCCTTGCACTGATCTGACTGTGCAAGAGTGCCCTTAGGAAGCCCAGTAGAAATCTGCTGCAGGATCTTCAAAGCTCCATGGTGAAGGTGGCCCAATCTCCTGTGCCACAGTTCGCCCTCATCATCCCGGCTCACCACTTCTCCCGCCTTGCATGCCATTGCTGCGCAGCCATCTACTTGCAATTGATAAAGGTTCTTGGTTCGAACCCCTATCTTCCAGGTCTCTCCAGTAGTCTTACTGCGCAGGAAGGCTTTTCCTTCGCTGAAGACCACATCATACCCCTTATCTTCCAACATCGCCACAGAGATCAAGTTCTTCTTCAATCCAGGTACATCCATGACATCCTTCAATACAAAGGGTTTACCAGACTCCCTCTGAAAGGATATGGTACCGATACCAGTCGCACTGTATCTACCATCATCGCCCATCTCGATGTGCACACCCAAATCTTTGTCCTCCAGATCTGAGAACAAATCCAGATCTCCCGTCATATGAAATGACACACCGCTGTCCAAGAACCATACCAATCCCATCACACTTGAAACCAAGCATGCGATGAGTGAAAATTCAAGCTCGAACTGTGAAGCCAAAGCTTCTCCATCTGCAGATCTTCCCGCTTGCTTGTTCTTCTTATTCTTTGGACAATTGGTAGCATAATGTCCGTGATCATGGCAGTGAAAACACTTCACTTTCGCCATATCCTGCTTCTTTCCCTTTGCACCGGAATGAGAAGTTTTCTTACCCTTCCCCTTCTTTGCTTTGGCAGCCAAAGCACAATTTTCTTCATCAACTCCCTTTGATGAAGATCCGTCCCTGGTAGTCCTCCTTATCTCCTCCTGCATGAGATCCGCCCAAAGGCGCTCCCATCCCGGCAGCTTCTCCCGACCATTGACACTATCTTGATATGAATGCCAAGCCTTCGGAAGACCAAGGAGAGCCAGGTTGACCATGTGCTCATCTTCGACAGTAACCCCCACACTTCCCAGCTCATCTCTGCATTGAGTGAACTTCGTGAGGTATTTGGCGATACTGTCGCCCTTCTCCATCTTGATGTTCCCGAGCTTATCTTTGAGCGCCAGCTTCCTTTGGTTGCTCTTACTCTGGAATAGATCCGTCAAATATTTCCACATTAAATATGGAGTAGCCTTTCCATGCAGGCTGGATACAATATGATCCTTGACGCCCTCCAACAGGATCCTTCGACACTTCACCATCTTCTTTTGCCATGCTTCGACTTCAGCAGGATCAGTGGGCTTTTGGACATCCGCATCCACGAACTCCTTCAGACCATTATCTTCTAATACTGCTTCCATGCGATCCTTCCATGCAACATAATTCGAACTGCCTTCAAGAGCATATTCGAGTCGCAAACCGTTGAAAGACATTTTCAACACTCGCACCAAGAAAACAAAACTGCTGCAAAATTTCGAATTCCACCTCAAAGCTCAGCCGCTCTAGATCTGTGAGAACAAATTATTTCTAGCACAGAGATTGACTGCAAGGGGCATTTACCATACCTTTCACTTTCCGAAGAAAGATGAATCCGGAGGCTACCTGGCCCGCATGCAGACTCTGTCTACCGAAATAAGTTTGTAATCACTGTGATGATCAATCTCTGCTTCAATAGCTCCGATACCATGTAGAAATTTGCTGAATAATGATTAATTATCCACCGAGACTGATCCGGATTTATGCAGGAATGCAACAGTGTGAAGCCAAAGCTTCTCCATCTGCAGATCTTCCCGCTTGCTTGTTCTTCTTCTTCTTTGGAAAATTGGTAGCATAATGTCCGTGATCATGGCAGTGAAAACACTTCACTTTCGCCATATCCTGCTTCTTGCCCTTTGCACCAGACTGAGAAGTTTTCTTTCCCTTCCCCTTCTTTGCTTTGGACACCAAAGCGCAGTTTTCTTCATCAGCTCCCTTTGATGAAGATCCATCTCAAGTAGTCCTCCTTATCTCCTCCTGCATGAGATCCGCCCAAAGGCGCTCCCATCCCGGCAGCTTCTCCCGACCATTGACACTATCTTGATATGAGTGCCAAGCCTTTGGAAGACCAAGGAGAGCTAGGTCGACCATGTCCTTGTCTTCGACAGTCACCCCCACACTTCCCAGCTCATCTCTGCACTGAGTGAACTTCGTGAGGTATTTGGCGATACTGTCGCCTTTCTCCATCTTGATGTTCTTGAGCTTATCTTTGAGCGCCAGCTTCCTTTGGTCACTCTTACTCTGGAATAGATCCATCAAAGCTTTCCACATTAAATATGGAGTAGCCTTTCCATGCAGGCTGGATACAATATGATCCTTGACGCCCTCCAACAGGATCCTTTGACATTTCGCCATCTTCTTTTGCCATGCATCGACTTCAGCAGGATCAGTGGGCTTTTAGACATCTGTATCTACGAACTCCTTGAGACCATTATCTTCTAATACTGCTTCCATGCGATCCTTCCATGCAACATAATTCGAACTGCCTTCAAGAGCATATTTGAGTCGCAAACCGTTGAAAGACATTTTCAACACCGGCACCAAGAAAACAAAGCTGCTGCAAAATTCGAATTCCAAACTCCAAGCTCTATCGCTTCCGATCTACACTTGAGAACAAATTATTTTCAAATCAGAGATTGACTGCAAGGGGCTTTTACCAGACCTTTCACTTTCCGAAGAAAGATGAATCCGGAGGCTTCCTGGCCCGTATGCAGACTCTGTCCGAGGAAATAAGTTTGCAATCACCGTAATGGATCTCGACAATTAATCTTGCTCCGATACCATGTAGAAATTAGCTGAATAAATCACTTATTCGATGAAGATTAACCCGATCATACATCAATTTCGAATTGCATGCATAACACATAACCCTCTTCTACAATTAATTGTCACATGCGGAAATAATATAGAAGCAATCGCACATCAAATCAATCACACACATTAACTCAGTATGTATGGGGAAAGCCTATAGCTGAAAACCCCGCAGCTATTGTGTATATTATAATGGAGAAATCATGTAACCAAACAAGTCTGATACTCCTCACAAGTACTACGATACTTTCTCATAAAGTCACACACAATCTAACTCAGTTTTGAACAAGTCAACGAGTTCAAAAACTCACGTGCCTTGCCTCTATTGGCACCAATCATGGCTGGTTATGTAGAGATCCAAGGTTTGAATCCTTGGCTTATTTGTGCAAATTGTCATGGACAATTCCTCCAAGTGTAATGCAAAATCCCATGTGATCCTCCAAGCGATAGCTAACTCCACCCTTTCATCTGCCTCTTTCACTGGTCTCCACTGAACTGATCATGCACTGTAGTGAACTGATGTGTTCTTGAGTTGAATAATGAGTTACTAATTAATGAATTAAATAATATTTAATTCACTCCACTCATAACTAATTGATTAGCTAGTTAAACTAATCTCAACTAGTTCAACTAAAATAAACAGAACACAACTCCACTATTTGTCTCATTAACTCCTCCAAAACTTCTGCCACTGAAGTCCAACTGAAGTCAACCATGCAAGATGCCATCAAACCCTAGGAACCACGTGATTCCTCTGTCAGTTGCATGAGCCACCTCCATGACTCGAACTGAAGTGCTCCAAGAGAGTAAACTGCTGTTTATAGTCAAAATATTATTAAGGGTAAATAATATTTGACTTCCATATTTTTAAGAGATACAGTCTAAAAATAGCCTGGGACCTAAAAATATGAGTCTCATCTATTTTTACCAACATGTCGCATGCTTCAAGAATCTCCAACTGGAATCTCTGAATCATGCTCCGTATGTCTAAAAATAGACTTTGTAACGCTAAATTTGCTATGGGCCCACTTAGTGAGGCGACTTCATTTCACTAAGCTCCATCATCTTGCTGCATTCTCAGCAAAAATTTAGCTATGAAAACCGCATGTTGTTCTTCTTCTTTTTCTGAGGACCAAGCTTCCCAAACGTCCATTTTTTCTAGCCATGGCAGCGAATGCTTGAGCTTGCTCGCTTGATCCTACATTGACTTTTGCCTTCAACGTGATTTCTTTGATTTTTCACAATGGCCACAGTTCATTGAATGGGGTAGCTTCCTTCTTCCCATAGATGCTTGATGTGAATTTTCCCCATTCCTCTGGTAGTGCATTGAGCACTGTGGTAGTCATTTCCTTGTTAAACATTATTTCTCCCAACTCTTGGAGTTTGTCTCTTATTTTTGAAACCCTAAAAAATTATGAGGATATTCCTTCTTCTTTTGATATCTTCATCTTGTAGTGTTTTTTCCTTAACGGGGTCACTTCTCTTGCAGTGCTTACGAAGAACAATTTTACAAATTTTTAATATATTTATTTTGATGTTTCTTGTTTTGATACATAGGGATTGAGGGCATCCTTACTAGATTTTATGAGAATTATTTGAGCCCTTAATTCCCCTTTCATGCATTTTGAAAGAACTTTAGCTACTTCCTTTGCAAGTTTTGTGATTGAGCCCTTAACATGTTCCATGACCTCATTTTCTATGAGATTCAGATATGTACTTTTCTTCCATGCAAGAAAGTTTGAAGCCCCAACCAACTTGTAGCTTTCCTTGCAAAAAGACATTTTGACATATTCAGATGTAGAGATAAATATACTTACTTATGGAGATGCTCCTTCAACCTGTTTCCTTCTTGAATTTGATGATGATATAGGTAATAGAAAAATTATTCTTGATGAAGATGGTTTTCTTCAAAATAGATCCTTGATCCAAGGAGAGGGAGATCACCTTGAATATTTTTATGATGATGAAATTTTTTTTTATCTTTGTTTCCCTTGGATGAGAAGAATTCAATATGCTTAAGATATTAGATATTTGTTGGATATAGGGTCTTTGAGCTCTTCTTCCTTGAGATGATGATTTGAGAGAGATTCCTAAGAATGCTTCAAGTGTAGACTTCTTCCTTGATCGATATAGGGATTTTACATTTCCTTCAAGATGATGATGATTTCCTTGTCTTTGAAATGCCTTGGAGATGAGAGGATATTCTTGATGGTTTTAGGTCCTTGAATTACTTTTAGAACTTTGATCCTTAAATGCTTGAGTGTTCTTTATTGAGATTCCCTTCCTTGACTGGTTACCTTAGCTCTGATACCATGTTGAGAAATATAGAGGCAACAATATCAGTGAATTCTCTTACAATGATAACTTATTGTGATGCAATTTTACTTAATATTTATTAGCTTCTTTCTTCCACTTGATTATATTAATGTTTTCTATCAACAAAAAAATATCAAATCATAAATAACAATGATAAAAATGACACAATATGTAGGCTATCATCCAGGGCCAAAACCTCTCCAACTTGAGAGGAAAACCCAAAAAATTCTTCTTCTTATAGAATTTTCAATTGATGAATTCCAAGACCTAGACCCTTAACCAACAACCCCTCCAAGACCAAGTCAAAGCCTTCTCCAAGATGTGGTTTCCTTTCACAATGTTAACTTCAGCCAAACTTGATTTCTAATGGAAGTAGAGGTTTATTTCAACCTTCCTTTCGGACCTGCAACTTCTTGAATGTACCTCAGTTGTATTGCAGAAACCCTAGGCCACATGTGTGAGGGAGAATATGGAGAATTTGTCTTCTTTTCCTCTTCGTTTGGAAATATAATTTCCTCTTTATTAACTCGACCTGTAATATCAACTCTTTGTCAGCAAAATTCGGTCCTCTTATAGTGACTGTAATTCTCGGTTTTCTTATTGCAGTGAGATGCCCTAGACTTCACATGTGTGAAGGAATTTTTGACCTAAAATAGATCAAAAATATTTCACTCTTCTTCCTGCCTTCTTCATTGGATATTAGGCTCTTTGTTGACTCAATATCGAACTTCTATCGAGCTTCCATGTATATCCTTGAGAGAGATCAAGCCCTTCTTTATATAGGCATTTTTGGGCTTCAAAATAGGTTGAATTCACTGGCAGGCTACCTTGATGATGCATATTGATCTGAATTTGAATGTTATTTTTGCTATGCTAATTTCATTTTTAGATATAAAACTTATTTACTAATCTTATTCTTAATGTACAAGTTCTCTTGTTTCTTATGTGTGTCAAAGAGGTAATTAAAACTAAATTTTATGAGTGAAATCGAAAGCTTAAAACATGAATTTAAATGGCTAAAGAGTAGCAACATAAATAACATCAAACCATAACAAATGATCCATTAAAACAAAGTTTTTATGAAGGATTTCACCGCTCATGGGCTACATCTCCGTGGTCCAACTCCATAGCTTGGGCCTTTGTATTAGCTAAATTTTTCTCAAACTGTTGTTTACATGCATAAAATTCTCTTCGAACCTATTCCAATGAGTTTAAAATTTTGAAATATATCAGAAATGCCTATTTATTTACTCAATTTGGTTACCGTATGCTCTGGGAATGGCCTTCCCTCCTGGTGGCCGTAAGCTCCAAAATTATTCAAGGCAATAAAAACCTATGTATATGAGATCCTTTTCCTCTCCAACCTATTCCAATGTGTTCATAGCATGCCAATTAGCCAATAATGACTCTTTTTTAACTCAATTTGGTCGAAAATTTACTTAGTTATGGAAAAAACAAACTTTCCCCCAATTTCTCCTCCAAATCTGGAAAATTAGAGTTAACTCCGCCTAAATTTAGTAACTCCTCCTAAAAAGGTGCATCTGCCAATTCTGTTGGCAACTTAATCATCGTTTAACTGGCATTTAATTAAACACTAACTGGGATTATCGGGCATATAAGGGTGATTAAAATCTGCATTATGGTTAAACATTTAGATGTGGTCACATCTTTGGGTCACGTGGAGGGCGACGCTTATTTTCTATGCTATCGGCCCATTAATGCGGTGGCAGATACACTGCCCACCGTTAGATTTAAACAATTTTAAATCTAACGAGTACCACCTGTGGCGATATAAATAATGTTTGCCAGTTTTAGTAAGTGGCTTGTAGGCTACCCACCACCCCCTTCCGCTGTCGGATCCAAAACCTTTAATTATAGGTTCAAAGCATTGGTTTACAAAGTACATTCATATGGTCCAATGGTGATAGAGCGCAGTGGAGAGGTGGAGGTCATGGGGTCAAGCTCTGAACCCACCTCTCATTTGAGTCTTTTGCAACATATAAATAATTCCATCAAACCTTTGATTTTATATGCCATAACACCTCCAAACTTTGCATTAATTTTCCTATGTTATATAACGTTTGATCCACCATTAATATATATTGGACTGCTTCAAACCTTAGGTTCGATTTAATATATGCCTCCATGTAATTTATCCACCATAACATTTCATATGCGGATTTTCAAACCTTAGCACTAAGGTTCGATTCCAATGTAATATTAATCCACCATATGCCAATGAACCTTAACAACTAATCCACTTCACCATTAGGAAGCGAATATGCGAATTTGGATATGGGGAAATTAAAAATATTAATTAAGATTTAAAATTAATATTAAATATTAATATATAAATATTATAAATATATATAATAATACAAATATTATTCCAATTCCTTAAAATTAAAAAAATAATTTCCCACACATAAATTCATAAACCCAAATTCAACTTTAGGAGGTTATTGGACAAATTTTACCTTCACAAACCAAATTGGCGAATCCCACAGTGAAACTTGTCACATTCCCATTGGAAAAAAACTGAATAATATTCCTTGAATGTTGACTGGGTTGCCATCTCATCATTCTATACATGTTCTGCATTTTTTTAATAAAAATTTGCATGTTATGAACGGTGATCAATAGACCATAACTCCTTCATCCAAACTCAGTTTTCAACGAAACGCGTTGCGTTGGATTCCTTATGACGGGATAGTCATTTTCATTCTAGTTTCATTCAATTCTGAGACTTTCATTTTGAGCTAAAATACTGAGCCTCTAATCACATATAGGCCAACTTGACTTGGAGCTTGAATATTTGGTCTTGGAGGGGTTTCTTTGACAATCTGTTTGAATCAAATAAATTTCTTACAATATGTCACATGCCCAAATGGGTCTTCAATACATGACAAAGACTCAATTGAATTTATCACTCAATGCCCAATCCTAAGAGCTCACAATAGGAGCTTGATCTATAAAAATAAAATTCCTTGAGCATGAAACCCATGTCTCAAACATAACAAAAATAATTTTATTTTTCTTCTTTACATCAATTACAAAAAATCATGATTACACATGTCATTATGAAGACCAAACCTAGTTACATATTTCAACAATCATAAGCATAATATCTCATTTTAATCTCAACCAAGAAAGAACTTGAAGGTTATTCTCATGAACAATATTCAAACCAACAACTTTTTCCTCTATTTTAACACATTTACCCAAACATACGCCTCATATAAATCTATTGCATGCTCCTCATTACCATATACACACACACACCCAATGACTCTGAAATTTATTTAATGAGATATGGAAATGCCTAATCTCTTTAGAGCTAAAATCACAATACCACTCTCATGTGTTCATTTCTTTCAAATGAAAAAACTATAGCCAAAACACCTTCATCGATGATATACTTTCTATAATAAACTTAATGAATGATAAAATATATATAGAAGCCAAATGGGGTTGCCTCTAAAATCTTGGAACACGATGAATCCTAATCCAAAGCTGAAGATTATGGGGAGGTCCCTGAATGCATACAAAATTGAAAGCATAATAAAATCTTCCAAAAGTTCCCTTTGGATGAGCCACTATTGTGAGTTCTCAAGTGTTGAAGTTTCAAAATACATACATACCATAATACCTTATACAAACTTTAAAATGTGGATTCACCAAGGTGAGTTCTTTAAATGTTTGTTTACTGTCCTCACCTCCAAAATTAGCAAGCCATCAAATGTTGAGTTTCCGAGAATAAAAAAAATATATTTAAAATAAAACCCTCATTACTATATGTCTTGTGGGAAATTGAATTGTATCCCTTGCAATAATGTCAAAATGTTATAACAAAATCTAGCACTTACAAAAAATGTAAAGTCCCAATCACCAACTTTGTTAGTTTCATGCAAATTAGGAAGGCTACTCATTGTTGCCTCAATATCTTTTCCATTCCCTTCTAGTTGGATTTTCTTAAACTCAAGGGAAACTTCCCTAAAAGGTAGGATTACGAGGCTATAGAATGGGGGAACAAGGTCATTTGATAAAAGGTTAGGCTAAGAAAAACATGTGGAATGTATACTAAATGAAATAGTATGACAATGGAAATGGGATAAGCACAAAGTTTGGAAAAAGAAGGAAAACAAGAATAAATGACAAGAGATGGAAGGAAAACAATGTTTGTTCATTATGGGCTAGTGAAGTCATAATACATTAGATAAATGAGATAACTAAAATTTCACAAAAAACTAATTTGAAGTACGTCGTATGGTAAAAATACTTGTTTACCATCTTCCACCAATTAATAGATGAATACATTGTTTGATTCATTCATATTTAAGGTGAGTAATTCAAGCACAAAAGTTTCATATTATTGACTAATACCTTACCATGTTCATTAAAAAAGGCCCCCTTTTTTTTAATTGGGAATATATGTCAAAATATTGTAGATATTGGGGGGCAGAGGGTGTATAAAAAGGGGCATCTACTAAAATTGAATTGTTATTTATTTATTTATAAATTGGAAAGATGTATTGAGAGGGGGGTTCAACAAAAGGATTTTAGAAGTATTTATCAATATCTAGTGAAATTAGAATTGTTCTTTAATATCTCACAGATGCACATGCTATGCATAGATTCACTAAGTGAAGACCAAAGTGCCTAATTTGACACATTTAAACCTTAAGCATTTGAAAACTAGTCTTGGAGGGCTAAGTTTTCCACTTATCAATCAAAGGCTAAAGATGTAGTTTATGGCTGAAACGTCACTACAAGGAAAAGACCCTCTAGCAGATGTTTTTGAGGAAGCCCTTATAAAAATACCCCAGACATCCGTTTCTAGCAGAGGTTACTAGAGGAGGTTGGTGGGTGGAGGGTTTTGCAGATGTTTTCCGCTCGGTGCGCTTATCATCCAAAACCACACCGGTGCGCTCAACAAGAAAAAGCACCGGTGCACACAAAACATTAGCACACTGAAAACCGTGTGCTCCATACACACCTTCCTGGTGTATTATTAAGAAACCGCACAGGTGCACCTACAAAATGCTAGTCAAAATGCTAGTCAAATTTTCCAGCTTGCATTTTTCAAAATGCTAGTCAAATTTTCTTTTTCAAATTCTACAACCAATATGCCTCCTCGACGGCCAAATGTACATGTATTTTTCTTATTTTTCCATAATTAAGCTTTTTAGTGGATTATAATTTCAAATAAACTTTAAATTAACCATTTAAAAGAAAAAATGATAATTTTCCATGCAGTGTGCTCGAGCCGTTCGGCTCGCACTAGTAAGAGGTGCTGCCTGTAAAATTTACAGGTTGCACCGTAACCAGTGCTAGCGGTATTTACACCATTTTTGCAGTGGTACCGAAAGGCGCACCGCATTATTTTCAAATTAAAAAAAAAGTGCAGTGCAGTCATTTAGCTGACTGTACCGTTGACCATGTGGAATAGTGGAAACACGGTGCATTGATGAAAATATATGCCCCTGTGTTTGTCAGCGCACTGCATTCGAAATTTCGACAAGGTCAATGATGCGGCCTGGTAAAAGACCGCATCAATTACTATCTAATTAGTCAGGAGGTCGGTGTGATGACACAACTATACGCACCAGGGTGTAGAGTTTAGTCAGTGCACCGCACTCCTAACACCGTACATAGTCAACGGTGCTCTGAAAATTTTCAGGTGCACCGCCTTGGTGCGCGATAAACAAAAGATGCACTGGAATCGGTGCATGGCTGTTTTTTATGGCGCACCGACTGATTTGTTTTTTTTTTTCAAAAAAAAATTATATATGTATATTCCTAAATACATGTCTCATTTAATAATTTTATTTATTTATTTAATATGTCAATCATTCAGAGAGAAGAGGGGGAACAACAGCAACAATAGGTGGAGCATTATGACATGGTTCACCTGTGGGAGGCACGAGAGAGGGAGAGAGATGCGTACACTCACCCTATTAGAACAGCTACCCAGGGGATCCTAAGGCAGGTAGGCCCCCTCAAGTTCTATGAGGAGGCTACTTCCTGAAAGGGATATGGCGTGTTTTTGAGACATCTTATCCTCAGATGGAATTCCCACTGACAGGATTTCCAGGTTGGTCCTAACCAGTGGTACATACCCACTGAGGATGATATATATTTTATTATAGGGTTATTGAGGAGAGGGGTGGATTTTCCCTCCTTCCCAGAGGTTCCAGCTAGCTGTGTAGTAGGGAGTTAGTTAGTGTACTCCCAAAGATACATTGGAGCAGATGTACTGTCTCCTTCAGATTTTCGGGTTGCTAGAAGTCAGTTACCTATTGGTGCATTTCGTAGTGAGGAGGTGCAGTGCCTCTCACTTATCCTTTCGACCATTTCACACAACACCAGTGAAGGGAAACGCATTAGTTGCTCACTTCTATATTATGTTGATTCTTTAGTACAGGAGCCACGACTTGTCAGGTGGTCTACCATTTTTTTGCGGCAGTTCTGTACAACCTTAGATAGATTTCGTGCTCATGCACAAGGGAGGGTTAACTTCCCTTTTGCTTCAGAGATTTTTTGTTTATTTTTTGAGAGGTTTCTAGATAATTGGCCTAATTTTTTTCGGCAACCTCGTAGGCCGATGTTTGAGGCACGAATGCACATGTGGGGGCAGATGATGCCCAAGAGGGGTGAGACTATGTTTCCAGTGAGGATATCGCATGATGCATTAGAGTTGCTAGCCAGTGTTGACGAGTTGCATCCCTTCATTATGGTCCCCTGTCCTTATGCTAGATTGGATTGGCGAGGGTGTCCCAACATCCTCTTCATAGCTAATGAGCCGCCGGATGATAGAGGTAATTTTACTTTTTTATTTAAAATTATTCTAACATATTCTTTAACTTGTTTTTATTAAATTGTGTAATGAAATTGTTTAATTATTGTTGTGTACTTGTATATATTTTGCAGACATTGGGTCTTTTGATGAAAAGGACATGCCGATACCACCACATGATCCAGGTGTGGATCCTGATGACAATTAGAGCATGACAGATGCCAAGGATCATCAAGAGTCCGGTGCAGAGAGACTTGCTCTTGCTGGTGTGCTGGTACCGTCTTTTGCTAGGCACGGTCAACTTGATACTAGATACATGATGAAGTTGGGCGATCAACTCACTTCATTGACTGTTGAGGCGGGCATCAGGCCCGCTCATATGAGAGACATACAGGCCAATGGTAGGCTATTAAAAATGTGGAGAGGCATGTCATGTGACATGTATAGGCTGATGCGGCATGTCGTAGTAGAAATGAACTTAGTTACACAGTTGAGGAGGACCATTGCACGTTATAACCGTGGTCGATACACAGCACGTGATCGACAGTCAACGAGCAATGACTCATCATCTCATGATCGTTCACCTCGCGCCACGCCAGATGAGCAGCCTCCACTAGCATCTAGCAGTAGTCATCATGGAGATGAGGCTGGACCATCGGCCACGTCTAGTCGGCGACTGCGGCATCCGGCTGGGTACTCATGTGATGATGGTGAGATAAATGCATCGAACATCGAGGCTGCACCATTGACTAAGTAGGCCTCAACTACTACTACTATTGATGATGTACCACCAGCTAATATTTGGAATTTATATTATCGTTGTATATTTCTAACATTATAAATTTATATATATATGGTCCATGTATTTTATGTTCATGTTGCAGTTGTACTTAATTTACATGTTGGTGATCATCATGATGTGTATATTGTTAGGTCATGTTAGCTAATATGTTCATTTAATGTGCAACTTGCAGATAGATGTGTATGTGATAGCATAAGTTATTTGACATGAGATGTATATTTGATGTTTGTGTTGTGATGATGTTATACAATGCTAATTGTATTTTGTTAGATGATCATGATCACGATGATGTTAGCGAATTTGAATGTGTTTTTTAGTCGAATATGATGTTTGTACGATAGTTATCATGATTGTGATGTTTATTAATTAATTTAATATTAAATGACCATGATATTTATTAAATATTATGTCGTGATTGTAATTGAAATTTAAATTTAAATTGTATGTAAAATTGTAAAATTGTATTTGTAATTGTAATTGTAATTTTAACTGTAATTGTATGTAAAATATTTGATGTAAAATTTTAATTGTAATTATAATATTTAATTTATTGTGAAATGATTGTAATTGTAATTTTAATTGTAATTGTATATATGACAAATTGTAAAATTGTAATTGTAATTCTAATTGTATGTAAAAGTCAAAAATTGTAATTGTATGTAAAATATTTGTAAATTTGTAATTGTAAATGTAAATGTAATTCTAATTCTAATTCTAATTGTATGTAAAATATTTGTAAAATATTAATTATACTACTGTGAAATGATTGTAATTGTAAAATTTTAATTGTAACTGTAATTATATGTAAACTTCTAAATTCTAATTATAATTCTAATCGTAATTGTATGTGAAATTGTAAAATTGTAATTGTAATTCTAATTCTAATTGTATGTAAAATATTTGTAAAATTTTAATTGTATTAATGTGAAATGATTTTATTAAAATTTGTAAATTTGTAAATAATTGTAAAATAATAAATCTTGAATAATATGAATTTTGTAACATAATAAAGTTTAGAAAATAATGCAAATAAATTCATGTACTTTAGAATTATCATTACTTTATTATGATCTTACATACAAAAAAAAGAACTTTATATAGTACGCCATTTCTAGCCGAGATTCCTGGTTTTTCGTCTGGTGCGCTTATAATCATAACCCGCACCAGTGTGTCTTAGTACTAAGAGGCACTGGTGCATCATAAAACACTGCGCTAAAACATAAACCATGATCTTACAAACCGCACTGTTGCGCCTATAAAACCCCGCGCACTGGAGCAGTGGAGGGTTTGAATCACGGGAAAGAATTTTTCTGAGGAGATGAGGGTTTGAAAAGACGAGAGTTTGAATTTTGGCTGAGAAGTTAATAGCATAGAAACTGAGTGATTAAAACAGAAATATAGACAAAGATGCTTACAGGGATGCAGACGGCTACAGAGCTCAACAGAGTACAAAAGGAGAAAAGGTTTATGAAAAATATAAGACGCACATGAGAGAGATCAATTGAGTCTCTTGAACAAGTTTAGATATCACATGAAGGTAACAATTCTCATTCTTACAAGGATGGCAGGGAAAGATTGGACAGTAGAGAAAGATCAATCGAGGTAGTCGATAAAGCCAAGAGGCACCATGAGGGGAAGAATTCTCATTCCCTTAAGGATAGAAAATAAATATCAATTGACGTTGTTGATTGGGCTGGTAGGTCCCATGAAGGGAAATATTCTCCAGAATTTGTTTAAAAGAAGTTGGGAGTATTGTCCGAGCTTCAGTTGGCTTACATAAACTTTTACCGGCAAAGCTGACGTCACATAAAGTCACATCTTTGGCTTTCAATTGAACTTGAATGGCATCTCTAACTTGTCTGAGCTGTGGTCCTGTGGATAACGAGGAATATCACATGGAAGGTACCCAAAAATCCAAATTTTGGAAAGTATAGGTGAATTAACACTTATCAAAAAATGAAATGCCGAGCAAAATGCGAATGAGATACACTTAAGGATTCCCTGGTTCCATTTGTTATTGAAAATGATGCTCTCTATGGATTAAACCAGTAAAAAGTCTACTTTTATTATAAATGGAAATCCAGTGACCATTTCTATGGGAAGAAAAGCATAGATACCTGCAACTACCATATTTCCACCTGCAAATCGGTTTCCCATTATAAAAGCTAATTTAATAGCCCATTTTGCAATGTCTTTCCTCTGCTCAGCCCTATATTCATTTTCTACGGGAAACCATTGCCTCCACATGTAATAACTACATTTTTTAGTCGAAAATCAGTCTTCTTCTGCTAACAAATGCAAAATGAAGGACTCGTTGTCATTGCTCCCAGAACATTCAAGGTCAGTTTCTCGTAAAACAGAGATTGTATAAATTTTGTTAAGATCAAGATAGAAAGCACAAAGGAGAAAAGAGGGAATTGGATGCCAAGATGGAGGAGGAACTTACAAATGAGAAAGCAGATCATGGGGCACTTTTTCTTGTTATAGGTTATGGAAAGATTCAAGTTTCATTTTCTAAAAGAAGAAGAGGTGTAGAGTTTAAAAGAAATGGCCCAAATATTTTCATAGAAAAATGTACATTTCCAACATGTCTAATTTTGATGTACACACGTAAAATTAATTTCAGTGCCTAAACCGTAAATCGGTGCTAATGTACAGATAACCGCACCGGTGCATTCTAGTTACTATGCACCGATGCGTTTTAGTTACTACGCACTGGTGTTGTGTTACCAATGGATGCACCTGTGTGGTGCTATTAAGAGACGCACGAGTGACGAATAAACGCAAATAAAAAAAGTGAAACTCTATTTTCTTTATGTGAAAAAAGTGGAAAATTGAAAAATGGGTGGCAAATTATTTTTTAAAATCTAATTTCATAAAAAAATTCTTTAAATACTGAACACTTTTCACTATTTCACTATTTTTGTTAAAATTTTCAGGCAGAGATTTGTAAGAGACATACCTAGAGAAAGAAAGCACGAGAGCACTGTGGAGTAGTGAAATACGTTCGAACAAAAGTATGCAGACAATCAGAATCCAAACCTCTGGTGATTCAAACCATGTAGCATAGAATTTCAAACCATCTCGTGATTAAATTTGATTATTTTTTTAAATTTTTCTATAGTTTTATCCATTTTTACCCTAAACCCATAATTTTTTTTGTTTCTTCCCATTCTTCTCCCTGTGTCTGTGATATAAGAATTAGGGCTTTTCATTTTAGATTGACATCCAACCCATGGGACAACTTGCATAGTCAAGTCTCAATCCATGTTGACCCTTGCGTGAATTTTTGAAAAAAATGGATTTTTTTTTTATCAGTGTGCCCTGTGTAACAGAGCGCACCGATGTGCTGTATTATACAGTGCACCGCGCAAGCACTGTATAATAAAAAATTTAAAAACATTTTTTTTAAATCAATGAGCTGTATCTAAAATAGGGCACATGTGCTCTATGTTACGAGGATAAAACCGTACGGTCTATTACACTGTTTTTGCGGTGCATTTATAATACCCCCACACACCATATGGTCTATTATATTTTTTTTAGTGCATTTATAATACTTCGATGCACCGATGTCAGTGCGTACATCATGAAATGTGCACCGGTTTCTTGAGATTTATATTTTATCTGAAAAGTTGACAATTTATTTATAAATATCTTAATGAATGATATGGTACAGGTTTAATATTGATAAAGAAATGATTGACAAGAGATCAAGTAACAAAAATGTTTATAGCACATCAAGAAAAGAAAAAAAGGAAAGTTCTTTGTAAATTCTTTACAAATAATATTATTTTTGAACTATATGTAAGTTTAACTAATATGTATTGTTTACTTTGTATCATGTAGAGCCACAAAATGATGAAGCTTGATAAGTTTATTTCTGATCTAGGACCATAAGAGCTTAAAATATTGATGGAAAAATTGCAAAAGGATGAATCACGTGAATGAAAAAATACTATCGATCCAATATGAGTTTCTTTTTTTAATTTTCATTAATAATATACTTAAAATTATTATATAACATGTGTCAAATAGTCTATTAATTCACATATGTTTAATGTTCTATAGGGACCAACAACTTAGAAAAGGAATGTTGCTCTAAGAAAAGAAAAGAAATAGAACATGCAAATGAAAATGAATTTATCCTTAGCTCATCTGGAGTGGTTCTAGAGGTTAGCAAAAGGGGGAAAAACTTTTACAAAATTTTGAGGGATCTAGTGGAACGAATGTATAGACGTTCTTTCCAATTACAATACAAAAACCAATCCAATGATTCCAAGAACCAAATTTTATCTAAACTACAGGAAGAGTTTCCAGAGAATTGGTCAATGAGACATGTCATAATTTTAATAGAAAAAACGTACAACAACAAAAAATAAGGAATGAAAAAGTAATATTCCTTTAAATGTTTGTCTAGAATTATTTATAAATATCACTTTTTTTATATTTTCTTTTCATATATCAATATAAAAATTAAATAGCTTATTGTCATGTTACATTTTTAGGAATATTATGAAAATCTCAAAAGATGAACGAGCTGATATCAGAAATATGCTAGTAGGAATGTCCAAAAAGGTGTACAAGGAAATGGTCAAATAAATGGAAAACATTGCATCGCAGGAGGAGCCATCTCAACAACAACGTGCTTCAAATGTAATATGTAATCATTGAATTTTTTGATCATTAGGTACAATAAATTAACAATTTAGCATTAAATATTAATTTTCAAGAATTTTCTTGCAGAAAAGAAAAGAAAATGGAACCCATTCAGCACATAAAACAAGACGACAAGGAAGAAAAGGGTTGATATATAAGTTTGTGAGTAATTGTTGCTTCCTTATAACAAATTAACTAGACTTCATTTTTGTATTTTTTAAGTTGTTTTACAAAAATCATCATTGAATGTCTTCAAACAGGTGCTGACATACAAAGAAGAACCATCAGACGAATTGATTTAAATTGGGTTAAATATGGGTTGTGAGTATATGTTAGCATATCATAAATTAATTGTGGAATTTGTAAGCATATATTGATCTTGTTTTACTTAGCTCTGTCTATAATTAATAGAACAAAAAATATTTTATATTAAATATATGATTTGTTATGGGGTATAAAACTTGTAGGAAACAAAGTATGGAACTGCGCTAATAGTTGAAATTTTGAAAGATGGCATGGTACATGGTTTTGAAAGAATGTGTATATTTTATGAGTCAATTGTTGCTATGGTACGTCATTTTTCTTTTCGATTTACATTGATGTATATTATTTAATATTGCAATTTTCATTATTCTCACCAATGTATATACACTCATTTTAGTTTATTTTTATGTTTGTAGATGGAAGGTGAAGAAAAAAAAATCAACACCGTGAACAAAACATTCGTGAAAATAACCCAAGTCATGGAAGTAGCTCTAGCAGTGACATCAGTTCAAGAGAAGAATGTTGATCACTATGTTTGGATATCAAAGCAAGGCATTGTATTTTTTGAAATATTTGTCTATGAAATCAGACATTTTGTTTGATGTAATGGACATAGTGTCCCAATTGAAAGACAAAGGGATACCAATAATTGTCCCATTTTGTATGAAAAAGACTGTCTTATATATATATATATATATTTTAATTTATTCTATTGTGTTCTCCATTGTCGTTCTCAAATGCACTAATAAAAATTTAATTGATATGAATATTGTTATAAGATATATATGTGTCGACTTTTGATGAATAATGAACTTTAAAAAATCAGAATAATTATGATATGATATAATAAATTAATCCAAACATCACATTCAAATGTATTAATAAATATTTAATTAATACGAATATTGTTATAAGATGTGTCGACTTTTGATGAATAATGAATTTAGAAAAATCACAATAATTGCACTGTCACAGGTCAATGTTTCTAAAAAATACAAAATGAACACCGATGAGTTTGTATGCTGCAGCACATTGGTGTGTTTCTATGACCTATGGGGCACCGCACAAATACCAAAACCAATTAAAAACCTTGGTGTGTTTGTGCGATACTACGCACTGGTGCTTTTATGTGAGAATAAGGACAAGTGCTTTTATGTGAGACTACGCACTGGTGCATTTGTACGACGTATGGGCACCACACAAATACCAATACCAATTATAAATATCGATGTGTTTGTCTAATATGACGCACCGGTGTGTTTCTTTAAGTCTACATACTGGTGCGTTGAGATGACCTATGGGCACCACACAAATCCCAAGACCAATTGGTATGGCCCCATGCGTTGTATCACCAACATTGCGCCCTGTGTGGTTTTATACCTTGACGGCCCAGTGAAGGAACCTTCGACCGCACCAGGGCCACCGTCTAGATAACACGCACCAGTGCGTTGAAACCTTAGTAGCACACCGATGAAAAAAACATCTGTAATAACCTCCGGCTGCCCAGTTTTTTTAGTTGTGTTGAATCTTCATTAAAAGCTCCACCAAAACCTCCGTAACCATAAACGAATGTTGCAGAAAATGTTTTTTTGACAATTTTGGCCAATTTTATAACACTAAAAACCTCCTTTATAACCTCTGTAAGAGGGTCTTTTCCTTGTAGTGTGTGCTTCCAAATATTCAACTTAGTTGATAGGAGAAATGAAAACAAGTGCAACAAAAAGCAACAAATAAAGTGAAAGGGAGAATCTCCTCAAATTACTTTACTTTTAAATGAATAAATTCATTACTAAGATTTTATAAAAGGATGACAAAAAGAAGAATATACATTGACACAAACAACAAAATGAAAGGCATAGATAACCCATATATCAAAGTGAATCAATACCTCTATCTTCCTTTAATAATTAAGAGTGGTAGTGCAAATAAGCTCCATCAAACTTTAATTCCCATGCTTAATGCTTCATCACTTCTCTAACCACTAAATATTGAGTTTCCAATTATAAATGAAATGGAGTGAAACTCCTATTTATATAGGGTGACTCTAATTACACGATAAGTCAAAAATTTATAAATACTAGAGTAGTTAGATCTATGGTTGAAAATATGAAGACATGTGGATGTCAGTCACCTCAAGAGAGTTCAACCTCATTCAAAAACAAACAATGATATGCAACAAAAACATCTAAATGAGGATACATCATCGAAAAATAGATATTATACTGATCCAAATGTTAAATGGGTCCACATAGAATTCACCCTCCAAAAATGGATGCATGAAAATATAATAAAATATTCTTCAATCTAGGAGGATGTGTTCAAGGGTCCACCTAGAAGAGCTGAAAATTTGCACCCTCCTAGGTGCATGAGAGATATAACAATAACGTATTCCTCCTAGGATAATCCTCCATAATCATGCTCCAAAAATAGAAAGTGGTCTATAAGAATCATGCAACCAATCCACTTTCAAATCTCGAGGTATCTAACTCCATGGATGAATGTTACAGATGGAGTAGTCAAGCCCTAAACTAGAAAGTGGGTAATATCTAGTTAAACAAATTTAGGAGGATATAAGAGAAAAATAGGGTTTTGACCATGTTAAAACTCCATGGAATAAGTAAATATACACCTCGAAGAGTAGTAATAAGTGTCTTCACAAGTTCACCTTCCAAGGATATTCCCAAATAGTGAGATGACTAAGTAAATGCATGTAATTTTCCACACATATGGCCATCCAAGTATACCACATACCTTACAATAAAAAGGCTCCGTAAACACTTCCAACTAACCCTTTCAAGTGTGAAAAGGAAGCCAAGGAAGTAGGGTGACTGAGCTATAATCCTTAATCTAGTTAAATTAGATTAATTTACTCATTAAATAGTTAAATCAACCTCAACATTTTTACACAAAGGTTAATGCTCAAAATAACCATTGTACCCCTCCAATCAACCTACAATAGATTAAATCACCATGAACATATGCGCCATTGAGGGGTGCAATTTAATAAATGTTGTGTTGTGGCCCTATAATTTATAAGATAGGCAAGGATAAACTATAAAGGACAACATCAAACCACTTTGGAATCTAGGACCTACCCTTCCTAGACTCAGAGAGGGCTCTCTCTATTTATGATTAAATTTCACCTTAATATTATGAATGTTGATGTTAGGTTAGTTACATTGATTGTGGATGTGAGTTGTTTTGATTGATTGTTTTGGCTGGATGAGTAGATATACAAAAACTAATCCATTGGGCTATGGAGTCATAAAAGGCTGGTTTGTTGCATCAATTTTTCAAGAGCATCACAGGGCAGCTAACTATGCTAATTTGATCTTTAAGGCAGCGTGAGTTATGATGTGGAGGAAATAGTAATGTTTAGTAATGATTAATGAGTAGTTAAGAATTCTTTAACCAGAATTCAAAAGAAAACATTCAGAAGGTAAACACAGACATAATTAAGGTGCTCCAACATCAAATCTTAATCTAAAAATTTTGTTTTGCAATCAGATAAATATATGGATGCACAACAAGGAAAACAATGGAAAAATTTAACACAGAGAAGTAACACATCACCATTTAACACAACTCAAGTATCCTGTAGAATGGTATTTTATTATTGATGCCCAACTTCAAAAATTACAATGCTCCAATACCATAGGTTCTTACAATGTAGGGTCCAACCCATGATATTGCTAATGCATGCAATATTTAACTAAAAGATACATTGGTTTCCCCATCTACTTTGGAAACTTTTCATTAATTATAACTTAAGCAAAAACTAGACAAGTGTGGCCATGCAAGGCCAGGACAAAATATATCTGACAAAACACCGCTTGTGGAATTAACTTCGGCAACCATTCATGAATCCAAAAGTAAGTTGAAATTGGCTGAGGTGGTCACGAAGAGGCAACGATGGGTGGCTCTAACATTTGGCTCTACTTTTTGGGCCACCTTTACTGGATCATTAAATATGATGCGGTGCTTCCACTTTTCATCGATCAGTGGCTGTGCTGGTGTGTTCACCATGCCATTTCAATCTTGGTACATGCATAATCTGGCCCACTCCTTCTTACCTAGAATTCTCTTCCCCATGACCTGTTGATATACTTCAACCACCTCTTTGCATTTTCTGAAAGTGGGCCTTGCGAGGAAAACATGCTTCAGTTCATGATGGCTGAAGATGTCATTGCTCAAGAGGTCCATGATAACTTTTCCAGTCACATTTGCTTTGATGTTGGAAAATTTGGTGGTACCTTTAGTTATCTCCCTGAGTTTGTTCATATAATATCCTTTCTCGACCAGCTTGTTATTAATCACATACAGTGAAGGAAACCCATTTCCCCTCAAGGGCTCAATTCTGTTGAAAAATATGTTGATGGCTATGTCCAATTTGTGACAATTCTCCTCTAGTTGTCTCACCAAATTCCTCTTAGTGAGGACCCTTTTCACCTCTAATATGGTCTATGTTTTGTCCTGCACATCTAGTTCTTCAAGATCATAAATATTTTTGGAGTTCAGGAATTTTAAGAGTTTGGGGGTTGTGGTTGGCATATTTCCCATCACCTGATTTTCTTTTTCAACAACCACCCCACACTTGTCAATCAACTCTTTCTTATCAAAAATGATGTGGAAGGGGTGCTTGATAGGTCCCTATATTACTATTTTAGTCCCTTATTGTTATTATTGTAGCCCCCTTATTGTTATTGTTGTACCCTTGTAACCCCAATATTGTTATTATTGTGCCCTTACATTATTACTGTTAGGTCGGCTAGGATTATATTGTGGCCCCATGGACTCCTATATATAGAAGGAGGTTTTGGTCATTTATATCATCCAAGAATTGTTCAATTTTGTAATGTATTGGAGGTTTCCCCCTCAAAGACGCTGATTTATAAGGCGTTGACCTCTATTTTCTTCTATTTTTGGAGATGGTTTCATAGCATTTGGTATCAGAGCTTTGGATTCTAGGATTTCGCTGCTCCAAATAGATCATCATGGATTTTTCGCTATAAATTTTTTCTACGAAGGTTCAGAAGCTGAAATTTTTACAGAGTGAAGCTAAAATCCTGAGGAATGTCATGGAAAAATGCCAGATCCTGGTTCGTAATATTTTTGGAGATATGATCTATGCAAGTTAGGGATTTTTGCAGGCTCCTAAATTTAACCTAAACAGGTCATCGTGGAATTTTCGCTATAACATTTTTATACAAGGGTTCAGAAGCTGAAATGTTTATAGAGTGAAGCCACAATCCTAAGGAACGTCGTGGAAAAATTTCAGAGCTCGATTCACAATATTTTCGGAGATAGGGTCTGTGGAAGTTAGGGATTTTTCAGGCTCCCGAATTTCATCTCAAAGAGGTGACCGTGGGAAAATCGTCATAAATCTCTCTCTAAGCATTGGATTGGAATTTTGTAAAAAGTGGCTGCAAGTACATAGACTTTAGTTTCCTCTGTATCAATTTCAAAGCTGAAGGAGGAAACAATGACATGTGGCATGTCATACAAGGTCGCTCTACTGAACAAATCCATAATTAGGTCATTGTGGGAGATTGGACATAACTTTTCCTTGAAGAATCCAAATCAGGTGAGACCAGTGGAAATTTAAAGAAGCTTCAAAGGGCTACTAAAGGGAAAAATTTCAGATATTGAAGATCTGAAATAACAGAGATAATTCAGTTTCAATATCGAGCTCCTCAAAATCAATAAAATGGTGTGTATTTTTTTTTCGAATTGCAGAAGTCTTGTGTGAAAACTTAGTTTGAATTGATTCCAAGGGAATATTGTAGAATAGATATCAGTATTCGGTTATAAAATGCCCTCGTAAGAAGAATTCAACACCCATTAAGCCTTTAGAAGGCTCTAGTATGACTCATGAAAACGAAGAATTACAACATGACATATCAAAATTACAAGAGCAAGTGCACCAAATTTCACTCTCACAAAGGGAAACAAAAAATGAAATGGAAGTTTTGAAGAAAGGCATGGAAGCTAAGATGGATGGTTTGAAGAAAGGTGTGGAAGGCTGCGATGGATGGCATGGAAGCTGGCATGGAAGCTAAGATGGATGACATGAAAGACAACATGGAAAACATGAAAGTCAACATGGAAAACATGAAGAATGATCTAAATGCACACATGGAAATTTTGACAAAGTTGATACAAGAAATGTTTCCTAATGCCGAAAAGATAGTAGAGGAAACTAATGATAAGAACAAAATAAATGTTAATCATGATCTCATAAACTCTAATGTTGGATGGAAGAAGCACCATATTCCAAAGATGGATATGAGGAAGTTTGATGGCAAGCATCCCATAGCATGGATACTATATATGGAGCAATATTTTGATCTCATTAATGTGCAAAATGTTGGTATCCCGTGTTTTGACAGTTTGGCAAATCAAAAGACAAGGCAACATCAGAACCAATCTTTAGAGTTCCAGGATCTAGTCCTCCGGTTCTCAGAGAGGGATCTCTCAAATATATGTTTGCAAAGGTTTATCTTGTTTGCTTTGGTTATGGATTTTAGACTAGTTATTACGTGCAGATGTTCGTTTGGTTGGGTTGAGTTGATACAGCAGAATATGAAAAAGTCTAGGAAAGATAGACAGAAAGAAGAAATATCAGGTTCATTGGGCAATGGAGTCAAAATAAGACCATGACAAACTCTTCAAGGGATATGGGATATCAAAGGGAAAATCTAACTTGGCCACAGGATCCTTTGTTTTGGAATGAGATGGACATTAATGATTTGGAAAAATAAATTTAATTCTCAACA